>JAVXUP010000513.1:0-439535 GCA_033070095.1 Escallonia herrerae | reverse complement strand
TGCATCTCCGAAGCTCCTACCATCGTTATTCCAGTACAACATGAATGCCTACCACAAAAGACCACCACTCATCGGACTCACCTCCAACCCTTTCCAACTCCAAACAAAAATAGGCCCCACAAGTCCACAACAACCCCTAGGCTCCACTACTCCGGTAGACACCCACCGGCCAGAGCCACAAACCTAGATGGAGAAATAACCCACCAACCCTTTTTTGCAGCCGTTCAGCCCACCAAATCGAGACTGACATTCTCAATACACATACGCATACCACGCTTCGAGGCCCATCGCAGGGTTCCACCTCAACCACAAGCAACAAAGCCGGTTCTAGATCCCATCCATGAGGAGGCCCAACGAATGATAAACACAAAGACGAGAAACTAAACACACATAAAGCACTCCCTGCACTTTATGTCAAACAATTTCAAAGAATTGGCCTGAGATCATTATCGAATTTTTTTCGGCATCCCATTTGGGAAAAAAGTCACTAGAGACTTGTCGTTTATGCCTTAAACTTCATATTGTGAAGTGTAGTTTTGAGATTCTAGCAGCAATCCTTCACTTTTAAGTGATTTTTTTTTTAAGTTAATCAAGAAAATGATGATATACATATGCGAATCAAGTTATAAGAGTAGGTAAGTTACTTTTCTTTTTTAGAGTGCTACGTCTTTTTAGTTACTTGAGTAGTTAAATTACTTTATAAGAAGATCAGATAAATTTCGATGATCTAAAAGTACTGTACTTATTTTTTTAATATAAATATTAAAATAAAATAAATTTATTCTAAACCTTTCTAAGGTCAAAAAGAGTAATTAAGTCCTGCCCAATACTAACTCCTCGCCCAACATCCAAGACTTTCTGCGACGGAACATAAAGTCATATCCAGTCCTTTCAACATGCACCACCGCTGCAAATCCAATGAACTGCACTGCACCACTTCAGCAAAATCCGGCGAAAACCTGAAACAGCACCGTCAAAGCCACAGTTCTTCACAAGCCAAAAGATCCAATCTCCGCACCCCACTTCCCCGACCATCTTCCCGACCTCTAACTCTTTCCCCATCTCCTCACAAACACAGAAAGATCTAAAGAACAAAAAAGAGAAAACAACACTAACAGATTCCACCCAACAAACCCGTTCTCCTCGCCCCCTATCCCCCCACCCCCAACCCCCCACTCCACCCCCTACGCCCCTAGAAGAACAGAAGCAAGAAGGGAGAAACAAGACCAAAATCAAACAAGAATAAAAACAGAGAAGAAATCAACAACAACAAATCAAAACCCAGATCTAGCTACACTTCCACATGGAATAAAATGAAACTGAAAATTGGAAGAGAGAAATAAAGTAAAACTGGAGGCCATGGAGAGAGAAGTCGAGAGCTTGATCTTGGAATCCATGGTGGGGGGCAATGACGTCGTCGTATAAGGGGCCGGGCCTGAGAAGCGATCAAGCGAGAACCACTCCGATGGCAGCAAGTGGTCAGCCGGCTACGAAACTGATGATGGCTGGGCTTGAGAGGAAAGTATGGTCAGGGGAGGCTAGAAACTGAGAAGGAGAGAGAGGGGTGCTGGGGGAGAGGGGAGGAAGAGCATCTCAACCCCCTCCCCGGCGGCATCAGAGTAGTAGTAGAAGGAGGTTCTTCTAAAGAGAGAAAGTAGAGAGAAGGAGGAGCCTTCTTTTCTTCTAGAGGCCCATGCCTTCCTTAAGTGGTTGGGCAGCCTCACTCTTAAGTGGTTGAAAGGACAACAAGAAGCCTAGCATGGGAAAAACGGGATTAGCGAGATGGCAGGAGTAAATATACCCGCCGCTTTCACCCATCGAAAAGCTCTTCCAACCTATTCAATGGCAACCACGGATTATCACCCACTACAAAACACCAAGTCTATAAAGACTCCACTTTGATTCTCATTGAGTAGTAGTTTTCGGTCTCCAAATATAGATAGCAATCACCGCTAACAGTCTTTGCTGTAGTTGCTAAACAGTAAACAACCGCCTGAAGAGCTCAGTCACTCTTTAAAAATGAAACTCATGATAAAAGAATTCCCGAGGTCTCACACCCATTCCAGCTCTGTATTGTGTTGCTTGGTCGTCTTATTTCATGCACTCATCAAAAATAGCCTTGACATACATATATGCAGAATATACATATATAAAATTTTACTCCAGTACACCACTACACAGATCCAGCTGCATTGTAGACTTACTATTACTACGGCAACTGTCTCCACTAAGGACCCATTTTTAAAGTATTTTGGTCACAACTTCTAAAAGTAAATACACAAGAATGCTGCTAACTGTATTTACAGATAATCCGAGGAGTGACAGTAGCACCCGCGATTCGTGTGCGAAAATAAATTAATAGTACAAATTTTATTATAAGAAAATCAAACATCACGTATACGTGTTTATTGTCATATTCAGGAAAAAGAATAACAGAAAAATAAGTTAGCCATACGTGTCTAAAAAATAAGTTAGCGAAATATTATTATCGTATTAAACTTGGCTTTTAAAATTTTTTTTAATTATATTTCTTGATGAATTTTAACTTGTGAAAACTAAACATATTTTTATAGGTAACTACTTACTAATAAAGATTTTTATTTTTATCAAAAAGGTGTTAAACAAAACTATGTTTTTCCTTAATAAGTAAAGATCATTGCATTAATATATAGTATAAATTTAGTTAAAAAAAAAATCAAACATCACGTATACGTGTTTAGTGTTATATTCAGTAAAATGAATCTTAAATTATAGAAAAATAAGTTAACCATACGTGTTTAAAATAAATTAGCAAAATATTATTATCATATCGAACTTGGTCTTTAAATTTAATTTTAACTAAATTTTCTGATGAATTTTAACTTGTGAAAACTAAACATATTTTTTTAGGTAGTTACTTACGAATTGAGATTCTTATTTTGTGTTATTTTTTAAAATATTATTTGAAATGTCACGTGTCATCATTGTAAGTTGTTAGTTATGTAACACCTAAAATGTGTTATATTAAATTAAGTTTTGACTTAATAAGTATATATATATATATATATATATATATATATATATATATATATATATATATATATATATATATATATATATATATAGGATCGTGATCCATTGCTAGCGCTAGCACTGTTGCTAGCGCTGTTTTCCCGTCCGCTACATAATGTAGCGGACGATAACTTACCGTCCGCTACATTATATAGCGGACGGTGCTAGCGCTGGCAATAGATCACGATCCATATATATATATATATATATAAGATAGTAACAAGTTATATCCCACAAGGTTCCATGTGTTCTAGTTGAATATCTCAATCTCACGGACGTTAAGTTTGCCAATAATATAAAATTATGCGAACAGTGAATCTTGCAATCGTATGAATATTCTGTCGGTGAGATTTAGTTCACGTCATTTTTTGTTAAGTTCTGGCTTTTTTATTGCTGATTCAAAGGGATGTTTGTGATACTTCTAAACCCTTTAGTGACTAAAAGGTGTGAATTCAATCAAAAAAGGTGTAGCTTAGCCACACTCTATTTTAATGGTTTTTATTGTATTTTTAGAAGGGAAAAAAAACTTCTTTTTCTTTTAGTGACAAAATAAATTAAAGTGACCTAGTCGAAGGTTTTCAGATTTTTTGATAAAGAAATGATAATCAATTAGTTTGGGTTCATTTAAGGACTATTTAAGGTACATTTTTGTGATACGAGAGAGGCCGGGGCTGGCTGGGTGGAGATTTCCTCCATCCACCACTCGAACCTACAACATGGAAACGACAACGTTTTGACATAAAAATTATAAAATCAGTTCCGTTCTGACTAGTTTCTCTCGTTTTCTTCGTCTTCTACCGGCCCCTCCGTTCCTGCGTCCACCTTCTTCTTCAGCTTCCGTCCATGCCTGACCGGCCATTACCACTTCATTCATTTCTCTTCAATAATCTTTCCACTGGATCTGTATTCTCTCCTCCAGTTAACAGGTCGCTTGAAACACTGTTCCGCTGCCTTAATCCGATGAAGGCGCGCAAATCAAAGTTTGATTATGTGGGTACATCTAACAAGAAAGACGTATCTTGGTTTCATTTATGTCTAAAGAGCGGAAGATAAAGAACTTTCTAGATGTGTCGTATTAGGTCACCAATTTGACATCTCACGTGGCAGATATGATAGGTATAGGAATTGTAATAGCTGTGATGACTGAGAGTTGTGTAATCGTGTGGCAGTGATGGTGAGCGGCAAGAAGGGGATAGGGAGGTGTGTCTCTGTCCAGAAAGAGGTGAGAAAGAAGAGAAGGCAATGAGGAGGGGGAAGAAATGATTACATGGGAATGGGTTACTCAAAACGATGTAGTTGTGGTGACACATAGACTTGATTTGCCGACAATAAATTAACTTTCAGGTAATTATGAGCAAAATTTCTTGCTACTTATGGAGACCCTTATTCAAAATGTGAACAAATTGTATGAGATTCTTCCATTGTTAGGGTCTGTAATCGTAACTCAACAACGACAACCAACCACCACCCTTAGGCCTTAACAACGATTCGTACTTCCTTCGGTGCCTCCTTCACTTTCTTCCAATTTTCCACGCGCTCACACACATTCGGATCTTCATTTGCGCACATACACACTCTGGACACACATTACCTATGTGGGGTGTGTGCACACAGATCACTCTATGTTATGTGCAAGTGTCTGGTGTGTGTTGTGTCATAGCCGTTGAGCTTTGATGAGTGTTACTCTTTATTTGAACAAAAGGGGACGATAAATGTAATGCATGCAAAATGGCGATTGAAATTGCTTTTGTGAAGTAGCAGCCTCTGTTTGCTGCAACTTCTGGCTTTCTTTATAAGGAGCAATTGACCAAATCACTTTAACCAGGTAAGCTGGCGGGTAACAGTGTTGAAGAATTGGTATTCAGTATTCTTCTCTCCTGGCATGTGTATGTCCACTTTCTTCTCTTCATCCGATAGAGAAACGAGATACCCAGAAAAGGAAGTGAGGTATTTATTCCCTTGGAGCCCCGTATTAAGGACTCGCCTAATAATTTGTTGCAAGCAAAAAGATGCATGAGGTTGGTGGTTCTGTGTGTGTGTGTGTGTGTGTGTGATTTAGGGACTTAAATGGTGTAGGAAGAAAGGCTGTTGGCGATGTGGTGGTGTGCGGAGGTCATAGTCAGTGGTGTTTGGGGTGGCTGTGGTGTCGGTGGTCTCCATGGTAGATGGTGGGAGTTGATTTAGGTACAAGTGAGATGTACGAGAAAAGGGAGAAAATAGCAAGTCTTTTCGTAAAAATTTTATGTCTTGAACGTTATCTTTTGTCAATGGACACAAGTGATATTATGACACAATACAGTCATTAATTGAATTTATTTTTAAACTTAAAAAACTTAATGATATTTTACTTACGATCACAAGACAATTGGAACGAATCACCAATTGAACGACGGCGCAAGAAGAGAAATTCACAATGAAGCGTTTGGTATCTACAACCCATGCAACCAATTTGACGTAAGTTTTTCACCGGCCTTCCTTAAATCAAAATTATGTCACGTTGTCCCAATGAAAACTTGCTATGAATTGGTTCTTCAACTCTTGATTAGCCCCTATACTGAAACCGGGGTGCTTATGCAATAAGTAGGTAGGGCTACCTTCGTATTGTAGTTCAAGTCCAAGCCCCAGTCATCTTTGATTAGACAAAATTGTCGTTCAGAGAGTCTTTAAGTAAAATATTAGATAGTTATTTGGTTTTTGTCCATTTTCTTCGTTCGCGGGATAACCGGGTTATGACTAAAATACTTTGTTCAGAATGTGTGTTGTATACACCAAATTTGGTTTCTTAACTAGGCGTTAGCCAAGCCAACTTTTGTTGAACAGGTTGAACTTGCTGATTTCACAGCTCATGAGGCCATTTTGGTTGGCGTTGAGTTAAGCCAAAAGTAATATATTAATGAATTCTGGTCACCTCAAACGCCAAAGAAAAGAAAGACGTTTTCAGATGAGGAATATATCAGTACGTTTCTCAGTAATTATAGATGTGATAATAATTTTAGAGCGTAAGGAATTTGGAGAACAGGTCTATGCATATGCGGCCAAAATATGTTCTCAATATGGTGTCAAACAATTTTGAAGCATTTATCAAATTTGTTTTTTAGTTAAGAGGCCTATAGCACTCCACTTGTGATAAGAGTCATTAGAGACTTGTGATCCGTGTCAAAATTGAGATTGTGCAGTATAGTTTTGATTTAAATTGCCGGCACTGACTTAGAGTTATATTGTTATAGAATTCCTCTGATATTGGACTTTGAGAGATCCCACTCCCATTCCAGCTCTATATAATGGCCGCTTGGTCTCCATATTTCATGCACTCATCAAGAACAGTTTGATACTATTCCTCTACTCCTAAACACAGATCCTAGCTGTATTCTATAGTTTCTATTGTTATGGCGACTCTCTCCAGTGATGGACATTATGAATGGGCCAAAGAAGTGAAGGCGTTCGACGAGACCAAAGCCGGTGTCAAAGGGCTTGTAGATGCTGGGGTCGTGAAGCTCCCCAAACTCTTCGTCCACCGGCCAGAGACTTTGAACCACCCCTCACCGCCGTGCAACGACACAGTCCAGTTGCCAACCATTGATTTCACTGGCTTGGAAAGTGGCAGTGGCGGTGCACGGAGAAGGGAAATTGTGGATGAGATTCGGAAGGCATCAGAGGAGTGGGGCTTCTTCCGAATTGTGAACCATGGAGTTCCGCTCAGGGTCATGGATGCCATGTTGGATGGCATCCGAGGATTTCATGAGCAACCCCAGGAGGCCAAAATGCACCTGTATTCCTCAGATAGTAAGCGAAGTGTGAGGTTCAACAGCAATGTCTCTCTAGGTGACTTTGATCCTGCTTGTTGGAGAGATTTGTTAACTTGCGTTTTCCGGGATGACACTCTTGACCCTCAAGCCATTCCCCAGGTTTGCAGGTAACAAGCTTTTTGTAGAACACGTATTATTAGTTTATTTTGTTGTATCTTGAAAAAAGGGTATGAGAAAGATTTAGGTTTCTGCTGTAGCTAGAAACCACAGCAATTGTATAAGTCTAAAGTACCTAAAATAACTTGCAGCTAAGGAGGTGACCTACCTTCATCTTTTTAGAATATAATCTGACATCGGGAACATGTCAACTTTTACACTTCAACAAATAACTCTTGTGAGAATCTCTTCGCTCTCAGTTGAATGCTTTTACCCTTTCAAAACATCAGCTTTTTCTCGAGAAGTGTTGTTATAGCAGAGAATCGAGATTCATACGAGAAGCACACATCATAAGGTTATGTATCATTTTCTTATCACGAAAATTAACAAGCTTACAAAGCTTTATGCATTTGTCTGCAGGAAAGAAGTGCAAGAGTATTCGAAATGCATGATGGAACTGAGGGAGACGATGGCCGAGTTATTGTCAGAAGCACTAGGACTAGGCCGCGACTATCTATCGCGCATGGAATGCATGAAAAGTCAAGCACTGGCTTGCCTCTACTACCCTGTATGCCCGGAGCCAGAACTGACATTTGGCACGGCCAAGCACTCAGACACCACTTTCTTGACTCTACTCATGCAAGATAGCATTGGTGGTCTCCAAATCGTTCACCAAAATCAGTGGGTTGACGTTCCTCCAGTTCGCGGAGCATTAATAGCAAATATTGGGGATCTCATGCAGGTATATACACGAGTTTCAATTCATTTTCTCACACAAGCAAAAACGTAATGACTCTCAGTAGCTAACTTTTGTCATGCATCAACTCTTTGTTAGATTATCAGTAATGACAAGTTCAAGAGTGTCGAGCACAGAGTGCTGGCTCAAGCTGTCGGACCAAGGATATCAGTTGCATGTTTCTTCATGCCAAGCGGTAGAGCGTCTTCGCAGCCTTTTGCACCGATAAAAGAGATTGTCTCCAATAAGAATCCAGCATTATACAGGGACTTCATATGCGCTGAATATTATGAAGCTAACAAGAAGAAAGGCGAGCACATCCCATCGGCTCTCCCTCATTTCCGGATAAAATAAGCTATACCTTGATTATTCTGTCTTTTCGGGTGCACTTAATTTCTTTATGTTTTTAATCATAAGTAGGATTTGGTTTCTATATGTAGAAAAGTCCGGAGAGAGAGCCAAAAAAAATCATCATATTTAAGTAATTGTAGCATTTTGCTTATAAATTGATTGTGAGTTTGTCATTGAGCGCAAACAATGCGTTACCTTATAAAATTAAAGGTGCTCTCTTACATGACTTGGCTGATACTCTTTCACTAAAGTTTGCCAGCAAACATAAACTAGCTAGATTCTTTGTCATCTAGAAGATTGGAATGAACATAAACTAAGATAAAATGAAAAGTAGTATTGATTAATGTAAGCTAATTACGCGGTCAAGGTAGAAGGTTTGAGGCATGTCGTCACCCTCAACTTCGATTTTCAAACTTCACACAAACTAATACCTTTTGCTGAACCACACATCACATGCAATAACAAATAGAAGAAATGGGCTACATAATTTATTTTGCATGGCAAAAGTGTCATAAACACAAGCTGTGTCGGACAAACTTTGACTACTGCTTGTGCTTAAGTATCACATGCGACAGTTCAATATTTTTCTTAGCCTTTTCAAAGAGCAAAGTGGGTCTAGAAGGAAGAGAACGGACAAGCCCGCTGTTGTTGAACATAAGCAACGCTGTTTTGACTGCATTACTAAAGTGTGCTGTCGCTAAAACCACGTTGCACCGCACCTTTGGCTTTGGTTGGTGATGAGTAGAATCCCTGATATCACTCCTTTGGACTTTAACACTGCTGTGCTCCCTTCTCACACTATATAATGCCTACCATGCTCTGATATCTCGTGCACTCATCAAAGCACCTGCTAACTTCGGCACACATTTTATTACCAAAGCCAAAATCAAGACAATCCAGAAGTTGTCACAATGGCAATTGTCTCTAGCAATACACATTACGAGTGGGCAAAAGAAGTGGAGGAATTTGACGAGACGAAAGCCGGTGTCAAAGGGCTAGTGGATTCCGGGGTGGTGAAGCTCCCCAGACTCTTCATTCATCCACAACGCAATGATTTGAACAAGAGTGCAGTTAGCCTCGAGCTTCCTACCATAGATTTTTGTGGGTTAGAAAGCAGTGTAAGTGGCGGACGGAGGGAGATTGTGGAAGAAATTCGCAAGGCGTCGGAAGAATGGGGATTTTTCCGGATTGTGAACCACGGAGTTCCACTTAGGGTTATGGATGCCATGCTGGACGGCATCCGACGATTCCATGAACAGCCAGCGGAGGCCAAGATGCACCTTTATTCTTCGGATAGTAAGCGTAAAGTGAGGTTCAACAGCAACGTTTCTCTGCGTGAACTCGACCCTGCATGTTGGAGGGATTTATTGACTTGTGTCTTCCAGGACGACACTCTCGACCCGGAAGCCATTCCTCTGGTTTGCAGGTACATAAAGAGGCTCCGCCCAAGAACGAAGCTCTTTTATAATATTAGTTTAACTTATGAATCGCCATCAAAATCTGCAAAGTAGTACATGAGTTACTTTATTATGCTCTCTAATATGACCCCAGGCAGCTTACTTGTGGTGATGTACGTAGTGTTGTTTCTGTTAGTAGGCCTTAACTTTAGTTTTATCTTCTGGTTACGTTTCTCAGAAAAGAAGTGCAAGAGTATGCGAAATACATGATTGAGCTGAGGGAGACGATGGCAGAGTTGCTGTCGGAGGCTCTAGGTCTCAGCAGTGACTACCTCTCTCGCATCGAATGCATGAAGAGTGAATCACTCGCGTGCCTCTACTACCCGGTTTGCCCCGAGCCAGAACTAACCTTTGGCACCTCGGCGCATTCAGACACCACTTTTCTCACTTTGCTCCTGCAAGATAGTATTGGTGGTCTCCAAATCAACCATCAAAATCAGTGGGCGGACGTTCCTCCCGTTCGCGGGGCTCTTATAGCTAACATCGGAGATCTCATGCAGGTACAGTATACATCTCATTAGGCTTTACATTAGATTTTTCACGTACGGAATCTTCATTCTTTTTGACTGATGTTCATTCTGGTATGTTTCAGATTATTAGCAATGACAAGTTCAAGAGTGTGGAGCACAGAGTGCTCGCTCAACCGGTTGGACCAAGGATTTCAGTGGCATGTTTCTACAGTCCAAGCAGTCGGTCTGGATCCAAGCCGTTCGGACCGATAAAGGAGCTTATATCTGATAGAAACCCAGCAGTATATAGAGAATTTTTGTGCACCGAGTATTATGCGGCGACCAAGACTAAAGGGGAACACGTTCCTTCGCCCCTTCCTCTGTTCAGGATACGATGAGCTTCATGTCTTGACTATTTTGTGCAGTTTCTAGTGAGGGGAAGCTGTTTTGTATACCGTTAATAATTTCGTGAATAATTTGGGTTTGTGGGGGGGGGGGGGGGGGGGGGGATCTGTTGTATGTGGTGAACAAATTATAAGTATTTCAAAGTCAAAAATCAAAATGTTTCATCTTTAAATTTACCCTCAGGTGAACTTGTATTATCACAATCTCACATGGGAGGAATTAGAGAAGTCACATGGTTAGAGAAGTACCGTGGCTATATAAGTTATCACGCATGTTGAGCTTAGTACCAAGCGAGTAAAGATGGACTCTCGCCGGGCTTAGGTTGAACCCGTTTCAAGGCCAATTTCAGAAATTTATCGATTATCGAAAATCTAGTTAACCGGGCACATCACCTGTTACTCGCGCGCAGAGTTGGGCGCAAATCCTAGCCCAAAAGCCCTCGCACTTCGATTGTGGCACTCTTTTGCTAAAATTTTTGAGATTTTTGTTAATTATCGCCTATCTTTCTAAATTAACTAGCTTTTTTGGTCTCTTCGCACGATTGACTTTTGCTCCTTTCTTCACTATAAAAGAAAGGTTCTCGCCTGGCTTATACAGACATCGAAAAATAATCAGAAACCTCTACCTCTCTATGCATTTTTGTTCTCTTCCATTTCGGAGGCAAGCATAAAAGTTGTTCGCATAGCCTTCACTATTCGAGTGCTTATTAAAGAAGAAAAGTCTACTAAATTCTAGAGGATAGCCATCCGAGACTCATTGAGATATAATCTCCGAGGGGGCAAACAGACTCTTAAGGACTATACAACATTAGCTTCAGTCTGATCGTATTTCGATAAGTTATGTTAATCGTTAGTTTTTAACATTGATAATTTCCTGTTTTTCCCCTCGGTTCTTGCTTTCAAACTAGATGGTGTCATTGTATTGCATACATCAATGTGACGAAAGTAGCGAAAGAGACAATACACCATGATTCCAACGTTGCTTTCCAAATAGATGATTCAATCGTACTGCGAGACACCACTGTGATCAAAGTAGGAAATAGACAATACACCATATGCTTCCAACAAATTATTATTATCACCGCACATCGGTCACATTTGTTTTAAGAATGAGGAGAAATGGTAAGTCAGAATATTCCGTACTAATTGATATTTCTTCTGTTTTACATTATTCATTAGGTTTAACTTGTACGTTTATATACGATATGAGTTATGTATATGTTATGAATTTTTCATTTTACTCTAAGAGATAGGGAGGGAGGAAAGAAAGTGAGCCATGAAAGAGATTGGTTAGTGAGGATCAAATATGGAGAGAAAAATAGAAAAAAAGTACAAAAAGGAAAACATAAAAAAATACTTATAGAATCTTTCTTGATATAAAAGTAATCAATTTTTTTGGAACAGCCCAAAAAAAAATATAATCAAATTTCTTGAGAAGGGCGGCGTATATATAATATATATATGTCTTCCCTAGCTAACTCCTTCTCTTATTGCATCAACTCCTTATTCCGACAATACTATATAGTCAAGACCATACAACGTTTACTCATCGTACTCTATCTCAAGTCCTAGCATATGTTTACATCTTTCTATTAAAAGTGAAAATTTCTTTACTATACTCTGGTTGTTCATAAACGATGATTTGATAGACCATAAGAAAATATCAAAAGTCATTGCATACTTTACAACGTAATAATCAAGTTTTCGCTATAAAAATTTGATTACTATTCAAGTTATAGGAAGATATTATAACTCCAATATAGTAATAATTAATAGTTATTAAATACTTTTAGCAAGTTTTATTTAGTGACGTAAAAAATATAATTTAAAGTTATTGCTGAAAATATTAGCAGAAGTGTTACTAACTTTATTTATTAACTATTGATTGTCGCTATAAGGAGGGTTGCACTTATCTTCCTACAACTAAGATAGCAGTAAAATTTATTCTTGTCAGTATATATCGTCTCCTTTTTCCTCTCTCTACCACCACCACAACCACCATCGCTGGTGATAGTGGTGCCGGCGGTCACTTTTTTTATTTTTTCTTATATCAATTTCTCATTTCGTTCCGTAACATCTTTTCTACTACACTTTTAACCTTCACGGCCTAATGCAATCCTTCTATAACTCTTTCCACCAACAGAAAATGAAATCTCCTTTTTTGCTAGACCTTGTCCTAATTTAGAAAGAAAAAAAGTAAGATATTGATAATCTCACTCCATCATTCGACGGTTAAATTTTATAGCTTTCTTGATATGATATAAAAAAATAACACTAAAAGTCATCTCCGAAATTAATAGAGCATGCGAAAAATCAATCCCTCGAAACTTTGGTCAATAACCGAGAGGAAAAAATATGTGCACTTTATCATCATAGTTAATGCTCGTTGATCATCTCTTCTTCAAATACGTTGCACATATGGATCATATCAATGCACCTCAAAGGGTCAGTAACACTTATCAAAGCAAGTCAACAATGGAATGAAGTGACTCTTCAACCCAACTGCATTCCAAAATCAGCATGAAAACAAGGCTGACAGGTTGCTCGGCGAGCTGAGCTTTGGATTGGATGGTCAATTTCGCCAACCACGTGGTTTGTTTTCATTAAGGGGTCGAGGATCCCTTGCCCCAGCTTAACAACCCTACGTTCGTTGTGCTAGAGAATTTGTACAGTATGTGCTTTTCTTCCTGTCCCTTTCCGGTTTGGCTGGAAGCCCACCATTGGACTCATCTTTATTCCTTCGAATGGATGGATGGCAGATGAATTTGACTGGAACCCCACCATTGGACTCAATAATTCTCTCACTCCAGCCGTTGCTTTTCTTTTGGTTACTTTGAAAGTAGCTAATTTAGCTTCAGCCAATCGAATTCTCGATATTCCTTTAGACGGAAAAAGATTTTAGCTGCAACTCGAATTGCATAACTTACGGTAGTTAGATATGGTTAGTGAACTTATGATAAAAGGTTCAGCAGCAAATCTAAGCATCGTTTCTTTTGGCACGTTGATTTTATGTCATTAACCATACTTAGTGACAGTTAATTGTTGCAGGTTTGTTGCTTCTTATTGATGCAGTGGAGAACTTTTTGATAGACCGGTTCATTTCAAATGGTTTTTAGTGACAAACAATTAGTATTGTTCATATTTGTGGTAGTGATAAAGTGGAGTGAGCATTTCAAAGAAATTAATTTGCTTAGGTTAGACTTAACTAAGAGCCACTACAAGAAAAAGGGTCTTTAGCGACCGCCAGGCGCGGTCGCTGAAGACCCTTACGCGGTCGCTAAAGGTTTTAGCGACCGCGTAAGGGCGGTCGCTAACTCGGTCGCTATAGCCCAGGTCGCTAAATTTTAACGACCGCATTTTAAGTTCGGTCGCTAACTTTAGCGACCGCGTTGACTATATTTAGCGACCGCTCTTAGCGGTTGCTAAATATTTATTAATTTAACAATTATATTTTTTAATTATTTTTTATTAAATTATATTTATATTTAGCGACCGAATTAGCGATCGCGACCGGCGGTCGCTAAATAATTTAATTTTTTTAATTGTTTATTATTATTTTTTTTAAAAATAATAAAAACTTTAGCGACCGCGTTGTTTAATTTAGCGACCGTATATTGCGGTCGCAAAACCTGGATTTGCAAAAAAAAAAAATTCAGGTCAGATAACCTGTCCAAAACCTGTCGCAAAACTAATATCAATTCGCATCCAATCCAATCCAATCGATCCAAAAACCGATTTAACTTCTGTTGAAACGCTTTTGAATGAATGCGTTGAAAGCTTTCAACGCATTCATTCAAAACCGTTTTACCCCCCTGTCCCGCATTCATTCAAACAGCTGCTCACATTCATCAAAGTATAGATAAACGTTAACATATGCATTAAAATAATAGAATTCATACAGTTAAGTACCGATGATCAATTCAAAACAAGAAAATAACATTCATGGCAGATGAACCTAACCAAACCCCTATCTAAATCACTCGTCGGTAGAACAACCAGCCCCGTCATCATCTTCTTCATTCCTCGATGATGAAGGCACGTTTGATCCAACAACATCTTCATCGCCCCGGGGGTCACCAGCACTAAGATCATCGGTATTGCCCTGCACAAAGCCATACAAATGATTCAACATCATATATCTAATCAAGATCACATATAGAGCACAAAATACAGCAGGATATTGAGAAAATTTGTATTACATGTAGTTTGGGGTCCTTTATAATTACATAACTGTCACCGAGCATCATCCGCATGCGCGCATCAAACATTGTATTGAAGCACTCTGCCAACGTCGCAGCCATATCCGTCGCGTCTGCCCGAGGACCGGTACAACTCTTCTCGCCTGACGATGCTGGTCTGTCTGCTAACAACGCTCGAGCGGACTGACGAGGGTGGCCGAGTATACGGTCCTTCCTAGGACCCCCAGTCGCGTCTGACCACAACGAGATATCGTCCACCGTCTGGCCACCGTCTGGCTGGGAGTTGGCCTGAACTCTCTCTCTAAATAAACTCTGTATAAGAAAACAACAAAAATGTTAGAGAAATTCTATTGGCCACAATCGCAAAAAATGCAATAGGAATACAAAAGTATTGCTTAGTTGCGTGCTCACCGCAAACTGCTCGGCGCTCTCAGACACCCACTTCCCATCACTATTCTGGTGTGTGCGCTTAAAATGGCGGAGCCTCGTAGGGGGCCTCCTGTCAGGGTCCTCCTCTGTCAACATCAGCTCGTGCACGGCAAATGGACGGGAACCAGCACTGTGCTTCATCTTCTTCTCGCTTTGAGTCATCTCCATGCCTCGCTCACTCAGCTTCGCCCAGTCTGGAGTACTCCAATGCGACACCAGGTGCCCCCACATGGTTCTGGAGAAGTACTCGGGATTGTGGTCTCTGGTCATAGATATATCTGTCGTATCCGCCCGAGCTAGCGCCCACCTCCTCGCATTCAGCATCCATTTCTTGTAGTTCTCGGCACAATGCCACTCCCACGCCTGCCTCCCGAGTTCTCGCTCTCCGTCCGACTCAAATTTGAAATAGTCCTGAACATAATTCAACACAATTGAAAAACACAGTTAGCAAGAAAAATTCAGCGATAATGTACTTCTAAAACCGCAAAAGTAAAGCACATAAAAAATACTACGCTCCTTACCAAAAACTTCCCCCAAACAAGCTCTTTGTCTGATTCCGTCCACGACCCCCACGTCGCATAAGGCTGTGGGAGGTGAGCCTTGATAATAGGACCGATCTTGGTCCTAACACAATCCTCAACAAAACTAATTACAAGAAATCACAAAGATACATCAATCGCAATATAAGTGCATATTACAATAGAATTGAGCTTTGCAAATTAAAAACATATTAATTGTTTCGGACATGAGTAGTAACCCTCTGCTCCGGGGTGGCTGGAAGAGGTATTCCACGGGTAATACCTCGCGATACAGATGAACTAGACGCTGCAGATGATGAAAAAGGAAATTATTATATTTATATATATTGCAAGTAATTGCTTTCAATCCGACACAAAACTAATATCGTCTCACCATGTTCTTAAGCAACTGATGACGATGACGGCTGCTCAGTAGTAGTCGCATCACCAATCCTAGGGAGGGGGCTGACTGTGCCGAAGCAGCTCCGCGACGGCCACCTCCACGACCTCGGGGTGCACTGGATCTCGGCATATCTACAATGTAGTTTGCCCGAATAATAAACAACTTAAGTGCAGAACTAAGTATGCTAACAATGTGGCACTGCCGACTATAAAAGACAACCCAAATTAAATAGTCAACCACCATCAATTAATAACTAATTCAATTTAAATAATAAACAGGCATGTCTAAAAGTACATTGACAAGAATTTTTTTACTCCAAACAGTCAATCACTATCACTAATAGACAACGGAACGTCTTCCTCCTCGTCGTCATCGTCGTCCCCTTCATCTTCATCGTCTTCTTCTTCGTCGTCAATGTCTTCCTCAGTATCGTCGTCATCGTCATCGTCATCACCATCATCATCACGGAGGGCTTCGGCATCGACCTCTTCTTCAGCATGGCCTAAATCGCAAAGAGGCTCATCAACAACATCGTTATTCTCTTGAAGCGGTATCACTGTGGGAGCATCATCCTCTTGGTACATCTCAACGAACACATCATCATCAACAAAGCCTCTTTTGGTCTTGATAACAGTATGCCAATTTGGATCCTTCCTTGTCACACCCTTTGCATAGAAGACCTGCGTTGCCTGAGCTGCAAATACAAATGGTTCGTAGGATCCGAGCCTTGACCTCATATTAACGTCTACAATCCCATGTCGACTAACTCGAATACCAGCTGTAATGTCAAACCATTTGCACCTGAACATTACCAGTCGATTACCGTTGCCATAATAGTCTAGTTCAACAACCTCCTCCAACTGCCCATAAAAATCACGTTCGCTATCATTATAACAGTCACCTTTGATCAAAACTCCACTGTTTTGGGTTTGTTTAGTAAGGTCAACTTCCATCGTGTTAAACCTAAACCCGTTGACAATGTACCCTTTATGACACGATACTAGTCTACTTGGGCCAGCAGCAAGCAACTTGAGACGGACATCAACTCCATCATAGACGGTCTACAACAACAAACAATTTGCACAGAGTATTAGCTTATCACATGCGGTCTATATTAGAAATGAACTGTAGGTTTTAAAACTTACGCGCTGTCGGAACCACTCAGGGAACGCGTTGTTTCGCATTTTTTCAAGTTGTCCATCTGATATCACAGGGTTTGCTAATAACACTTCCTCATCGTATTCACTGCATGTTATATGGCATTGTCGTTATATTATGTGAGTAAATACTATGAGAATGAAGGTATGTACGCAACTACTTACACTATGAATGGTGCAACTTCAGTGCAATTCATGAGAGCGTACAATGTTGCGGCAATATACTCCTCCTCGGATAGATATCGACTGCTACTTGCTCCAAGTGCACGACCAAGATGCTTGAATATGGAAAGACGCTCATCGAATTCTGTGTCGACACTATTGTCATTGCGACCAAGTCGATTCATCTTTGTATCAACATCAGTCTCAAAGTAAAGGGAACAGAAGTTGGTAAGCTCCTCAAGGATGTAAGCCTCTGCAATTGAACCTTCAACCCGGGCTTTGTTTCGCACCTTTTTCTTAAGGTCAAACATATACCTATGTAAGAAATAAGGATTGATTTCAGTAATCAACGCATGTGTGCAAGAATGAAATACAATTTAAAGATGGATGGGCGACATTACCTCTCAAATGGATACATCCATCGATACTGCACAGGTCCGCCCACTCTAGCCTCATATGCTAAGTGAATGGTCAAATGCTCCATCGAGTCAAAGAAGGACGGGGGAAAGATTTTCTCTAACTTGCACACTGTCTCAACAATGTTTTTCTCAAGAATCTTAACATCACTCTCTCGGAGCACCTTTGAGCACAAATCCCTGAAGAAATGACTAAGTTCAGTCAATGCTTCATTTACTGGTTTCGGCAAGAGGTCACGAAAGACAATTGGTATAAATCTTTCCATGAATACATGACAATCGTGACTCTTTAGACCATAAAACTGACAATCTGCAAGGTTGCAACAACGTGATATATTAGATGCATAGCCATCTGGCAGCTTCAACAGTTTTACCCACTCGCACACCTGTTGTATCTGCTTTTTATCCAATGTATTGCTTTGGGCAAAACCAGCTTACCATTAACCATTCGTGGATGCAATTCACGCCGTATACCCATCACCTGCATATCTCTGCGTGCTTTTAAGTGATCCTTTGATTTGCCCTTGACATTCATGACTGTATTAAACACATTTTCGAAAACATTTTTCTCAATGTGCATAACATCGAGATTGTTGCGCAGAAGGAGGGTCGGCCAATAAGGTAGCTCCCAAAAGATGCACATTTTCTTCCAGTTGTGTTTTTTTCCAAAGCCAGGAAGTTTTAGACTAGCACCACACTTTCCAAATGGTACCGCATCCATGTCAAGGTCCTTTACGCACATATACACTTCCTCGCCAGACAATCTGTCATGTGTTTCAAGGCGACGCTCCACAGTTTTATCAAACTTATCTTTTTGCCTTCGAAATGGGTGATTAGGTGGTAAGAATTGTCTGTGACACCCCCAAAAGGAAGCCTTCCCCCCGTGCTTTAAGGTGAAAGCCTTACTCATTTCCATACAATAAGGACATGCCAACCTACCGTGTGTACTCCACCCACACAACATACCGTATGCAGGGAAGTCATTGATAGTCCACATGACTGCTGCCCTCAAGTTGAAGTTCTGTTTAAGAGATGCATCAAATGCTGGGGCTCCAACTTCCCACAGATTTTTTAATTCATTGATCAACGGCCGCAAGTACACGTCTATATTTCTACCCGGGCTCGTAGGTCCAGGAATGAGTAATGATAAAAACATGAATTGTTTCTTCATACACATGTCCGGAGGAAGGTTATACGGGACAATGATCACAGGCCACGTAGAGTAGGGTGTGCTAGAGTGCCCAAAAGGATTAAACCCATCGGTAGCGAGCCCAAGTCGCACATTTCAAACTTCTTCAGCAAAAGATGGGTGTCGATAATCAAATTCCTTCCATGCCTCTCCATCGGCAGGGTGTCTTAATAAATCGGGAACTTTGCTGCGGACGTGGCTATGCCATCTCATGTGCTCTGCCGTTTTAGAAGAGTAGTACAACCTTTGAAGCCTTGGTGTCAGTGGGAAGTACCGCAATATCTTCCATGCTATCTTTCTTTTATTCCCACTGGTTTGTTTATATCTTGCGTGGCCACAAACCGGACACTCGCTCAAGTCATTGTTCTCCTTCCAAAATAAGACACAATCATTATTGCAAGCATCTATCTTCTGGTAGCCCAAACCAAGTTTCATCATCATTTTCTTAGCACTATAGTACGTGTCAGGCAACTTCTCATCCTCTGGCAACATTTCTTTATTAAGCTTCAAAAAAGCATCAAAACCCCTATCACTTAGACCATGCTCAGACTTTAAGTGTAGCATCCTTGTCACAGCAGATAACTTGGTGTGCTTTGTACTTCCATTCCATATTGGCTCCTCAGAGTCTTGTAACACAATTTATAAAATTTCTGTGCGCTCGGGTTTGGCTCTTCTTCCACATTAGGGTTACCATCGTTAAAATAGTTATCCCAATTAATCCCACTAGGCCCAGCTTCCATTACCATATGTTGATACTGGGAAAATCCCGGATCTCTAGGACTGTAGTGTCTGAACTCAGCGGTGACCTCAGTGGGCACCCTCAGAATTGGTTCCCCGTGCTGAGTCCAATTCGTATAGTTACTCATAAAACCTCTACGGAACAGATCAAAACTTACATCGTCGGGGGATTTCCAACTTAACAGTTGACAATCATTGCACGGACATTTAATCGTGCCATCATCCACAAACTCCCGTTGATTCAAAGCAAATAGAATAAACCCGTTCACTCCCTGTCTAAACTCTTCTGATACCCCAATCCCACTTGGAGCAATCCTCCTTCGCATCCAACTTCTATCCACTGACATGATATATATCTCTCACTGCCTGGTAAACCTATACAAGTCGAGTTCAAAATTAACCTTCAATTTGAAAAATATATATTGAGTAGTCACTTACAAGTGAGTGTTAATCAGGGTTAAGTAGGGATGATTAGGGCTAAGTAGGGCATATTAGAGCTAAGTAGTGTTGATTAGTGCTAATCTAGGTAGCACAGACACGGACACTGTGTCCGACACCGACATCGATCAGGACATCGCAGAGAGGTGTCGGACAGGTGTCCGAAGGTGCTGGTGAGGTGTCGGGATGTCGGTAGTTGTCAGACACCATACCTAGACTCATGTGAAGTGTCGGTGCTTCATCATCAACAAAGCCTAATTAGGGCTAATTAGGGCATATTAGAGCTGAGTAGTGATGATTTGTAATCTAGGTAACACGGACACGGACACTGTTGATTAGTGTTAAGTAGGGCTGATTAGTGCTAATTAGAGTTATTTAGTGTCCATTGGTGTTATTTAGGGGTAATCAGTGCAAATTAGTCTAATTAGGGCTATTAGTGTTAATTGGAGCTGATTACTGCTAATTAGGGCTATTTAGTGTCTGTTAGTGTTAGTTAGGGCTGATTATTGCTAATCATTTTCAATCATGGTCAATTAGAGATAATTAGGGCTGATTAGCCAAGTAGTGTTGACTAGTGCTAATTAGGAGTAATTAGGGGTAATCAGTGTTAAGTGGGGCTGATTAGCATAATTATTGTCAATTAGCCCTAATCAGGGATAATTAGGGCTGATTAGCATAATCTGTGCTGATTAGTGCTAATCTTGGTAGCACTGACACGTACACTGTATCCGACACCGACATCGACCGGGACATTGCAGAGAGGTATCGGACACGTGTCCGAAAGTGCTGGTGAGGTGTCGGACACCATACCTAGACTCATATAAAGTGTCGGTGCTGTGTATGTGCTAATTTTAACCCATCATTCAACTAAATCACATATCTGATCGCCTCAATCCAATTGGGTCCCATCCTCCATCAACGATCTCAAATGCTCAATGCATAATTAACAACCTAAAATTAAAAATCAAATAATCAATGCTCAAAAGGAAAAAAAAAAGCTGTTCAAAATGCACGTATCCGATATTTCAATCCAATTGGGTCCCATCCTCCTTCAACAATCTCAATTCTCAAATGAACAAGTATGCTTTTAAAAACTATCAAACGAACAAGTATGCTTTTTAAAATCCTAAGACAACTAATCCAACATGCATTCCTATCTCAGTTGGATGAGTTCAATTTCAATGCATTTAAACATCACCACAACAACATAAGCCTAAATGGGGTTGCAGAAATAGAAAGCATGAAGCATCCAAGCACCAAATTGGTAGTAGAAATTAACTAATCAATATGAACTTGTTCTTACAGACGAGTAATGAAAGAGCACATGCAGCACATACATACGAGTAATGAAAGAGATTCTGCATACCAGGCCGCTGAAGGGTAGATGTGTAGAGTGAGGAAATGCAGCTTTTAGGGCTCTGAAATAGGGTTAAAAGTGAAGAGGCGGAGCTGGGCCTGCGATCGACGGCGGGGTCTCAGTGGGCCGGTGGTCATTGGGTGGCGCCGGTGAGCCGACGTGCGGCAAGGGCTGAGAGAGAGACGGACTTGAGAAAGAGAGAGACGAGCTGGGCCTACGATCGACGACCGGGTCTCGGTGGGGCGATGGTCACTAGGTGGCGCCGGTGAGCCGACATGCGGCGGCAAGGGCTGAGAGAGAGAGAGAGAGAGAGACGGACTTGAGAAAGAGAGAGACGAGCTGGGCCTGCGATCGACGACCGGGTCTCGGTGGGGCGATGGTCACTAGGTGGCGCCGGTGAGCCGACGTGCGGCGGCAAGGGCTGAGCTAGAGAGAGAGAGAGAGACGGGCTGAGAAAGAGAGAGACGCAATTTAGGGATTTTAGTCAAAATATTTAGCGACCGCATACTCGGTCGCCAAATCAGTCGCTAATTTAGCGACGGTAGTGACAGTCGCCAATTTCGGTCTCTAAATTCAAGTTTTCGTTGACCATGAATATTTAGCGACCGCAAAATAGAGCAGTCGCTAAAGCGGTCGCTAAATATTAGTTTAGCGACCGCATGTCTTTGCGGTCGCAAAATGCGGTCGCTAAATCCCATGTTTCTTGTAGTGAGCATGAATTTTCTAAGAAAAAAGCGTCACTTTCATCCCACCTCGAATATTTACTTTTTGACCGAAATTAAATATAGACATCTACTTTTGTTATGTTTTTTCTTGGGCGTCCAATGTTACAATCTTAAGGAGTAATTGAACGAAGGAATATACAAACAAGAAAGAGGAGAAACATCACCGGGTACGATTATGTCAATTGATGGGGATAGTTAAGCAAAATGATACACCAAATGGTATCGAGTCAGATGGGTTAAAATATCTGCACTAAGCGTGTCTAATTATCTCAAGTTTCAACGTGTTGTGTCACTTTTCCTTTGCTAAATCATTTTAGCAACAAAATATGATTATCATAAAATTTTAGCGACATCTACAAAGTATTTAAAAGGATAATCTTTTGCCACTAAGCCATACTTGAGAGAAGATTAGAGAGTATATTCTCGTTTCAAGATGGTGGTACCATTTCTAACGTTAGAGTTATAATGATCCTCTATTCCTCATTAATTTTTCCATCCGAATTAGCTACACTAAAATTGCTCTTATACGTGAATAATAAATTATCTTATTTCTTTTGTAAATAGAAAAAACTTTGTATCACCAATATGAGGAGCCCAGTTATAAGAGCAGGAAAATCACTGGGCAAAACACATCTTGCACCAAAAAACTTTTACATCTTCACAAACCCCCTCGAAAACTAACCAAAGGTTTAAAAGCCATTCTGGCTATTCGATCTAATCAACAAGACGAAAAACTAATACTAGGTTATAACACACCCTGATAGATCCAAGATATTAAACTTGACGGTAACACCAAGCACATACCTTGATGGATCTAATATAAGAAAAAAGCTATTCTCATGGACATAATAACATTTCTTCAACGGTGTGTTTTGGAAATTCAACCTCAACAAGTAAAAAAATCAAGAAGAAAAAAGTTGTGAACATAGACCTAGCAAATAATATTGGGCCTACAACACTGAGGCGAAACGAATCCTATTGTTGTCGGAACTTAGAAAAAACAAAGGTGAGGTAAAGCAATAGTTGAAGAAGCCATCTTCAGAACTTCATTAAGTTCCATACTGATCTTCTCTAATGCTTTTGCATTCTTTGAGCAAGTACTTGATCATTTCTAATTGGTTTGGGGTCCCCTACAAGGTCCGTGCTTAGGGTTTTCAGTTCATCAACAAACATCAAATCTTTAGATTCCCAGTAAACTCTAGCTATACCTGGGCTCCCAAGTCTTCAGAGAGGATACTACTGTTGGGAAGAAGTCATTCATCAAATTGCTATGCATAAACGTTCCAAGTTATCACACAGCATCTCACTAGCATCTAGCAGCTGCAACATTGAGAAAAATAGATGAAATATGTAACGGGCAAGGGGCTATTTCCGCATACACTAATTTAACACCAGGAATGTAAGCTAATACTTGCTGCTATAAATAAATGAACAAACTTTAGCTCTTACTCGATTTGTAAGAATTTTCCTACAATCCCGTTTATAGTGACAATTAATAGTCACTAAATATTTCTAGTGATTTTTCTTCTAATACTTTCAGAGACAATTTTTAGCAGTATTTTTTTAATGTCACTAAATAAAAGTCAATATAAACATTTAGAGACGATTGATTGTCATTATATAGGGGGTAGGAGGAAGATTCTTTCACCGGGGTAGGAGCCAAATTTTTTCCTAAATAAATTATATCTAACTTATCATTTTTGAGAAATTAATTTTAAGTTAAGTCCCTCTTTCTTGAACTCCCGCTCTCTCCACTTCCTCTATAATAAATACTGAAAGCTAATTTGTATGAAAACTCACTGGAAATTCTTGTAATAATAATAATCTTACTAATTGCCAGAGGGATAATACAACCTAGCTAGTGTACGAATTTGTATGCCCTTTAGATTTTAGATACACGACTCTCTTGAGCCATGTTGTCATGCATTCACAGCTTTTTGCATCAGCCTTTATTTCTTGACCTGTAAGGGCTCACTAGTGACCACCAATGGGTGAATGACAAGAATACTTCGTGGCATGGGCCGGGGTGCACAAAAGACATACATAAGGTCAAGTATATACTCCAATTGAGAGGACAAACATCGACAGGGACAGATCGTCAGATCTATTGTAGGGTCTCTCCCTCATATTTGTCGCTAAAAGTGACTTATTTCACTTTCATGTATTTGTTTCAGATCTCATGGTCAAAAAGTTGAAAATTTCTAGCACATATGTTGAAATCTTGATAAAGTTACTCTATTCTTAAACTCTCTCACTCCACTTTTCTTGCTAAAAGTTAAAAGTTATATTATGAACAAGTGCGACTAAAAGTAATTTGATTTTATAGACTAAATTTAGAATGGAGTTTAAATTCCAACTGGATCTCGTATAAAAGACTTTTATACATGTACATGATAGTTACAAGAAATATATTGTACATGCCCGAAAGTAAGAAATAATTGAGAATATATAAAATATACTAATGTACGAAAATTTGTTAACTTCCATATAATTGTGATACTAATACTAATGTTCATAGATATACAATTCTTTCGCAGCATCCAATAGAATTGTAAAATATAAATACTTCAAAACATCGTTCGCTATATATTCAATTGATTTTATTATTATATCAGCGACTAAACTTTTTACGTATAACTTTTGGCCCCTCTCGCCATAAAATCTTGGATCCGCCCCTGTACCTGGAGACTTCTTTTGTCATGTAGGAAACACTAACAGTCGAGGGGGCAAAAGGGAGGGGAGATTACCTTGCAGGCTCAGTACCATGGCAGCTTGAGGATGCATGCTACACAGCCTGTGCAGTATTGAGATTGAGCTTCTTGAACGCGACACCTTGATGCCGCAAGCATCCACCTCTCACAGCGAAACTCCCTATCGTAATTTTCTTATTTTGAGAACGTTGGTACCTTATTTTGTTGCTAAAAGGACAAATGAGGAGGAGGGTTTTTTTTAAATTAAATTAAACATAATAAAAGACTCAGCTCCATTGTTTTCCATCAAGATGCAGTTATTCTCTTCTCTAATAGATGATAGAAGTTAATTGCAAGGTGAATAATTATCGGTCTCAAATCCGTAGTAGGTTAATTGTTTAGTAACTCGTATTGATCAACTTAAGAAAAAATTCATGCATGGAATTTAAAAATCAATATTAAATTCATATGTAAATTCAACTTGGCTTAAGATCGTATGTTGCTAAGGGCACAAGGTGAACCATTTTGGTCCAAGTCTAGCCTCTTTTATGCTTGAAATGAATATTTAGAAGCCAAAATAAACCACGGCGCTCAAGATATCGAAGTATTACCCAAGAAAATACCTTGGGTCGTTAGTAAACTAGTAGAAAAACAAAGGGCTAATTACACCTATGTCCCTGAGGTTTGGGAGTAATTACACGCGAGGACACAAAGTTTCAAAATGTAACACTTATGTCCATTGACAAACGGAATACCAAAGTTTTTGACAAAAAGACCAAGTTGCCCCTAAATAAAAGTTAAAATCCTGATTTGCCCCTGGGACCACATGAAACCCTAATTTTTCATTGTCTCCCCCCCCCCCACTCACCTGTGCCTCCCCCTACCCCTTTCCCTTTCCCTTCCCCGTCGCCCCCACCATACCCATTCCCCTTCCCCTTCCCCGTCACCCCCACCCTACCCCTTTCCCTTCCCCGTTGCCCCTACCCTTCCCCTTCCCCTTCCCCGTCGCCCCCCACCCTCCCCCTCCCCCTTCCCCTTCCCCGTCGCCGGCGTCTCCTTCACTGGTCGATCGGAAGGAGCGCCGGAGTTGATCGCCCGCTGCAGTGGTGTAGCAGCACGGTGGCTTCGGCGCGATGCTCGCAGAGGCTCGACGAAGCATCTTCCTCCCCCTTCCCCGTTTGCGCTGTAACCCATCTTCCTCCCCCATCCCCGGCGCTGCACCCTGACCTTCGGCGGTTGAATTGAATTGAAGATTGAATACCAAAATACAAATTGAGTTGAAGATTTAATTGAATTGCAGATTGAGTTGAAGATTGAATTGAAGCCCTAATTGGTTTTGAAATTTAGGGTTTGTAAATTAGGGTTTTGAAACCCTAATTGGTAGATTGAAACCCTAATTGAGTTGAAGATTGAATTGAATTGCAGATTGAATTGAAGATGAATTGAAGACCTAATTGGTTTTGAAAATTAGGGTTTGTAAATTAGGATTTTGAAACCCTAATTGGTAAATTGAAACCCTAATTGAGTTGAAAATTGAATTGAATTACCTTGATCTTTAATTAAGGCTTGATATCTTAATATAAAAAAAAATTAAAAAATATACCAAAATACAGTACAAGGGGTAGCATTGTCATTTTAAAAATACGTATCGATGACATCATAAAAAAAGTACACTTTTTGGACGGAACCCTGACGGATGGACACGGGTGATACATTTGAAACACTTTTGGTCACGGAATGTTACATTTTGAAACTTTGTGTCATTGACTGTAATTACCCCCTAACCTCAGGGACATAGGTGTAATTAGCCCAAAAACAAATTTCATTTAAAGCTTTCACAAAGGTAAAGTTGTATATCACATGAAGAATGTATTTTGCAAAGTAAAAGGAGCAATATCCGAAGAAGCCCTGTTGACAACTTCTTCTATTCCTGGGAAAAGGTTGCAACAAGTAGTAGATGACCATTTTCTTCAAAAAAATTTGCATGCTTGAGCAGGTATTTGAATTGTCTCAAATCTGATTCCCGACCCCAATCTAGTCCATGGTTTCCATTTCGATTAAGAAACTATCTAATCCTTACATTATGTTTGGTTCGTCTTTTCGTCGTTTTCTTTTTTCAGTTTTCTAAAAAGATCAAAAATTTCTTCTAACAAGGACGATACAATTCAACTAATGCATGTCTTCATCCGACCAACATTTCATTATTCGGGTACGTAAAAGACCAAACAGTTGAATAACAATTGGCTCCATACCAGCCACGTTTCTCCGCTCAAAGATTGCCCTATTCACTCGGTAACCTATACTCTTGTCTAAGACTAATACAGTATTAGTTAGTGAATATAGTAGAGACTAGAGTAGGGGATAGGGGTTGGCAGCTCACAATCTTCAGTGTCTTGGCCTTTTGCCTTCGCTATGCATATCTTCCCCCATTTTTTAATCAGTGCATTATGCATTGTCTGGTTTCCTATTTGTTTCACTCGGACATCATCATTCTTGTATTCTTCTTAAGCCGACTCCCTCTCGTTAACTTCAGTTCTTCAAAGCCCCTTTAGTTACTTTGGTGCAACATGGCAATGGTGCCTTCGTTCAACACCAGACGGTTGGTTCCCCTTGACGGGCCAGACTATGATAGACCAAGAGAAGTGAGAGAGTTTGATGAAACAAAAGCTGGAGTCAAAGGACTGTTGGATGCCGGAGTGGTCAATATCCCCAGGATGTTCATCCATCCACCCGAGAACCCACAAAAGGCAGCGCCGCTTGATGCTCGCCGCTTACGCCTTCAGGTTCCGGTAATAGATCTTCACCAAGGCTTGGAAGCCACCGGTAAGCGAAGGGACGAGATTGTGAGCGAGATTCGTGAAGCATCAGAGACGTGGGGCATCTTTCAAATGGTTAACCACGGTATCCCAGTTGGAGTTGCGGAAGAGATGATAGAAGCCGTGCGCCATTTCCATGAGCAACCAAAAGAGGTGAAGATGGACTGGTACTCTCGTGATCCCGAGCAGAGAGTAAGGTACTACTGCAATGGAGATCTTCACGTCTCGAAAGCTGCAAACTGGAGGGACTCCATTGCTTGTAACTACAAAGACGGAATGCTGGAAGCTGATGCACTACCTCTTGTTTGCAGGTACTGATTCCACTTGCGTGGCATATCATAAAACTACCTAAACCCTACACATTCTCATTTCTGTTTGCGGGTTGCAGAGAGGCAATAGGCAAGTACATGGAATGCCTGATCAGGCTAAAGGAGATACTGTGCAGGCTGCTTTCAGAGGCACTGGGGCTAAGCAACGACTTCCTTGCGAGCCTTGACTGCATGAAGAGTGCTTCCTTGGTGTGCCACTACTACCCCTTTTGTCCTGAGCCAGACTTGACGCTAGGCGCAACCAAGCATTCCGACCCTGCTTTCCTAACCCTTCTCCTGCAAGACAACATTGGTGGCCTCCAAGTTCTTCACCAGAATCATTGGGTTGATGTGCACCCCGCAAAAGGAGCCCTAATAGCTAATATTGGAGATCTTTTGCAGGTAATATAGTTTCCCTGTTCCTGTACTTAAACCTGGGATCTCAACTTGTCCGACATCACATATATCAAAACCTATTTTAACTTTTGTCCTCAATTATGTAGCTTATCACCAACGACAAGTTCAGAAGTGTGGAGCACCGAGTACTGGTAGGACGAGTTGGACCCAGAATATCAGCAGCAAGCTTCTTCTACCCAAGTACTGCCAGTACTTCAAGACCGTATGGGCCAATACACGAGTTTTTATCTGAAACGAATTTACCTAGATACCGCGAAACTCCCCACAAAGAATATCAAGCTTATTACAGATCAAAAGGACTGGATGGTACCTCAGCCCTCCCTCACTTTAAACTGCAACAAACCAATGGCTAGCAATCTATAGAATGCTGCTAAATTTGCTCAAGTTCAGTGGTTTGGTAACATGTTTTGCGCCCTCCATCTTTGCTACAATGATCTTCCCCTCTCTTGTTTGATCTATCCCCTAGTATAAAGGTCAGGAATATGTCTCTCCATAAAGTAGGATGCATAACAAATGTATGATGGGAAGAAAGCCTATGGCTTCTAAAAGGATGATGGGAATAGCATCTAGCAAGATTTACAACCATGAAAAGAAAAACAGGATGCAATAAGCCAATAAACATATAAGTTGTCACCTCGGCAAAGTTTTACGGTTTAAGAGTTTGGATGGGTTTCTGGGGGGAGAATACTATTTCCTACCAATTCATTTTCTTTAAGCAAGTTCCATACAAATTGTAACTAAATAACATAACGACTCATGACTAGATTCAAGGCGGAAGAGTCATATCTTGGCCCTCCCTCCCTTTAAACTGTAACAATCAATGGCCAGCAACCGATAGAATGTCGCTAACTTATGAGATACCTGCACACTATAACACTGTTATGTAGCTTGTACGTTCATCTTTATATGTTCTATGTCACTTTCTAGTTGACTTTTCCACATAAATTAGCTTCCTTTCAGCATGAGGACTCCCGACTACAAAGGTCAGGTAAATCTGTACCTCCATAAACTAACGAGGCGCAAATAAAAGGGAATAGAAAGCTCAGGTTTTTATTAACCAAAGGATTTTAGAAACAGATGACAAGTAAAACATCAAACAACATCACAGCCAAAGAAACATAAGATGGAAGATAAAGCAATACAAGGACAAAGTTGTCATCTCCACACACTCAGTTGGGCGGGGCGGGGCGGGGCGGGGCGGGGGGGGGGGGATGATTTCTCTCCCAATGATAATCTACTCTGCAGAGATAGAGGGAGTGAGAGAGCACAAAAGTGCAACTCAGATTACAGTTTACTCATAAAAAGTTTCCAGGTAGCAGTGTCATTGCCATAAGACTGTAGGGATAAATTGCCATATCTGTACCGTCCATCTCCCAAAAAATATCAATTCTTAAACATCACAAGCAAAACGGCCAAGGGACTTAACCTTTTGTTCTTGATTGTAATATCTTCACAAGTGACCATAAAATGTCCATCCGATGCATGCCTCTGTTGTTCTCTCCCTGCAATGGCTACAGAAAATCAACATTTTTTCCTAGATATATAAGCAGAAAGTGTTTGCTCTACATTTCCACAATGGTGGACGACTTAGGATTACACAATACAATATAGCAAGAAGCTGGTAACTGGAGAAAAAGATGCGATAGTAGTATCGAAAGTGCAAGCAGAAGAACTGAAACTTGATGAGTCGGAAGCATCTGTTATCGTCTTACATTTACCGTTTAATCATCTGTTTACTATTTAACAAGCACTTTACCTTCAGTCTCCCTTTCAACCTTTATCCCTAGGCACGGTGTTGGAAGGGCTTTACAGCCTTTACTATTTACAGACCTGGGCTTGGATATAATAGCCTAATTGGCTGCTCTTAATAATGGAGCAGCATTCCCAGGCCTGACCGCATGGGCACTATCACATTGACTTAGGAAATGGCCCCTTAATGGCATGTAGAGCAGGACCGAAATGGGTAATACTGGCCACCCATAACTCATAAGCTTGGTTATGGTATCATGAAACTGACACTATTATGATGTTTTTGGAATAAATATCAAATCAAATTAGTACATGAAAAGCATAGAAGAGTTGTTTACTCAGTTTAACAAGTTTCAGCATTCCAGCAAAGTGAGCAAAAACGCAAGCCAGAAATCAGTAGATTGGACAGTTATAGGGACCAGGGGATTTCCGTCCCTCAATAGTATCAGATATCTCAACCATGATGAGGATGAAAGCAGTATATAAATCAAGCTAGATATCTAATCCATAATAAGGATTGTACCTCAACCACAAAACATATCCAAGTTTTCTCGCCATAGGCTTCTGTTACACCTTTCAAAATAGTCAGACCTAAACTCCTGATGGCTTCTGCTATCTGAAGAAAGCTGCTGCAGTTCTCGCACAACATCTGCGGTGATCAAGCAAAATACTTGTGATGTAGATAGGCAGAAGCAGCATATTCAAATTGTAAAGAGGGAAAGTTCTCATCTCCTCTTAGCAAGTTTACGTACAGTTCCATTTCTCCTCTTTGCAAGTTTATTAGAACAATTACTGCAGAGTACTATAACTTGATTATAATGAGAAACAGACAAAAACACTTTTCCATGTCCAACATACACATACCTCTACCAGCATTTGCCCATTCATATTCAAGTTTTCAACTACTATTGGACAAACTTTCAGTTCACTTCCAACTTCCATTGCCCAGCTTGAACCCTGCTCATAGTTGGAGGATCCTGAAACTCCTGTCCCCTTGCCAAGCAACTGCATTGTATAGACTAACATGTAATTACCGAAGAACCAGTTTCAAAGTCAGCAATCAAGTTCTGGTACTAACTGGTGATACTAGAAGCTTTAGCATGGAAGAATAATTACAGGCAATCCATGCATAACTGAGTAAAACACACTGCAAATCTCAGGCATACAAGTACCAAAAAGTGAAAACCCTGAACAGAGCCAGCTAATTGATTAGGATACTAGCATTATTCACATCTTTCAATACAACTTTCTACTTGATTCATTTTACTTCCCCCCATCCCAATATGACAAAGAAGGAAAATGAAGGCAAGCCGTGAAATACAGGCTCAACTGGGCCTAACTACAATTTCAGGCAAGCTCTCAATATGATGAGAAAATTCAAAGACAGATTGGGAAAGAAATGTACCTAAGTGTAGGATCAATTTTTATCACCAACCTTCACAGCCCAAACAACACAATCTACCTGGCCTTCAGCTCAGCAGACTCTCAGGCTGGCCAGCTCAATAGAATTAGATATGGGCAGAACTAACATTTTGTGTCTGCTTGGTTCATGCCGAAAGGAGTTTTCTTGCTGAATTTATTTTGAATAAAGTGGCAATGGTGGACAGAACAGAGAAGTGACAACTATATTTGATCAAAAAATTGTCCTCTGCACCCAAGAAACTCTCCCAAGTGAATGTGACACCCAAAATGCATGTAACCATGTATGCAATCTTACAACTCATGTTCCAAGTTGAAATCAAGGAAGTGCCAACGATGGGATTGGAATGGTTGAAAGAGGTACAGATGAGAGATGAACCAAAAGCTGCACACATGGCTGATTATGGGCAAGAGGTTACACCATGCACCACAATGACATGGTGTCACCGTGAACCTGAATAATTTCAACAATAACACCCCCCAAGAAAAACAAAAAGCAAAAGAAAAGGAAAATGATAAAAATAACAATATATGAATGAAAGCAAGAATGGGATTCCTCAAACAATATGGAGCTTGACTAAGTTCATCGTTAATCCAACAGAACCAGTATTCGACCAAACAGGAGGCAAAAAGGGGGCAAAGCTTACCTTTGATTCAGCAAATTTATCAAGCTTATCAGCATGCTTGGTGATGCATTGCATATAGAGCATGTGCTTGATTGTTCGTTCCAGAAGTGAATCAATACTGCACTGAGTTATTATCCGGAAATTTCAGAAAAGGTTACATGTGAAATAAAGGAATACTCTTAGATAGGGGGAATGGGCCACTGAAGATACCTTTGACCCACTGGGCACAAGCTCCCGCAGCTCCTTAATACGATCTTGAATTAATTGCCTATCCCTTGGCCTAGGCCTACAATTTTCACCAGGTCTAGCCCTCTTTTTGTTTAGCTTAGCTGGGTCTTGTGTATTCTCCAGCGGTTCATTACATCTACTGGGACTTGCCGACGAAAAACCCTTTAAAGACCTCGAACCACATGACCCAGACACATCCTCTTCTATATGTGAGGACTGGTCAATTGAAAATGAACCAATAGTATGTATACCACTAGAGGGAAGCTCTAACATATTTCCAGTTGTAACGGAGGACTCTACTGATTTACAGCAGGAAGTGGCAGCTTTAACATCACTGTTACTGTGGCAAGCATTGGCCACCACTGCTTCAAGAAGATGCTCTGAGCTAGAATTATTCATTAAAAGATTACCACTGCCCAGTACTTCTGCTGGCATCTTTATATCGATTCCTGTTCCAGTCTTTCCCGCCTTCCAGTCACAAGAGATGTCATCTTTCCTAAATGATGGTCCAAGTGCTTCATAAAGCTCACAGCCAGCAGAAAATCTGAAAGACGTCATCGACTCGATATTGAACTCTATTCCAAGTGGTAACTGCTTTTCCAAATCCTCTAGATTCTGCATGTTGGAATGTTCAGGCACACACAAGATCCCGTTTTGATTATTGTTTCCGAAGAAACAATCGTCCACCTCAGGATTTGATGATTTCAAGTTGTTTCTGAAGAAAGAATCATTATCTTTTGAATCTACCCCCGGATCCCTAAAGCCACTAGTTTCTCCATCACCCCTCCTATCAATATCCCATTTCATCTGTACTTTCTCTTGCCACTGCATATGGAACATTTCAGAATCTGAGTGCAGTAAGTCCGCGCTTTCATTATACCCTGACATTGGGTACTGAGGCCCTTCATGCTCTTTGATCACCTCATCTGTATTCGATGGATAACCTCCAGCTGGAAGAACAACGCATGAACAATCACCAGGTTTTCCAAGAGATGGAAACATTGGAGACCAAATATTTTTCCTTCCTTTCTTCACAGTTTTATCTAGATTGCATATGCAACCATGGAAAATTTCTGAACTTGAACTCCTTGTAGTTACATCTGACTGCGCAAGCAATGGGCACCATAAGATGCTTACATAGAAGGATGCAATGACTACACCCAATATTGCGTGTTTGAAGGGAAGGGAGTATTAAATGCGAGAAAAGGAGAGGATTACCAGACATGAAGGACTCTCCGTACAAGTTACCGAACTGGGAATATGGCCCAACATGGAATCTTGAAGCTGAAAAAAAATGTTCCTAATATGCTTCACCAGCTTCAAGTCCTCTGCAACCTGTCCACAATAAGAGGGAGGGAGAGGGAGAAGGGGGGGGGGAGAGAGAGAGAGAGAGAGAGAGATCATTTACTGTAATCAAAATTAAATGCTAAGCATGTACAACATTTGAGTCATCAGTCAGTGTTATGAAAGGATTTCGAAATACTTTAATATGCCCCATGCTAGAGCAGAGAACTGTTATAGACTATATGTGCCACAACATGTTTCTAGGAACTTAATAGAGCATAGAGATAGACGTATTACAGTCATTTAAATAAAATAAAAAAAGAAAAGGCATCTATGAATGGAGTTCAAGATTAGATATGTGATGCTAGAGCAGAAGGTCAGTACGCAGTGTAGAACTCAGAGTTGAGGGGTATTAGAGTGGTCATATAAGCGTATGATGTGAGTTAGGTACTAAATATTAGGGGCGAGTTAATCAAACTGGAGAGGAAGGATAATAAGCTAATGGCTCCTGCTGGAAGCTATATGTTCAATTTCCCATGGAGATTTCTTAGCTTTCTTAACAATGATTCACTCTTGTGGCAGTGATCATGTGGATGCCATATGACCTTACAACTAATAGCGCATAAGCTAGGATACATGACTTCACAAACCCAATGTCTTCTATTCAGATTACAAAAAAAAAAGGCAGCTATAAGACACAAAAGCAAGTTGTTGTTCTAGAAAACACTAGTGAACACTTGAGCAAGACACTACATCTTTCTCTCAAAAACCAAGCAAGGTAAAAGACCATTAGCATAACATCCAAATCAATATGCCTCAAGCTTGGAATGAAAATCATGTATAACCTAGGAATCATCTTACTCTGTTCAAAGAGCCAAGCTGAACGACTCCATGAGGAGAAACTGCCACAACAGCACTGGTCTGCATAAAAAATGGTAAAAAAGTTCAACAAAGTACCTCAAAAAGATTAGTAGGATATCGGTTCAAAATTCAAAGCAACTACATGTAGATATATATTTGCCAGCATAACTTCGATAATAATTCAACATGTGAAACCATCCATATACCATCTTTCATTCACAAGTCGCAGCTTATATGCCAAATCAGATTTTTACTGGTAAATCATTCCTTTTTTTATGCTTAGGACAAAAACACAACCGCCAAAAAGGGTAGAAACTTAATACACAGGAATTATGCAAAAGGAAAGCAGAGATCCTCAACGTCTAGAATCTATACAGTCTCATCAAAAAGCAATTAACAAAGATGCAAGAGAGCCACTCCTAGAGACAGCCGTCAAAGGTCCAAAGAGATCTCAAAAGGACTTACTGTGCGTCCAAGAGAATCATGCATGCTTTCAAATGACCCTTATTCCTATCCAACTAAAGAAACCACCAGAGGCAGATGGGGCAGTTTTCCAGCAGGCTTGCGATAAATTCTTGAACATCCTTGAGGCCAGCAACAAAAGAAATCAATCACCATATAAGTGCCTTGGAATTGAGGCCTTGATGCCCACCAGACAGAGATCTTCTAACTTAAGAGATAAGAGACCAAAGCTCTTAAGCAACTGGTTGTTCCGTGTTTAAAAATGATCCCTACGGTAACAATTTGGTCTTATGCAACTAACTGAATAAGTAGTTAAGAGAAATTGTAGCTGGAAGCCCCTTCAACTTACCAAGTTCTTGGTGCTACTGGTCAATCTACAACTTGCAATTCACATCCAACATATCCAATCTATAGTCAGACGGTCCGGTCCGTAAAGTCATCAATTATGTAAGTATACATAAAAGAGATGAGAATAATTGTCAGACTGTCAGACCATACGTCATCAATTACGCAGGGAAGTGCATTGCAAATGAAAAACCTTTACGGAAACTAATCTAAGTAAATGCAATATGGGTGCATGAGTGGGGGTACCTGCGTGTGTGCGTGCAAATTGTGTTTGTGTGTTTGTTTGTGTGTGCATATTTACGTAGCATGATGCGAAAATCATTGTGACAGCTTCTACTGAAGTTTGAGAAACAAACAAGAGAGCAGTCATACCCGAATCCCAGCTGAAACCTGAGTTTGCCACCCTTCACAGTTCTGGAAACCACCAAATATAGTGTTTATCAAAACTTATTACAAAATAGGTACAGAATGGCAGTAGGCAAGTCAAAGTAGGATAAAGACTGTAATATACGACTCAGCAAGGTAAACACCATAGATCTGTACACTGTCATAAATAATCCCTCACCTCAAACAATGAGCAGTAATCAGTCGCGTGCTTATCTGTAGATATCCAAAGATGCTTACCCGTAACTGCCACCTGTCCAACAATCCTGTCCAGCAACAGTATGGCCATAAAAACAAAAAATTTCATTCCTTACTGTAGTGGTTATTTTCAGATTTTTACACATCACAACTAGGATTTATGGCGCTGAAAAAAGGTCCTCCCCATAGGCATTGGATACATGGCAAGAGTTGGAAGGGTTTCAAAAGGTTCATAATAGATAACATGGATCTGAAAAAGAAAATACACAGTAGAAAAGGCTCGCCACTTGTAAAATCAGCATATCATACATCAAAGGCCGATCACTCTCTCTCCAGCAAAAGAAAGTAAAAACGTCCAAGATAATACAGCATTGGTATACAAAACAGTTAGTAAGATATAAACAGTTATTCACTTATTTGCACCAAAAGGAACTTGAATCACTGATAAACTACGGCATGCACGAAAGATGACATACCCTTCCCCAAGAGAATATACATGATATGACATCTTTGCCACTGCTAACCCAATAGGGTCATGCGAATAATGCCCATCACGCATATTTCCCACCATCTCACTGACACATTTCTTCTCTGATGGATCATGATAATCATGTTTGTCATAGTAAGCATCCTCCCAAGTCAACATCCTTTCATAACACAGACAACAATGAAGAAAACGTGTTATGCTTGCATTGACTAATGCATATAGACATGGCCAGCTATAAATTAAACTAGGCACTAGATACTCTATACGTGCATCAATTATGGGATCAATAAGTTCTGTTGCACCATAGTAAACATTACCATGTTCAGAGCACCCACAATAAATGGCAAACCCACGCTGTTTCATTAAAAGAAGAAAGGCAAATATATTCGTAACAGCGATAAGCTGTAGATTTTAATTAAAGGTGCTACTCAAATTTTTAGAAGCAAGTGCACTGAGACCAAACAATTCTTCAAGATAATCCAGAGTAATATTGAAAAGTAAATATTTTACCAAAGAAGACATTAACTACACAAAAGAGATAGCATTGAACAACCTATCGTCCATTGAGGATGTAACAGTCCTGTAAATATCGTACAAGTACCAGACACAATTCTTAGAACCTAATGATCCTTGAATAGATGTCACAACTGATCCCATTTTGATGATAATCTTACCAAACTGCAATCATTACATTGGGGAATTTATGCTATGTGGAATCATGAGATGCGCCATTGCAAATCATGTGATTCTGTAACCAGTTAAGATTTTATGGCAAATCATGTGATTCTATAACCAGTTAAGACCAATAACCCATAGAAGAATCCTACTGTCCTAGAAAGAGAGATTCCCAATCTACAGTATTTTTTGCAAAAATTTGCCTCTACACCAGATTTTAACGTTCTGCCCCTCCAAACACGTTTTTTCTCATCAAGATAATGAACTCAGGTTCCTTTTATTTTTGAAGGAGACAGACGTTAAAAAGAGATTATGTGCTCCGTTATCATAAGAATTTGTGAAAAAAATATTAGACCAGTAATTAGGATACATTCTGGGAATTTCAAACTTGCACTGAAGAGAACCAAATGGAGATTTCCAAAGGATTCTTGTCGAATGAACAATAAAGTTCTCATTTTTCACATGCCAGATGATGAATCAGTAACTTCATCCAATTTCCAAATATCTCAAGTGAGAGTTCATAATGAAGGGATGACTGCAGAAGGGACTATATTACTTGCACGAACATGTACTTAGAAGTTAAGTTGCAACTTTGGTAGTTTCCCACTCATACTTTAACTCTATGCTTTATGTTCTCCTGCTGGTACATAACTAGGTGTTTATCATGGCTTCTTTGCTTTAGTACTGGCAATACATGTTTGCATTCTATACCCTATTCATTAAGATAGAACATTAAGATCTACCCTAATAAATTATCTATAATACGTTTTTAAGAAAATATATGCTAAGATAAACCATGAAGAAATCATGGCTAAAGGTTCACTCAGAGTCAAATCTTATGATTAAGGAAAGCTTTTTGCTATTAGAGCATGTACACATCTAGATTAGTCTTATGCCAAACCATGCTTCACGTTCAACACTTTCTGGCTTTCGATGGTTTGGACAAATTTTGATTTGGCAACTATTGCCAAAGAGGCAAACCTAAGCCAATGTTAACCTTGAGCTATTAGCTATTAGCTTCTATTTTATTCTGATGCATAAACCCAAATCTGTTAGAATTACCAAAATTTTCTTTAGTCAAATTCAACTTTCTGCTCCATTTTGAAAATTCAGATTAGGAAAGGTATGATACGAATCAATCAACAGTTGCATCCAGTATCGTAATTGTCGGGAATTCACCTAGAAGAATTTCTGTCAAAATACGTATCAAGAAGAGGACACCATTAGAAATGCCCAATGCAATAGAAGCTGTTGATGATGGCAACAGGAATAAGTTTGGGAGCAGTGAGCAGCTTGGAAACATTGAGGTACACGCGGGATTAAAAGGCGTAGCAACAGGAGCGTGAACTCTGGGCTTTTAAAACGACTGAAGTGCATGCGAGCAATAACTAAACAGAGACGAGCTAAGACAAATCTATGAAGAAATGGAATCGAGGCCGTTGATGAAAAATCAAGAAGATTTTGCGCCTGAAGTTTTTGTTGCATTTAATTTTCAAGTTAATTGTATTTTCTTTCATTTCTCAGTATTTTCATTTCTCCGGACCTCCATAAAGGGAAGAATCAGAAAAGCAATAGAAATCATTTCTCTCTCAATCTTCTTCACCTTGCTCTGTTTTCTTTCTGGCCAAGAAATTGGACTCTCAAGTCTCAACTCTCTGTAACCAAGTTAAGTAGCAATCTAATCACAACAGCAAATGAAAAGAAAAACAAGAGGGAGGGGGGTGAGGGAGCAAAGGGACTTACATTCGGGTTCGATGCTGGAGTTTCCAGAAGACGGCGTACTTCCACTCAGTGCTGAGACACAAACTCCTGAGTGCTTGGTGCAATTGACTACCCATCTCCTTGCCCAAGTCAAAATTTTCTAACACCAACCCCTAAACTTCTCCACGGGTTAATCAATCGATACCAGTAAAACCCTAACCTCTTCCCCTCTTTCCAATCCTAGCTGCCTCTGTAAGAACCTCTTCCTGCCTGCTTCCTTCTCAACCCTGCTCGCCTAGTTATTGGTGGTCCCACAGTCGGAAGCAGCAGTCTGTCCATCCCCATCCTCACTCAACAACTTAAACCCTAAACCCAGAACCGAACTATATCTTCAAGAACTCAACAACTCAATCTATCTATCACACTTGAAAACCCAATTACAAGAATCTCCGTATACACCCACCAAAAAAAATTCCATGCGGTAAAATTTCAAGAACACTTGAAATAAAACAACCCTCTTCAAGATGAGCCTCACAAACCTAAACCCAAATAGCACAAATTACGTACTATGCTTGAAAACCAATAATCTCCATATAAATCACCCCATCAAAGAATTTCGCCATGACTGTTAAAATTTTGATATTTTTAAAATTACAAGAAAACAATCAACGAAACCGTCTTTCCGATGAGTCTTTAAACGAAGAAGCAACAATCCCCAATTAGCTTATATCCGACGACATTGACAAGTCAAGACATATAGATATGCTACCTAATTTTGATGAATTCGGTCAAAACACTGAATCCTGAAAAGAGATAATCAAGAAAGTGATGGTTCTTGATTTTTCAGCACAAGAAAGTGCCAAGTCTTTTTCTTTCTATCTCTTCTCCTTCCAAGATTAAGCTTTAAGGAAACAGTACCTTGTGCAAGGTGCAGTCCCTACAGTCATTTCCTAGGTACCCGGGCCTCTCAACTGATTTTCCCGCCATTTTCCCAAGATTTGCACAGAGAGATTTGAGGAAGAAAAAGGGAGCCGAGTTTGGCTCTTTAAGGTTTCAACCTTCTCTTTATACACAGACTTCAAAGGGCAGTGTTACTTTACACAGGATGCGCACTACGCACCCTTCTGCAGAATATATACCAACCCCCTATAGTTTCTGATATTCCCAAATCAGACATGGAGTTATGACCATGATGACTATCCCACCCTCAGCATACAGGCAAGAGAAGCCACCATAGTGGAGAGGCTTTGATTGTTGAATGGGAATGAAATCCAGTTGGGTTTATACTTACCAATTCCAATGAGTAAATGAGTGGCCCTTTTAGAGATAGTCCCAGTAATATGGCCAACAGCATGATGCCCAAGTAGGGAAAATGCTTCTTATCTTCCCATCACCTATACACACCAATCAACCTTTTTCAAGTCCAAGAACTTTACCCTCTCAACCCTTTTTCACAATGATTTTACTGCCAAAAGTTGTGACACCTACACACCTCCATTTCCATTGTCCCCTGCTTGTACCCTGTGAGCTTATGGTTTCCAAGTGTAGTTTTTGTGCCACTATCAGCCAACCCATGAGCATCAAGTGGCATTTGAGAGCAATGATTGGCCCCTGGCCTCCTGATCTTCTATTGGTCAGTCTGCAGTCCTTTTACATCCATTAGCAAGTGTATTTCTTTGAAATACTTGATATAGCCTCATAACTTGTGCTTATGATCATTGTGCATGGTGCCTACTCAACGTTGTCCTTGGGATCCCATAATATGCCTCAACAGTGCGATCTCGAGTGATTATTGTTGTTGTTTTCTAATCATATTCTGAAGCTTTTAGAGATTTTCTAATGTTTGTCAAGACAAGTTTAGTGGAGATCATAGAGGGAAGAAAAGTGCGTCAAACATACTTGAATTCCAAACGCATTTTGAATTACCATTTTAAATTAGATTGCTTTAACTGAGCGTAAGTGAATCGAGATATTAATTGCACGCTGAATCACCATCTGTCTCTTATGCTTCTTCTAATGTGATTCAAGCGAGCATGAAGGAAAAGGATGATTGTGACCAAAATGAAAAGAAACCATTGCATTACTCGAAGTTATTGGGACTATTGATGGTTCATAATCACAGACTGGACAAGCTTTTTCAGGTCAACATGTAGACTCAATGGGATGACTGTGGTTTAAGTTCTTGTCCGGCCTGGTGCTTATTAAGGCTCATTAAGTTGCTCATACAAAAGATAGGAATAAAACTAAATGAGTGGGATCATGAGTACAAAGAGACAAAGGCCAATGATATACCTTAACCTACTTTACCCCAAATCTGTAAGAAAATGAAACATATTAAATGTCTAATTGAGTGAGTCCATTATATGGTCTCATTACCATATGAAGTAGGTACTGTCTAAGGCTGCAAACCAACATAAACAAAGGATGGTGCGGCAGTTTTATAAGGTTTCACTCAACTTGCACTTTTGGAGTCTGAAGCCACCTTTTAAGCTTTAATCATTCTTATCATCTCTTGCTTATCATAACTTCTCTCTTTCTCTCTCTCTCTCAAGTTGCAGTTGGGAGCCAAAATCATCCTAAGTAGATTTTGTAGCTTAGCTTTTTACAAACATGCAATCTAAGGAGGTTGACACCTTAGTCTACAGGGTCATGAGTATCTGTTTGATCTCCTCTATCTTAAAGTCAATATGGACGGGCTTGAAAATGGAAAGCCAGCATGATATTTTTACATAAGTTATGAGGTAGTGGCCAATATACAACTGTAGTTGTTATCAAACATTAAACTTACCTTTAATCCCACTTAGTCTTCTTGCTTTCAATTACTACTGAGAAAATAACCACCTTCCTTTGACCAAAATTTTGCTTTATTCGGTACTTAACGTACTTAGAAATTAAAGAAAGAGTTTCTAAAAATAACGTATAAGATTTTACGACGGTTATTTCGAAAAGGCTAATGTACCATGCAGAGACATATATCCACCAAATTCCAAGCGCGGTTCTAATCTTCAAAAATGTATTCTTGAATTCTGGAAAGTGGGAATGCTTGGCAACTTAACCCAATTCAACCCATCTTGGCAATGGCGCATGCACTGCAGCTATATAACGAATCTTACCTTTAAGCATCCAATGATAAATAAAATTTGGTATTGTTTTGGCTGAATGAGTTGGATTGTTTAACATCAATGCAAAGCTTATGATTACTTTGATTGAGCTGAACTTTACAAGCAAAGTCACCGGCTAGTAATTGATAACTTCCCAAAGGGAATAGCACCAGAATGGCCGCAATACATGGGCCATCCATATCAAGATTCCAGATCAATATCTTGGCTTAAATGAGCTTCAATTGGTCGGTCGGTTGTATAGTGGTAATCAAAAGTGGAAAGGTACATTCTAAGGCCAACATTTGTGACACAGCTAATTACACTGGAGCAAAGGAAAAACCTGGTATTCTACTTAAACAAACAAAGGATAGTACTCATAAATAGAAACCCCCCCCCCCCCCCCCCCCCCCAAAACAAAACACACACACACACAAAAAAAACCAACTAGATAGTACCTAGTTGAACCAATGTTTCCAAACTTTGTGATATTAGCAAATGGACAAAACGTACAAGTGCTTTCCTGCTACATTTGCACTAGATCCTTAGTAACTAGATAGATGAACTGATTTTATTTCTTATTTTTTTATTAGACGATAAGGGATATCTCGGATTAATTTTCGCGTCAATCGAGATTAAATTCCCATTGCGGACAACCCCTCAATTTGATCTGCTGCATTCAGTGGAGTATTTTCCCTTCGGGTGCTAGCGCAAAGGTTTTAACACAAGAAGCCAAGAAAAAGAAGTATATCTCCTTGACCACCATGCCAACTTATTGGGGTAATAGATGAACTAATCTTACCAAATTTATGTGTTGCGGTTTCTCTCCTACAATATGACGATATTGATCTTCTCTCTTCCAAGATTCCATTCGAACAAAACTAATGTAACGTTGCTTCTTTTTCTCCTTCTTTATTCCCTCGTCTTCTGTCATGTCCACCATTAGGAGTAAGTATTTAAACTGTTGAAACCTAAAAATCATGAAATTGAATTGACGAATTTGGCTAATTCCAAACCAACCTAAAAACCAATCGGTTGGTTCTTTTCACAAATCGCATATTCTGATCGGTCTATTCGGTTTGAACTTTTTGAAATCGATATAAACCGAGTTAACCGTATAGAATGTAACATTATACTTTAACCTAACACACCGGCTATCGTTCACTAATTACCTTAGTTATATTTAACAATGATACAAAAAAGGAAGTAACCCTAAATCTCTCTAACCCTAACCATATACTCCACATCTCAACCACCTCCGCCTCGCCTCCACTTCCACCTTCTACTTCCATCACGCCCACTCCGCTCACTTCTACATCTCAACCTCCTCTACCTCCGCCTCCACCTATGCATAGCCTCTAACTCCCAGTCGTGCTCGTATCAATCTCACATGAACTCTGCTTCCACCGCCTCATCTATATCTCAACTGTTGGACGGTGCTCCTCTCCGCATCTGCCTCCATCACACTTAGACTGTCGCGATGCCACCTCCACCTTCATCAAGCAATTCCCTTAATTTAATGGCATGACTTATTCATTGGTAACTTGAATTTCAGTTTGCAGATGGCTTGAAATTTTTTATAATGGTGTATTGTATCGAGTGGCTGATGATGCGGCAGCATCAATCCCAATAGGAATCCGTCCCCACTCCCGCTAGGCCATCAAAAGAGAAAGAAGCGGACAAATAGTAGAGAGCCATCTGAAGTAGTTTGGGATCACTTTTAAAAATCAAAGGGAGTACACCAACTGAGCCTCACCCAGTAGCAATAATGGGGCAAATGGTACAAGTACTTTTATGGAACCGTAGTAGGTATCGATATTTGATTTATTGCTATGAACATCGTAATGGTAAAAATCAAACAAAAATCAGGTTTGAACCAAAAAGACAAAAAAAAAATGATATGAATGAGCTGAAGGTGGCTTTGTTGAGTGTAGAGGATACCAGACCAAAAATTGAATTTTTTGGTGTTTTTAAAAACTCCAAAAATTGAATTTTTTTCAGTGTTGATTTTTTTTTTTTGGAGACCACCACCACTGGCAGCCACCGCCGCCCGGCGGCGACCACCTCCGGCAGCCACCAGCCACCGTCACGCTCCACCACCGCCACCGAAACCACCACAAAAAAAAACTAGGTTATCAAACACCCAAAGAAAAACTAAAAAAAAAATTGGGTTATCAAACACCCACTTGTTTTTATAAAAAAATAATTAAATAAACTGCTCTTTAATTTTTATTTTGAAAACTGAAAACAAAAAAAAGTTGTCAAACAGAGCTTAACACTTGGACTTCATTACAAAAACTCAATTGCGTGTATCTTACTGCACATTACATTGATTCTATTTTGAATTTGCAAAAGAGAAGGTCACAAGGGCAAAACAATTGGTAATGTTATTGAGACTTGCTTGTTAAATTAAAAAATAGATAATCTTCTTACCGTAACAGTTGGTAATGCTACTTCTAGTTCTAGTACAATTAAATCTACAATGAGTAAATCTACTAGCTCAAAGAACATTATCATGTAAAATGAATTCATGGCACGTGAGCTGTGATGGTCAGACCAACCTTATAATAGTGAAGATATGAAGGAAGCACACGAGTCTATTTTAAAGATATCGAATCCACAGGATGTGTGATCTCTTCTCCTTCTAGGCTTTTAAGTTTCAAGATATGTGTAGAAAAGGAGAAAATTGAATCTAAGAGGTTTGTTTGTCTAGATACTTCGACTAGGTAGAATTCTACATACTTAATGCTAGAAGCAACCCAAAAATTTTGAAAAGCCTTCGAAAGATTAGAAGAAGATGATTCGATCTTTATTAAATACTTATCAATGTTTCCAGGAGAGGATGCGGATGATAAACCAGGTGGAAGAGGTAGGGTAGCAATTATAGGATCTCCTTCGTTTGGAAGATTGGAAAAATACTGGGGTGTTTATTCCGTTTCTAAAGTTTTTCTGGTGGGGTGACTTTACAATTTTCTAGTTCTTTGTATGTTACATCTAATGCTTATATATTTTAACGAAATTGTGGTTACGTGATTGAAATTGGTAAATTATGCGAAGTGACGATGATGTTTTGTATTCTATGCTTAGAACATGCTAAAAAAGTTTGAAAAGTAGTGAGAAAGTGTAGATAAACTGGATATGTTTGTGTATATTGATGTTGTGTTGGATCGTCGTCATAAATTAAAGTATTTTAAGTTTTGTTTACGCCAAACATATGAAACTGAGGTGGTTTAAGATATCATTTATAAGGTGAAAGATAACTTGGTTCGCATGTTTGAGCACTTTGAGCACGCGGATAGTCAAAATAATTGAAGAATTCAAGTTTCTAATGAAATTGAGGTTGAGGGAGGGAGAAAAATCTTTGGCTGCAAAACATCAAGGACTTTTAAAGACAAAAGAGAGTATAGAGAGCAAATCTGAAGTGGAAAGGTACTTTGCAGACCGTACTGAAGACCCTTGAAAATGCCTTGATATATTAGGTTGGTGGAAGGTGAATAGCAACAAGTATCTAGTTCTCTCTCAAGTCATGTTTTAGCTGTTCCGATTTCTACGATTGCTTCTTAATCGGCTTTTAGCATAAGACGTCATATACTTGTGCGTTTTGGGAGTTTTTTAAATCCAAGGATGATAAAAAGCTCTTGTTTGTACTCAGAATTGGTAAAAATATCCTTCGGCCCTATTGATCTTCTACAAGTTACGGATGAGGTTGAAATTAAAAAAACAAATTCTTCTTATTAATGAACTTGCTTTTACAAATTCATTTGCTAAATTTTTGAATCTTTTCCTTCCAGAGAAGGCAAATGATCGTGGTGCATCTATTATACATTGACTGAGTCACCGGGATAACTTAGGGTTGGTTTGACAAAACTTTTTTTTTGGTTTTCAGTTTTTAAAGAGCAGCTTAATTTTTATTTTTTTTTACAAAAATAAGTGGGTGTTTGATAACCTTTTTTTTTTTTTGGTGTTTGGTAACCCTTTTTATTTTGACTTTTTTTTTGAATGGTTTGCGGTGGCGGTGGTGGGGCGTAGCGGTGGTCGACGATGGTGGTGGCTGGCGATGGCTGGTGGCTGCCGAGGTGGTCGCCGGCGGGCCGACGGTGGCTGCCGGCGGTGGTGCCGGCGGCAGTCGCCGGTGGCCGGAGGTGGCTGCCGACTGTGGTCGCTGGCGGCCGGCGGTGGTTGCCGGCGGTGGGAGGGTGGTAGTGGTCTCAAAAAAAAAAAACAAAAGTGAAAAAAAAAAAACCAGTTTCTGGAGTTTTTTTTTTACTCTTTAGTTTAAAAACTGATTTTTTTAATTGGAGAAGGAAAAAAAATGGTTACCAAACGCATTTTTTTTTCTTTCCAATTTTCAAAACTGAAAAAAAAAAGAGGAAAAAAAAAGATTGTCAAACGTGGCCTTAATTGCATAGCTATTTCTCTCTTTTTTCTTCTTTTTTTGGCACACATATTTGAGAGTAAATCTTTTTCCTTGCATTTTCTATTAGGAAACATATGCCATGGTCATTGTTATATGTCTTCATATATAATGACATTTTTTCTTGTTTAAGAAAATTATTTCATGTCTTATGAACCTAATTCATTGTCATTATCATTTTTCAGAAACATGGACTATGGTTTATGCTCCTTTAAGGTTAATGATGATGGTTTTGAAGATATCGTGATCCTTTTTGGTTTTAAAGATTCTTAGGATTTTTATGGTTTTAAAGATGTTCTGTAATGACCTAGTTTTTCCTCTTAATGTTTTGTTATATACCAAAAAATTTTAAATCCATGCTTACGTTTTGAGCTTTTGTTACAAATTTAATTTTTTTGAGCTTGTTATCCATTTTAGCCACACCGTTCGAACCAAACTATTCAACTACGCTCTTTTTTTTTTTGTTTGTAAAATGAGGTTGGTTAATTCAATTTGTTATTCAACCTCCAAATGAGACCAACTAAACCGTGCTTACCCTATTCTCTCTCTCTCTCTCTCTCTCTCGTAAGATTTACCACCACCGATCTTATTAAGAAACCACGTCCCCCACCTCCGCCCCCAACTATTGTTGTTAACAGGGGTTATACACTAGCATACGCCACTTAGATTTCTTACCTCGATTCAAAATCTGGGAGGAATTATCCTTACCCAATTCTCAAAACCAAAACTAATGCAATAAGATGGCAATTTGACGGCCTGATTAGAGCCCCACCCCCATCATACCCCATATGGTACCTATTTAGGGAAGTCCTGATGAATATGGGGCAAATGAAGATGGGATAAATAAGGAATCTAACCAAATGGGGCCACTTGAATTTTTCCCATCTCCAAACTTACCCAAACAGATCTTCAAATATTCAAACCATTTACATGTTTTTTTTTTCTCTTTCTCGATTTTTCTCACTCACATACACGAAAGCTTCCGGTTCGCACCACCGCCTGCCTCCCCACTTGCCGCTATCTGCATTCGCTTGGCTGATGTTCGTATCCGTATGTAAAAGATTCCGACAGCCTCCACCGCCCAATAAATTTCAGTAGCCATCACTGACCATCGAGAATTGCCGCTATGACAACTATTGTCAAAAAACTCAGGTAGCCACCTTTGCCCATCACCACCGTCCAACTCCAGCAGCTACCTTTGCTCGCCGCTACTAAAAGATTAAATATGAGGTTTTGTGGAAAGAAAAAAAGGTGACTTGCTTAAAACCACAAAAAAAAAAGGAAGTTAACGAGTTGACCCGTATAGAACCAGATCAAAATGAGGCAGGTTGGAGATGGGGCAGGCGGGGCGGGTTACATAAACCATGGAGCATTGTGAAACGGGGCATGCGGGGATGGGGCAACTTAGGTTAGGGCAGGGCGTGCCAGTGTGCCCCATAGTGCCATCCTTACTAACCCATAAGAGAAAACTGAGAAGAAGAGGATGCATACCCATCCCTATTTAAAAACTCGTTTTAGGGATATATTGTCAAAATTAGGTTTCATTAAATTAACATATTGATTAGGTAGAGTTATAAAGTGTTGGAATTGTTGCAAGAAACAGACAAGAACAACTCCAAAAATATAATATAAAACAGCTGGCTGAGGCGCGGACTAGGTCGCTCTCTTAAGACGATTCGCGCCCCTTCGGAGAATTACCACCTGTGCAGCAAAGTTATTGACGCGTCGCCTCCGGGATACAACAGCCCAGCTTTCACTGTTGCTTCACTCGTAATTCTGCACAAACGAATGAAGCAGAAGCTTCACTCGATACCTTACCAAAATGCCACAAGTCTAAGTGTTTAGCAATCAGAAAAGAGAGTTTTAGAGTTGTGTGTTGAAAAGTGAGGAAAAGATGTCCTTTTATAGGTGAAGAAAAATAGCTGTTGGAAATCTGTTACAAAAAATAAATCCGAAATTTATTTCAGAAATAAAGTGTTGCAATAAAAAATATGACTGGTTCCCAACAGCTATATTTTGCAGTATAAATAGACATGTTATAGTCCCATATGAGCTTCGGGGAGAGGTCGGAATGCTGCTACAGAGCATCCGTAAATTTCAGAAACCCGTATCTCCCCCACTTGTCCTTCCCCCTTGCGCGTGCGAGTCTTAAACTCAAGCGCATCTTACTTAAAGGCCAAGGAGTGTCACTTTATATACTCCTTAAAGTTCTTTACAATAGCCAATGTGAGACAAAAACTTTTCAAAAGTTAAGTATGTAAGAAAATTTTCTCTTTCCATTTTCAAGCAATGTGGGACTAAAGTACTTTATAATTTTACTCAAAACTTCAATACTTTTTCAAAACCAATCTTGAAAACAAAGAGAATTTTTTGTTAAAAATACTCCAACATAAAGTGTTTAGAATTATTTTTCGAACTAATTAATTGTTTTATAGTAAGAAAAACTGTAAAGTGTCGTCGTAAGCGAGACTGATACATCAACAGGCGTCGAGCATGCCATGTCATCAATGGTGAGAATCAACTTAAGGACAAGCATTCACTCAAGGCCGATTCGTCCGCACGCCAGTGGGACAATGCATTGTCGAAATCGAAGAAAACAATGGCTAAAGTACGGGTGGCAAGTTTGAGCACAAGAACATGTGGCCTTCTCATAAGACCTAAAGTTTTTAATATGATATACGTGTTGAAAAAGGTGGAGTAGTAAAAAAAAATGATAGGGACCGGTTGAAAACTTAGTCAAGAAGGCCTAGTCCCAATGCGTGTCAATGTCGGTTGGCTCAAAGGGACTTAACGCGAGACGAATGGTAAAACAAGTACGCCTATACGCGCTACAACTCTAGATTGGATCATCTTGGAAGCTTGGCGTACAAAAACCAACAAGACAGAAACGTTGGAAACACATGGCATTTTTAGATTGGATAAATCAGAGGCCAAATGATTATAACTCGGTTATAAAAGCCATATGTGTGGTTTGAATAACTCCTCTCAACAGCATCAAACACATATTTCATATAGACATCACGCCCTCGTTTCACTTAAGTAAATGAGTTTATCTTAGGTTCGGGTAAAACATCAGGTTAACTGTCCGTCTCATCCAGGCTTTCTCATAATTGTATTCGATCTTTGAATCAAGTATTCTGTACTCTCAAATTATCATCATTTCTAAGCACTTTGACTCTTTGAGAGTATTTATTAAGCATTTAACACTTAGTAGGTATTTTAAAGCTTGGAATGATTTTCAAAATTTTGAAACGAAGCATAAAATCCTAGGTAGTTATATAAGAATATTATCTTTGGTAATATAAAAAAAATTCTTTTGATGCCAAGTATAAACATTTCAAATGAGTAATTACCCAAAAATAATGTTATATCAAAATGGGCATTCCCTTTTATATATAGTACGAGGATTTGTAGCACGCGACGAAGTTGTCAAATTGAAATATGTGGAAAAATCAAGCATGACGTATTAGTATGTTAAAATTTGGAAACCAAACATATCCTTTGGGTAATCGTTCTCTATATAATGTTATTTGTTTTATGTCATTTTTTAAGAATTTTCTCATAGTGTTAAGTGTCAGTACTCTAAACAGACAGTTACGTAACTACAAAAAAGATTTTAAATCAATAGAATCATTCTCTTTATATATATAAATATAATTTATACACTACATATATACATGACATGTATATAAACATTAAAATAATGCAAGAAAAATATCAGTGAACCACGAATTCTGGACAAGCGTGGTTATTTCCAAAGTTTGGTCGATCATAGTAGAAGCTACTCGATAAGCTCAAAGCTCAGGGCCGCTCGATGTATGGGTATAACTGAAACTTATATCGTTTTCAATTTCTTGCGCCCAATTTGTAAATGCTTGAAAACACTTACCTTTTAGAGCGTGTGATAGAGTTATAGTTTTCTGAATATGGGAAAGTATTACCAAAATTTTACCTAATTTTCTGCGGTTCTGCAAACTGTTCTTTTATGCGTGACCATTCGCTCTTTTAACGAGGTTGAGGCATCAAACCTCACCAGCAACAGAAAAATGGAATTTTTTGACCCGAATTATAACTCATAAGCCTTCCAAAGAAATTAGGATCCCCTTTCTTCTCATTTGCTCGCCTCCATCTCCGACCGCTCTTTCTCCCTTCTCCGGCGGAGCTGCCACTGCAAAGGTTTGTCTCCTCTCTTCGGTTTTGTTATTTCAGTCGTCTTGAACAAATTGAACTCACTCGAAGAATATCCAAACCAGATCTGTTTACTCGTCACTAATCAAAACACTAATTCATTAATCTAACCGTGGCGCGGATAGTTTGGAGTCACTCGACCACTCACAGAGCTCTTCTGAGGAGTTAATTTTTTTTTTCCCACTATTTTTATATGTGATTCTTTAAGATTTGCTCATTAGATAGATGATGTCGCGGTGATACCCATTAGATATAATCTGTAATGTCTTTTAGATTTGAAGATTTGTGTCTACTTCCTTAAACTTGCTCGTTAGATTGATCTGCTATGGTGATTTTACCTTATTTCATTATGTGTTTTCATAAGAAGAAGGTTTTCGAATCTGTTAAAAATTGACAGATTTGTTAATACCAGTGACTTTTCATGCACAATAGTATGAACATAATCGACCAACTTCAATGACTATACATTGTTGATGAAAAAGCTAAAAAACTGAACATAATCTATAGTATAAACACAATCTGTTAAACATTGACTGTGAACTGTTCATTACCAGTTTCATTAACTATAGTCTGTTTATGGATTTCGTATGGAAAGTTTGGAAGATGAGTGATTGCGGTAACGATGACGTTGTTGTGGAAGGTAGTGGAAAACTGTGTTATAGTCTGTTTGCGCAAAGTTTGGAAGGATTATAGAACTTGGACTTTCTACAACACATTACTGTTGTATCAGAACCCTAAAAGCTTTCAAATCTTCCTCTTTTAATGAAGTGTACTTGATATGCTTGTTGCGTGATACATAGCTCTTCTTCCCTCTACTAGTTGTGCTGTTTTCCCTTCTGACTTGGCATGATGATATTTCCTCTTTTCATGACCTTCTGCAGAAATGTATGATAATCTTGGAAACCAGTCTGGGGTGCCAAGACCACCAATTAACCCACAGCCAAGTCCTTTTGGAAATTCATTTTACGATACTGGGTCAGGACTTATAAGAGGTGGACTGGGCGCATATGGAGAGAAAATCTTGGGATCAAGCTCTGAATATGTTCAAAGCAACGTAAGTAGCAAAATAAGCCTTATTACTGCCCCAAGTTATTATATGCATGTGATTATGTACTTGGTCAGAACCTTTTTAATGCTATCGGGGCCTGGGGAACCATTTTACTTCAGCTCTTGTACAGTCTTTTTAACAGAAATTTTGGGCTTCAAGACTTCGTCAATGGCATATCCAATTTTGATTAACGTCTTTGAAAAATTCTGGGTTTTGGCTGTTCTAAATGTTACAGGCTTAACGGTTTTAATTTAATTGCGTGGAGGATATAAGATGCCTCCTTGGGAATTGAAATTTTAAGTTTTGGTAGATGCAAGGATTGGATGTGTTAAAACATCACCTTATTACCTTCTAGATACGAGAAACGAGTTGTTTGTTTGGGGATTCCAAGGGCCTCTTCATGCAATATTGTTGACTTTTGGTAAGAAAAGCTTAAACTTCCCAATAAACAATCGTGTTCTTGTTTCTTTTCCCGTTGTAAAGCTTAATTTCTGTGTCATGTGACTTGGTCTCTACGCCTTGCTTTCTTCACATATAGAATAATGTGCAGCGAAGACCTCTTCTTAAGCAACAGTGCTATTTCACTACGTAGACATTTCTTAAGCTACATTCAAATGTGTGCATTTTCACATGATGACTTGAAGTCTCTTGTTAATTGAATTCCAACCCCCCGTTCCCCCCCAACCTCCCCCCTCCACATCATTCTATTGTCTATGCAGTCCATAAAAAATTTACACCTTTTTCTCACCTACTTGCTTCACAGATATACGTTTTCTCTTTTCAGAATTTTACATCCTCCATTCTCGGATAAAGGTGCATTATGATAATGTTTCACTAATAAGCACTTCTTAGTTCGGAAGTCTCAAGTGGTTTTATGAATCTAATTGGTCCCAAATTTCAAATCTTGAATGATAGTGCTTGAAATGTATGTGTAATTTTGAAGTTCTCTTCTGTATTTTGTTCTGAAACGAACAGATAAGCAGGTACTTTTCTGACCCCCAATACTATTTTCAAGTCAATGATCAATACGTGAGGAACAAGTTGAAGGTTGTTCTCTTTCCATTCCTGCACAGAGTAAGCCATAAAATCTTATCCACTCCCTTTTGTTGCCTCCCCCCTTTCTCTTGTTGGCTCTGGATGTATACCTCATGTTATTAACTATACAGGCCTTTCTTCCTTACTTTCTTCTAGGGTCACTGGACAAGAATTACAGAACCAGTAGGCGGGAGGCTATCGTATAAGCCTCCAATCTATGATATAAATGCTCCAGACTTGTATATTCCATTCATGGCATTTGGTACCTACGTTGTTCTTGCTGGTTTCTCACTGGGTCTTCATGGAAAGTAAGTCGGACAAATAACACTTTTTTATATCTTTTGGCCTACGGTTTCACCTTTTATCCGTGGATTGTCGCATCAATTTTTGGACCATGAAAACGACCTAATGAATTTTGTCCATTTCATCATTGCTTGCATCCTGAAATGACCGGTGGTTAATTCCCCGCTCCTCACTCTCGACTCTAGCGAGAAAAAAGTCATTTCTTTCCCTGTCTTAGCATGCCATAACTGCCAGCTTATCATTAAGTGATTGTTATGGCCTTTTGAGTTTACATAGATAGTTGTTTCTGAGAATCAAGATAAGCAAGTAATTGGACCTCATGTTTCTGGCTGCAAAACAACATTTACAAATTCTATTTGGTTTTGAATAACTTATGCCCCTTGGAGCATGATTGTGCTCCTTGACATGGACTGAACTTGAGAATGAGGAGGGCCGCCTTAGTTTACGTAGGATCTTTACTGTGTAATAGCTTTCTATGTGACAAATGGGCTCTGGCATCCATTACCATCACTTTCTTCTGCATCTCTCTCTCTACCCCTCTTTACATTTCTTCATGTTTGCCAGGTTTAGCCCAGAGGCTTTAAACTGGCTGTTCATCAAGGGGTTGGTCGGTTGGTTTCTGCAAGTGTCACTCCTGAAAATGTCGTTATTTTCGTTGGGTAGTGCGGAGGCACCTCTGTTGGACATTGTGGCATACGCAGGTTATACTTTTACAGGAATATGTCTCGCTGTGTTGGGAAGAATCATGTGGAACTATTCTTACTACTTTTTGATGCCGTGGACGTGCCTATGCATGGGAATCTTCCTGGTGAAGACGATGAAGAGAGTTCTTTTTGCAGAGGTGAGGACATATGATTCCAGCAGGCACCATTACCTCTTGCTCTTCATTGCTTTAGCTCAATTCCCGCTTCTCGTATGGCTGGGAAATATCAGCGTGAATTGGCTTTTTTAAGCTACTCCTTTGTGTTGTAGCTAGAAACAGTTGTGTGCACGACAGTTGCAGGAAGTGTTCAATTTTGGTTCATCTTTCTGGCTCTAATTAATTCCGCCATTGATTCATTCGTGTGGATGTCTAGTGTGTGAGAAACTCTTACTCAGACGTGGCAGAAAAACTTGACGTAGGGAACAGAGGAGTTGAATGAGATTTCCACCCCCGTGGAATTGTTGTTTCAACTTTCAATGACTTGCATCACTATCTCCAGGAGCGAGCCTGTCTAATCCACTTAGGATGTGATCGCTGTAAAAAATCAGTAAGTCTTTGCAAGACAAATCGATACAATTGCAACGCTCTAACAAAGTTCATAAGAAACTATGCTAAAGACTTTCTGAATAGTTGTTGAATACTATTAATGATGCTAAAAGATATACTGTTACATGTTATCTTACGAGTCACTAATCATGTTTAATGATTACTAAGCATTGCTGTACGGTAGAGTTACACCTTCTTCTTTCTATCCGAGTTGAAGTTAAAAATTGAACTTTCGATCTTTTTTCATGGAGTATAACACAAAGGTTGAACAAAAGATTTCGATTATTATTTTTCAATATATGTGCTTGACTATGCGACAGTTCCTGTTAGTAGACACATAGGACTGGACCCGGACGAAAGGCGTAACGAATTGGGCTTACAAAAACAAAGGCAGTGATTGTCACAATTGTAAGGGTAAAGAAACTTGTACGTCACATGGCCCAAGTCTGGCCCAATTCCATCAGTGAGAAAAACAAAACTTAAGGTCTGGCCCAGCTTGATATCGAGCCTGTATATAACCCTACGTAATAGTTCCGCGGCCGCCCTTAGGGCGCGAATTCTGACGTGGCAATCGGCCACGCCAGACGCCAGCTAAGCTTTCCCGCGAAAACCCTACGCATTATTCTGCGCCTCTCCGTCTAGGCGCGAATTCTAACGTGGCTTGCAGCCACGTCAGGTGCCAGCTAGGCTTTCCCGCGAAAACTCTACTATACTAACCAACTTTACCCTCCAACTCAAGCTCACCGCTTCTCTCCCTTCATCTATCTATCTGGCCGGAATCCTTCTGCATCGGCGATGGAATCGTCCCCGTTCCATTCGCTTACGCCTAAGAAAGTGAATCCCAAATCCTCGCCGTCCGATCAAGAACCCGAAGCTCCGGACCGTCGGATCCAGTGGAGCTCCAAGACCCCCGAGAAGCCTTCCAACCCGCCGCCCTGCCGCGCCCGAAACGCCCGCACCGCTCGCTCTATCAAAGAAGTCAAGGAGTTCGCTATGAAGCTCCAGCAAGGACTGGATTCACGTAGTCGCCCCGACCCGTTCAAATCACAACAGCAGCAGCCAGCTGCATCGCCATCGAGCCAAACCTATGTCGCCAGATCCAAGAAGATCGACGGTGGCCTCACAATGCTCCCCGAAAAGTAAAGTTCGTCGAATCTTGTTATTTTTTTCCTCGCTTAAATAGTTGCGTTTGTGAATTTTGATTTCCTGCTATATGTGGTTTTCATTTTTTTTGATAAAAACCTGATAAAGTTATTTGGGTTTTTTTTTTAATGTAATTGTGACGAATTTTTTGAAGGACTATAGTTAAACTAGTTGATGTGTTTTACAGCTCCACGAAGCAAGTTCGTGGCAACTTTTTGTTTTAATCTGATGCGGTTATTCAACTCTTGGAACAGTATGTGGTGATTGGTGAATTTTATGAACTTATGGGGCCTATTTAGAGCCCGTTTGGGATTGATTCTAAAAATGAATTAAAATTAAATCAAAATCAATTTCTAGAATCAACTTTAATCCATTTTAAGCATACCAGAATAAAAGTTGTTGAAGGTGTTTGGATAAAAAAATATTAAAGTAGGTTTAGCATGACAAAATTACGTTATAGTGTATTCAAATTAAAAAGGGAGCATTTAATGTCTTTTATATATGAGGATATTTTGGTATTTTCTTGGTCAAACCTGATTCTTATTAAATCTTAATCCAAGAAAACGAGGATTATGGATTTTTTGAGTACATCGGAGAAGATGTAATCAGTTTACTTTTTTTTTGCCAAACACTTTTGACCATTCTAGAATCCATCCCAAACACCCTCTTAATGTATTTAAAAGAAATTTTCAGATGGTACCATAGGTAAATTAGGTGATGTTTTGTTTTATAGCTCAATAAAGCAAGATTGCGGCAATATTTTTGAAATTGTTCTATTGAATCTTAAATGGTTTTGATCTATTTTTCCTTTTCAGGTATGAGATATTAGATAAGTTTTTTAACAGCTTGGACAGTTCGATTCGGCTTCTTCAGTTGAAGGGATCCATGTCAGCATTCACAAAGATTTCCCCCAAAATCGAGTACTTAACCAATAGGTACTTGATTGTTGAATTTATCTCTAGTTGAGGAGATAGTAATGGTGATCTTATTAGTAAGTTGGTTATTTTTTTATAGGAGGTTTTCTTATGGACACTTAGCTCAACTGAAGTTTATTTTACCTGAGGCAATTGAGATAGAGAAAGTTCTTATACACGATGAGCATACCAGCTGTATGAAGCCCGATCTCCATGTTACTTTGAACATTAATGCGATTGAGAATGATAAGAAGCTTAATTCAAATAGTGGGAATCTGTTGTTGAGAAAAGTCTTTCGTGCTCGGCTTTTGGATTTCTATAAAGCCCACCCAGAGGTAAATCAACTACCACACTGTGCCTTATTTTCTTTACATTGTTCTTGCTTACGGTATAAGAGCTATCATAATGCGTGTGAGTCAGCATTCTAGATGCTTATGCAAGCTTATATTCTGGTAACCTTGGGTTAGCTTTGTAGAAGATTAATCTCGAGCTTATAGACATTCGGCATATCTATTGCATTTAGGTGTAGAAGGTAGGTTAAGCAAAACCACATTGCAGTGGGGGCAATGGGATCAAACATGCTGCTAGTTTTCTCACTTGAAATTTCACAATTCAATGGAGTATTAGAGCAGAAGCAGTCCTTTTATACAAGATCATGTTTAAAATCAGAAGTCTTAACCATATGCATGACTGACCAGTCACCATCAGTCCCTTTTGTGATGACTGGGTTTAGAGTTTTGAGCATTCTCCCTTTTGCTAGGTCATGATGGTAGACTTGTTAGAATTCCATTCTCACCATGAGCCCTCTTTGCGGACCCTCATGAGGATGGGAAGCTCTTCATGCTTCGGCAACCGATAAACTGTGTTTCCAGATAATCATGTATTATGGGCCTCTCCATGTAGTAACTTTCTGTGCTTCAGAATTTCGTTGGGATCGAATGGTGAAGCCAGGTCCTAGTCACAACAGCTACTCCTTCACAGCATTGAACTAGTGGCTGGTTTAGCTTTCCTAAGATGGGAAGCTTGCCAATCTCTAGAATCTATGAGATACAGACATGAATGTGTTTTTTCCTTTTAATTCTAAGATGGCTACTGGAAAGTAGTAGACCTGGACTGCTGTATGAGTTACAACTTTCATCTAACTTCAAAGTACTGCATCCTTAAACTTGAATTCAGGTGGATGATGTTCCGGAGGAAGCACTACCAGAGCCATTCAATCAGTTAAAGCAAGATTTGCATAAGGCCTCCAACTCATGCTTGATACCTGACAGATCAGCTTATGCACTTTCAGAGCAGCAACTAGCAGCAGCAGCCATTCTGCCTAACTCTTATAGGAGACACTTTTCCAAGCAAGTAACAAGCCACGAATCAGCAAATTCTACTCATGGACCGTTGGTGGTGTCCATCGAAGATTCAGCTCTTTCAGTATCAAAGACACATTCTGACCCAAGTTCCTCAGAAAAGAAAGCTTCTATATCTATGGCACCCTCTACTGTCAAGTTCTATTTGAAATCAGTTGCCGCTGACGAATCTTTAGCATCCAAGGTTTCCTCCTCTGGTCCACCATCTCATTCACCTGCAACTTCTTTTGAAAAGCTGCAGTCCTCCACGAACAAAGATTTTCCTACCAATGCAGTTGCTAGCATCAAGGGAACCCCAGCAAAGATTATTTCAACTCCAGCAAAGCTATTTTCTACACCAGCAAAGATCGCTTCAAATCCAGCAAAGCTTCCACCATGTCACGCACCTGCAACTCCTTTTAAAGAACTAGACTCTCCAGTGAATGAAGATCGTCCCTCGACTGCAGTTGCAACAAATGAAGGAACCCCAGCAAAGCTCACCTCTACTCCAGTAAAGCTCACTTCTACTCCATCAAAGATCATTTCAACTCCAGCAAAGCTGTCAACTCCAGTGAAGCTGATGAGTGCCACACCTGCATTGCAACCTACAAAGAGGTGCTATATGAGCCCAGATGATGATTTAAGCATATCGCCTGCCAAACTGACCAGGCGTCCACAGCGTAGCAGGTCACTGAAATTTGACACTCCTATGAAGAGTGGGAGGGTTAAGGATGGAGAAGTCGATATTGGAAGATCAGCAGACAATGATCTCTTTGATATTCTACCTGAAGACCTTCTCCAATCGGTAAGCCCATAGTAAACTTGATTATCAGTTGACAGTGATCTCTTGGAAATTCTTCCACAAAATCTTCAGTTTGTGCTTTCCATCTTGCAAAACATTACGCCCTTATTTGTGTTTAGTAGCCTTGTATATGTTTAGTAGGCCTGTATGTGTTTATTGGTGGTTACATGGTAGGCAAAACATTCTTTGCATGATGAAAGTTATATGCATATCCATTAAATTGTACTTTGAACCAGCCTTTGGTGATATAGAGAGATGACAGTGCTGATGAAAATGTCAATGAAGGAGATTTTGCAAACAATTCCAATGACTGATAAGGACAGCCACCTGGCTTAGAAGGCTTGTTGAGTTATCTACTATATACAGATATATTCAGATCTCTTTACTTTCTTCTATGGATTGTAATTTGTAACTAGATGCTGCAGAAATTTGCAGAACTGCTTTTTGGACTTAATAGATGTATCCATAGCAGACTTGTTTTAATCATTTGATAAGGCTTTTTGTTGATAAATACGTGATTCTGAAAGCTTCATTGAGGCTTTGGCTTAACTTCCAGTTGACTGCATTGTCAAATCTATGGAATATGGTTTGTGCTGTACTTCGTCACGATACTAACCACAATGCATCCTACAGATAAGAGAAAAAGAAAGGAGGGCACAGGAGGAGCAGGATCCTGCAATCTCACAAGCTAGGCGGCGGCAACAGATGATTGTCAGCTTACCTAAGTTTTTTGATATGCTTCATTTCTTTCTTCACTCCATCAATCGATCCATCGTCACGAAAGAAGAGCTTGTGCACAAGCTAGTTGCAAGCAACTTAGATATTGTTGACAGAAGTAAGCGCCAGTTCTTGCCATACAAGTATAGAGTCTTATCGTAAAACGTAGAGCAGCTTTGATAATTTGGAAGGTGCCTTTCAGCTAACTGTATGGTATTCACAGGGGAAGTAGAAGAGCAGCTTAGATTGTTGCAAGAGCTAGTTCCTGACTGGCTCTCTGAGAAGTCGGCATCTAGCGGGGATCTTCTCTTGTGGTAAGACCTTGTTATGTTTTGTATTTAATGATTGGAGTCTAGATAAGGTTATGATGCTCAAGAAGACTGATACATCTAGTGGATTCTGTAACAAAAAGATTTGTTCTTGTTGCTATGTCTATTAGATACGCAGATAATATATTGCATTTCCTCATGCTAAATGTGTTTTTGCAGCATCAATAAGACATTCAGTCCAGAGTTAATTCGCACACGACTAGCCGAGGCAAAGTAAGAAAATGCTCAATGGGAATTTTACTTTCTCTAGTTACCGAGGACAAATGCTGCTGCGAACAAGTTTCCCTGTAAATTGAGTTTTTGTGCAGATCTTTTCTCTTTGTTTTTCATGTCAGTTCAGGTGATTCACCGTTGTAAGCATCCAATTTCCTGCTAGAACAAGCAGGTAAAGCTTGCACCTATAATGGCTGGAAGTATTTGCTAGATTAACATAGAAGTAGACATTTTGTCATTTTTGTGTACTTGTTCTGAGCTCAAATGTGAGCGGGTCTGGAGTTGTGGAAACTTAATGTGGGTGAACCAGGTTACAGCTTGATACGAAACCAATAATTCAGATTGCAACAACAATAGAGATGAGAAAAGAAACTGATTCCACATGGAATCATAGCCGACTGAAGAAGTTCAGTAGGGAAAAGGAAAAGAAAAAACTAGTAGTTCTCTGCCTGATCTTGTTTGCAGACAGAAATATTGGAGTGATATCATTAACTGATCTTCTATCAACTAAATCGAATACTCAACTCCATCTGCGAAAAGAATCCCAAGTTATCCTTCTTCCATGTGATCCAACTATAATCTCCGCATTCATAAGTTGGACATTCAGTGCCATTATTATGTAAGAAGATGGATCAACACCAACCTTGAGGCCATCTTTTCTTGGGATCCCATCTAGGGATCCATCTCTTTTTCTTAGTATTCGAACCGAGTACAGCATTCTCCTTTTGCGGCCAAATCAGTTTCAACAGGATTCCCCTGCGGCTTGGCGTCGGGGGACATAAATATTCACGGTCTCGAGTCTGAGGCAAGATGGCCGGAAAGATTTCATCATGAGTGCGAATTGTGTTGAGCCTCAGGTACCTCTGGTCAAGTGACTCCTTGGGTACGTCTCTTGCCAACAAGGGTGAAGCACCACCCCAGTGATTAGTGCCTAAAGATGGGTGTTGGGGTGTCCTGAATTCCAAGAGTTCCCTTTGCCTCATCTCGCTAGCCTTTGTTTGACACTGAGCACAGAAGGTACATTCGCATCTGTATGTATGGACTACATATAAGTGCGAATTGTTTTCACTTTTCCAAGTTCTCCATTGGAATCTTCTTCAGTATTGTTAGTTTGCGATACTCCAATTTGTTATGAAAACGGTCCTTTTGAGAGTGATCATGGAGTGAAATGACACTGTTGCCCCTTGTGCACACCGGCTCGTCGGTAGAGGAATCCCCTTTTCACTGCATTTGACAGGTTGGGGGCATATTATGCATGATTGAAATTCGGTAGCCATATTGGTGTAATCACGTGTACGCAATGCTTTACATAATTTTGTATACAAGAAAACATTACAAAAAGTGTCATTAATCATTTAGAGATTGTCACAAGAATTACTCTTACAATTTCTTTTAGAGCGAATCACTAATAGACGATCTTGATATGGTTTAGAGTGACTACTCATACCAAAATGTGGTGCTGGATCCGTTAAAGACAAGAGGGGGCGGGTAGTACAAGACCTTAACAATGAGAATGTTGCTCTTCATAGAAGGCAATCGAGTGGAGACAACAAAGCGTTTTGGTCCTTGTTGATTCTTTAACCTGTTTCTTTTGGTAATATTGCAAAGACATGCAGATTTTGTGCGCCCATTTGACATGAAAAAAAGATGGTTTAATCTTGAAAACCCTCCTGTAAGTTGATCCAACTTGCTCATAGACTCCTCCGTTTTCATCAGACAACTATGCTTATAGTCTCCAATTTAACATTTAAAGAAAATAGCTTTGCTAGATTGTTGTCAATAAAAAAAAGGAGCAAATTCCAAAACTCTGTTCTCAACTTTTCATTTAGTACCCAACTTAGAAAGTGCACCAACAAAGTACCTAACTTTTAAAAAAAATGCATCAAATTAATACCTTGACTGACGAACGACGGATGCCGTTAAAAATCAGACGGATAAGACTGTTATTATGAGAGAAAAAAAAAAAGACGTAGAGTCTGTCTCATGGCCACGTGCACGTGCACTACCATTGTTTATATTCCCAGTACAAATTGATTAATTGAGTGAATGTTCTCTCTTACACAGTCACCCATCACCCAATCTCTCTCTCTCTCTCTCAAATTGAGCACACACACATCAGTTACACTCACCCCGTGCCTTTTGAGCAAGCATGAGTTCCCCAGAATCGTCCGGCGCCAACTCCCACGATGCACTCCATGGTAACTGTTAATAAATTGGGTTAATGGACCCATTATCCGCCCACTAACAGATAATGTGTATTTGTTAGTCTGGATAATTACAGTTAATTAGAGGATATTTATCTCCTAAGTGTTTGAGGTAAATACATCTTTATCTCCTAAGAGTCTGAGGTAAAGTCAGTCTCTAATTGTATCTCTATATAAAGGCTAGAGATATCCCAATAAATAAGAAGTCATAGCAATAATCCCTCTCTCTATAGCACTCTCTCTAGAGCAATCACCAAGCTCTAGGATTTGGTTCGTGGACGAAGAACTCGACTCTAGTAGCTGTTTTCGTACCTGCGAAAAAGATCAAGCGTGTTGGAGGCTCGTAACAACAAGGATCCTACGTCGGAATTTTCGGAGACTTCGTACGGTATGTTTTCGAACCCATTACGTGTTACGTGGTAGCACGATGAATGTTGTAATTGTTTCAACAGCAACCAACCACCTTCCCCACCGGCAACCCATATGGAAACTGATCTACAGGATGAAAGAGTGGAAGTGGAAGGAGACCCACCCCCTAGAAATTCGAAGAAACCAAGGAACATACAAACAGAAACATAGGAAACCGAAGTGAAAATTAGATTGCAGCAACTTGATGATCCCCAATTTCAGACATGCATCCCACCACAAAGCACTGGGCACCCAAGCTCTGGAGATAAAAAAAACAAACCCAAATCTTACAGAGAAGCGGTGGCAGTTTCGAATAGTTCAGCTATAGCTTTTGATCCGCTATTAATCAACATCAACTCAGAAGAAGAAAGTGACGAAGAGGAACGCGATGAAGGAGAAATGGATGAAGACATAAACCCTGATCCTTCCATACCCCACATTCAACTGTCCCCCAACCTAATCAAAAGAATTAGGAAACCCTGGAAAAAGAGTCTCATCATCAAATTACTTGGGAAATTATTGGGTTTTGTGCTCTAAATACCAGGTTAAGAAATTTGTGGAGCCTCCAAGGTGATTTCGAGCTAATTGATTTGGACGAAGGTTTTTACCTTATAAAGTTCAATTTCATACAGGATTTCCACTATGTTGTTTGGAGGACCTTGGATTATACTGAATCACTACCTTACCGTTCGTAAATGGGAGCCCGATTTCAAGCCGTCAGAAGCATCGGATATCAAGACAGCAATATGGATGAGATTCCCAGAACTCCCCATAGAATACTATGAGGAGAAAGCATTATTCCGCATTGGAGAACAGATTGGAAGACCACTCAAGATTGATATCAACACTGACACATCCACAAGGGAAAAATATGCACTCATCTGTGTCGAAATAGATTTAGCAAAGCCTCTAATCCATGCTTTTTATTTGCGAAAAAAGAAATACATAATTGAATATGAATACATTAATAATTTGTGTTTCAATTCTGGTAGGATTGGACACCGGAAAGAATGGTGTAGGAGGGAGCAGCTCATTAGAAAAATAGTTTCTAATCCACCGGAGAAGGTGATGAGGTCAGCAAATGATGGAAGCACTAACGATCAGATTTCCAACGGTAATATCCTAGCTAACTTGGGCCAAAATGCACCCAATCCGAATTCCAACCCAACACATAGCCAAGGTGAGGAGTTTGGCCCATGGATGATAGCTAAGAGAAGGGGCCGTAGAGTGATCCCAGCCAAGGTCCAAGATAACAATACATTGGCCAACAAATTTGGACCGCTAGAAACCGAACCCAATGAGAAGATAAACAAAAAGGGAAAGAAAGAAATGAGCGAGCTGAAAAGAACGGAGTACCCCCTCTTGCATAAAAACAAGAGCCCAATACAAGGTAAAGAGAAGGGACCAATTCCAACGGAGTCCAGTTCGATAATAAACGAGTATACCACTGAAACAATAAGTGATCAAGCTCAATAGGCCGAGGGTGGAAATCCATTAATTGGTAAATTCTGGTCTAATAGCCAAGACACCGCTGAGATAGAAATGGAAGTTGATCCAGGGTAGTTAGTGAAAAGGAGGAAAGACAATTGAGAGCAAACTATTACTTAGAAGACAGAAACCCTAAGATAACCACCAAGGTGCCGCAGAGACCACCACCACCACCGAAACAAATTACAGTCACTTCGATGGAGGTTTTGCCTCGACCGAAGTCTACCTCTCCTTCTGATACCCCAACTATTCCCACCCTTGCACGAAGGGAAAAACCACCTGTTCCACCACATAGGGACGATGACCTCTACCAAAACCCACAATTTCAAGCGTTCCCTGATCCACTTATTAGTACCACCTCAAGTAGAGGAAACAAGTTCAGCCAACAGCTTCTGGAGGAATGCAGAAGTGCTCCTGAAAATAGCAGCTGCAGAAATGACATCGAAGTTGGAGAAGTCGCACAGAGTATCACTAGTACCGGTAAGAAATCAGTTACTAGAGGAACAAAGGATCAACGCGACACTCCGCATCACTGAAGGTATTTTCTTGTCGGATATCAACTTAGACTGGTGCATGGATATCTTGATTTGGAATTGCGCTGGAACGGGGAATAATAGGTTTCGAAATGAGTTTCGGGAGATCGTGAGACGATATAGACCGAATGTGGTAGCAATTTTGGAACCCATAGTACAATTCTAAAAAATGGGGAACTTCTTTCATGATTTAAACTATCACACCTACTGCATTGTCAACTCGGAAGGAGGAGCTGGTGGTACATGGCTAATTTGGAACTCTTCCCAGATTAATATCAATATCATTGAAGTCAACAGCCAGGTAATACACGCTAACATAGCTAAGAGAGATTACAATGACTGGGTGCTTTCGACAGTCTATGCTAGTTTCAATCCAAGAAAAAGAGAAGAGTTGTGGCGGAATCTTAAAGAGTTTGCAGAATCAAATATTAAACCTTGGATGGCAGGTGGTGATTTTAACGACATAGCTTGTTTAATTGAGAGAAAAGGAAGAGGGGAAAATGGCGAAACTAACAGAATTAGGAAATTTCGGCACAACATTGAAAGTTGTGGGCTCATGGATGTTGGATGCACCGGCCCAAAGTTAAACTGGACAGATAGAAGACAAGGATTCAGAAACACCTAGACAGATGCTTGGCCAACCTACAATGAAGAGAGACCTTCCCAAATGCACAGGTCTGCAATCTCCCTCGCACCATTTCTGACCACTGTGCGCTCATTGTCAAATGCTCCGGTAAGTTCTTTCCTTCTCCTAGCTTACCTAGACCTTTTCGCTTAGAAGCTGCTTGGCTTTTGAATGAAAATTTTGACGTAATTGTTAAGGACACTTGGAACCAAAATCAGCACAATATTTTCAGAGCCACAGAAAACCTTAAGAAGCAAGCTATTTTATGGAATAAGAAAGTTTTTGGAAATATCTTCAGACTAAAAAGATACCTTCTTGCTCGTTTAAAAGGCCTTCAGGTTGCTCTTACTAGTCACTGCTCCCATAATCTTGAGCTCCTTGAAAAACAACTTAGGAATGATTATATTGAGACGTTGAATCAAGAAGAAATGCTTTGGCGTCAAAAGTCTAAAGCTAATTGGTTTATCCATGGAGACAAAAATACTAGGTTTTTTCACGTCTCTACTATTAAAAGAACAAAGAAAAATAGAATTGATGTTTTGAAATCTGAGGATGGTAACTGGATAACAGACACTAATCTATTGCAAAATCATATTAATGATCATTATACTGCTCTATTTTACCCTGATGCCTCTGAGCTTGTTAAAATAAACCTGAGTGGTTGTGTGATCATGAAATTAAGCTTGCTTTTTTTAACATCAAGGCCTTAAAAGCTCCTGGCCCGGATAGCATAAATGCGTTGTTTCACCATTAATACTGGGATATCGTGGGTCTACTCGTTGTAGCTTTATAAAACAATGGTTCCTCTCTGGCACTATTGTGATACCCCAAACGTATCAAAAAATTATTTAACACTAAGTTGATTAATTAGCGGGAATTATTTTATTGAGTAGCGTCACATTGGCATTAATTAGGTGGCAGGAAGTGCGAAGAGGTGTCAGTGTAGCATTGGGGTCAAAGTGAATTTTTCCTAAACTAGAGGGGCAAAATGTAATTTTGGAAAACTTTGGGGGCCATAACTGTAAATTATTGACTCGGTGATAAAAAAAAATAATAAGATGGGCGACAGTATGTGTTTTCGTGATATTTAATCAAATCAGAATTCATTCGGGGCCAAAAGGTAATCACATAAAGTTTATGGGTCATTTTATAAATATCACTACAAGAAAACAGGGTTTTAGCGACGGAGTAATCCGTCGCTAAAAGAATTAACGACGGATTCACCGTCGCTAAATATCCCTCGTATAAAAGCCCGTCACTAATAGTTTAGCGACGGAATTTTTAAATCCGTCGCTAAATATGTCATTTTTACCGACGGATTTATTTTAATTAGCGACGGATATTCCGTCGCTAATTATATTCTTTAGCGACGGATTTATATTTTTGAGACGGAATATTCCGTCGCTAAATAACTGATTGTAGGAATACTTTAGCGACGGAATTAATCCGTCGCCAAAAGTCAATTTTTTTTTATTTTTCAATTACCCAGACCTGTAATACAATTTTCAAATCTCAACAACAACGCGCAATAATCAATACAGAAAGAAATATATATAATCAATTATAAAAAAAATTTATAATAAAAAAAATTTATATATGTACAAGCCGGGAACCGGATATAGCCGGTTAGGAGAGGGGAGAAGAGTACAAGCCGGGCACGGGGGGGGGGGGGAGCTAGGAACGGGCACGGGAAGGGGCTCATCAGGGGTTCCCGAGTCCCGGATCTGGATCCTGCTGATCCGGGGCCGGGGCGGCCTGTCCAGCAGTGCCCTGCTCCCTGATCATCCGGCACACCACTGTAGCAATGTGCTGGATCTCCTCGTCGTCCAACTGAGGCCGAGGAGCCGGTGTCTGTGGAGGGGCAGCAGGGGGTGAGGACGCTCCTATCACGGCACGAGCAGTCGTGCTAGGCAGGCCGCGTATGCGGCCTTTCGGCCGATTCAAGACCTCCGGCGTATCCAGCCATCGCTTCAACCCCCCAGTACTCGCAGCCGTACTAGTGGACGCTGATGGCTATCCGGACTGCTTCTCGGACCCCCTTAGCTGTTCATACGAGGCCTGCAAAAATAGTGGTTTAACGATATGTTAGGGCATTAATTAAAGAAACAGACATTGAGGATAGAAAGAAAAAACATTAACTTAAATAAATTGACTCACATCGATCCGCCGGGCAATATCTGAAATATAGTCGCCCGCCCGGTGCGTCTCGTCCTTGTCCTTCTTCCGCACGTGCATCTGAGTATAGGTCAGAGCTATGACCTTATCCTCCTCCAGATCCGGGTGCTCGACCGCGTTCATGTGTCGGACGATGTCGTGTGGCACTGACCCCCCCGTGTGCGTCGGATATCTGTTCTGTCTGTTCTCAGCCCCGCTCTTACTCTTGGCGTCCCAACCTGGATCCGCAGCCCACCGATCTATCATCTCCCCCCATACACAGTGAGATATCCAATGTGGGGGATATCTCGCCATCTCCGTCGTCGGGGCACCCGCGGGCAGCGCCTTCTTCGCCCGGTCCCGTGCATCGTGGAGCCATCGGCGGTAATTCTTGCAGATGTAGGCAAAGAAAACCTGCTGCCCTAGTACCTGCTGCTGAAGCGTGTCAAACGTGAACCCCTCATGTAAGGCATTCAATAACACAAATTAACAACATAAAACAAACTGTAATTTAACATTAACTAACGCTAAAAAAAATACTTCACCGTACCAGCCACTCCTCCCATAGGGCCTCCCTCGCAGCGGCATCCCAGTCCTTCCAGTACAAGCGTGGCTCGAAGAATCGTTGCATATGTTACCAATTCCACATTAAATAGAACTCGTTGGCAACGAGTTGAACCATCTCGTTGCCAATGGACTTCTCAAAACAACAATTAATATAAAGAAGGCAGGGTTTGTAAACAACGAGTAATTGAACCATCTCTGGGCAACATGGAGTAATTATGGGATGTACAAGGGCTAATTAGGGCTAACTGGGTTATTAGGGTTAATTACGATTATTAATTATAGCTGGTTAGGACTAATTAGGGTTATTTAGTCCTAATTAGGGTTTAATAGTGCCGAGTAGTGATGATTAGTCCTAATTAGGGCTAATTGGGCTTAATTGGGTTATGTTAGGGCTAATTAATGTTAATGAGGGATAGTTTCGGATAATTATAGCTTACTAGGGTTGATTATGGCTAATTAGAGTTATGTAGTCCTAATTAGGGTTTAATTGTGCCGAGTAGTGCTGATTAGTCCTAATTAGGGCTAATTAGGCTTAATTGGGTTATGTTAGGGCTAATTAATGTTAATGAGGGCTAGTTTCGGATAATTATAGCTAATTAGGGTTGATTAGGACTAATTAGGGTTATTTAGTCCTAATTAGGGTTTTGATGGTGCCGAGTAGTGTTGATTAGTCCTAACTAGCGCTAATTAGGCGTAATTGGGTTATGTTAGTGCACATTATGACTAATTAGGCTAACTACAATCAATATGCGCATAATTGGGTTCATTTGGGCTAATTTGGGGTAATTACAGCTAATTTGAATCTCATCAGGTTTTTAGGGTTAATTAAAACTAATTAGGCTCGTTGGAGCTAATTAGGGTTAATTGATTTACTAAAATATTGTTAATTAGGACTAATTAGGGGTAATTATAGCCAGGGCTGGAGCCACGATTAGATTCCAGGGGGTGCATGCTAAAAATGTCGCATTAACCTAACTAACCTAAATTTAATGCACATTCAACAACCTCAATTCTGACACCTCATATAGGGTGTCGATATGGTGTCCGATATGTGTCTGACACCTTCGGACACGTGTCCGACACATACCGACACGTGTCCGACGCCTTTGGACACGTGTCCGAAGCCTCCGGACACGTGTCCGACGCCCACCGACACGCACCTCCAGACACATCGGCATACGTTAATTTGTTTTTTAAATGTCGGACATCGTCGATCAGACGTGCTGTCCGTGTATGCGCTAACTAACAGGTATCTCAATCTAATTGGTTCCCATCCTCCGTCAACAATCTCAATTCCGACACCTCATATATGGTGTCAATATGGTGTCCGATACGTGTCTGACACCTCCGGACACGTGTCCGACACATTCCGACACGTGTCCGACGCCTTTGGACACGTGTCCGAAGCCTCCGGACACGTGTCCGACGCCTACCGACACGCACCCCCAGACACATCAGCATACGTTAATTTGTTTTTTAAATGTCGGACACCGTCGATCAGACGTGCTGTCCGTGTCTGCGCTAACTAACAGGTATTTCAATCCAATTGGGTCCCATCCTCCGTCAACAACCTCAATTCTCAAATGCTCAATGCAATAAAAATTAACAAAAACCACACATTCAATCCAATTGGGTCCCATCCTCCGTCAATAATCTCAATATCTCAAATGCTCAATGCACAATTAACAATCTAAAATCATCAATTAATAATCGCAATTACTTCAAATGCACAGCTAATAACCTAAAATCATCGATCAATAATCACAATTCTAAAACGCACAATTAACAACCTAAAATTATCAAACAAATGATCAATGTTCAAATGGGAAAAAAATGTTCAAAATTCACATATCCGATGCGCTTGAATTATTTCAATTTAGGGTTCGATTGTATTAGGGCATTCAATTTAGGGTTCAATTACTTCAATTTATGGTTCAATTATGGGGTTCTATTAATTCAATTTAGGGTTCAATTAGTTCAATTTAGGATTCGGTTGGATTAGGGCATTCAATTTAGGGTTCAATTAGGGTTCGGTTAGATTGGGGCAATCAATTTAGGGTTTAATTAGGGGTTCAATTAGTTCAAATTAGGGTTCGATTCAATTAGGGCATTCAATTTAGGGTTCAATTACTTCAATTTAGGGTTCAATTAGGGGGTTCTATTGATTCAATTTAGGGTTCGGTTGATTTGAGGCATTCAATTTAGGGTTCAATTAGGGTTCGGTTAGATTGGGGCAATCAATTTAGGGTTTAATTAGGGGTTCAATTAGTTTAATTTAGGGTTCGATTCAATTAGGGCACTCAATTTAGGATTCAATTACTTCAATTTAGGGTTCAATTAGGGGGCTCTATTGATTCAATTTAGGGTTCGGTTGATTTGAGGCATTCAATTTAGGGTTCAATTAGGGTTCGGTTAGATTGGGGCAATCAATTTAGGGTTTAATTAGGGGTTCAATTAGTTTAATTTAAGGTTCGATTCAATTAGGGCATTCAATTTAGGATTTACTTAGGGTTCAATTATGGTTCAATTACTTCAATTTAGTGGTCGATTGAATTGAATAAACAATACAGAGGCTTTCTTATCCTGATGTCATGCAATGGCTCATAATCTATGACCTTTCAGCGTCACCATGATCTATATCGGTGTTACAGACTAACTACCGAATATGGTTTTCTTCCCTACCTCGTCAAGAATTAAGAAAAATTAGAGATAACAAGTTCAAGTTCTTCAATAAGCCAAGATCCGTCTGAACAACAAAGTGAATGACATCATGAATAATTCAGATAATTTAGGGCAATTGATAAATTAACAAAAAATTGAACCTAAATTGACATACAAATCTAAATAATTCAGATAATTTAGGGCATGTAACCTAAATTGAAGACAAATTAACAAAAAATTCAGATAATTTAGGGCAATTGACATACAAATCTCGAGGTGGGTACGACGGCGGCGTTGGTAGTGCGGCGGCAGTGGTGGGTTTCCTTGCGCGGCGACAGTGGATGGCTTTGTGGCACGACCGGAGTGCAAGGCTTGGTGGCGCGGTGTCGGGTGGGGGACGGGAGTGTCGCCGGAGCTGGGTCGCCGTAGAGAAGGGTCGCCGGAGGTGAGAACGGCGGTGGGTGGGTGGGAGCAGAATTTCAGAGAGAGAACGGGGAGAGAGAAAGAAACTAGATCTGTATTTAAATGGAGGATCTTTAGCGACGGAATAACACCGTCGCTAAAACTCCGTCGGTGAATGTCTTATTATAAAGACTTTTGCGACAGAATTTGTAGCGACGGTTTTATTCCGTCGTTTAAATAATTTAAAAAAAAAACTCAAAATTACTAATTTTATAAAAATTATTTAGCGACGGTAATTCCGTCGCTAAAAGTCCGCCGTTAAAACTCCGTTGCAAAATACTTTTACCGACGGTGTCTTTCGTCGGTAATAGGATTTTGCAACGGATTTTTAACGACGGTATATTCCGTCGCTTAAAGACATGTTTAGCGACGGAATACCTTCCGTCGCTAAAACTCCGTCGCAAAATACATATTTTCTTGTGGTGTATGAAAAATTTGGGGGTCAATTCATAAATTCTGAAAATATGCCCAGATGTCAAGTTTTAGAGGAAATTATGTTACTTATTGCCACCTCATGCTAGGGGGTGGTGACTAAGTTAAATTAAGTATTTAATTAATGTATGGATAGAGGTTTCAGGTGAATGAAAGAAGAGGAAAGAAAAAATAATAAACAAATCGAAACAGAGAAGGCAATGCAGAAACATAGAAAGAAAAAAAAAAGAACCAGAGGAAGAAGAAGGAGCTCGATTGTGGAGAAAAACAAATCAAAGAGAAGAATAAATTTGAAGTGGTAATGTTTTTAGTCTTGTTTTCGCAAGTCAATGTGTGATGCTAGGGTTTATTTGTGTTATATTGTGTGTTATTTATTCTCTGGTAATACACGTGGGTTATGTATGCGTTTGGCTATGGCTGCCAAATGAAAGTATGTGAAAATCATGGGTTAGAGAGTGTGAATTTAGGTGTTTTTATCTTATAGGAAAATGTTTGGTGTTCTAGGTAATGATGGTGGGAACTGTGTGCGAGGTTGTATGTGTGTGTTCAGCTGCGTGTGACTGTGTGTGAGCCGTGTGTGTGTTACAGGGATGATGGGTGTGAGTATGCTATATGTGTGTAAACATATGCGTCAACATAAGTGTTAAATGTATTTTTCAGCTTATGAAGGGATATGTGGGAGTCTAGTGAGTGTGGAATGGATGCTTAAGTGGGTTAACGAGTTCGGTTGTATGAAGGCAGATGGGTTTATGAAGTTCAGTGAGTTAATGTGTGTAATATACATACATTAGGGAGTTAATGGGAGTGTTGGTGTGTGAAATCAAATGGTGTTAGTGGAAGGAAGAGTAAGGCAGTGTAGGTTTGTGAAGGTGTATGTGTTCAGTGTGTGCAGGTGGGTGTTCTGGGTTGCGGGTGTTCGAGTGTGTGTATAAGTGTGTGAATTGTGTGTAAATTTTATGTTTAAGTGTGTAATTATGGCGGTAGAATGAGATTTTAATGAGTTGGAATCGATTGAAAGTGAAGTGGTGTGTGTTTGTGAAGAATGTGCGTAGGTGTGTATGAGAACATCTCGGTTGGAGGTTGGAGGAAGGTGTCTGTGGGCTGAGGTGTTTTAGTGGGTGTAGTAATTTAAATAGTGACTGTTTTTGTCACTAAAAAGTAGGAAATTAATTTAGGCAGATTCCCTCGAATTTTTAAAAAATTGTTAGGATTAGATTTAGCCGAAGTACAGAAAAGAGACCCCAGGTATTTTTAGGAGATCTACGGCAGGGAAAAATTTCAGATTTTTCCGAAGACTGAAAAGGGGTTCACCGACACGGGGACCCGTGAAAATTTACAGTGTAATTTAAAATACCAAACTAGAGTGATTTCACGCGAAACTTTTATGGGAACCCTATGATGTTAAGAAATTCCTTTTCCCAAGATTATGGGACATTCCGAAGTTGTTCGCTATTTTTGGCCGGATGGACTTTTAAGCGCCCGGTCCGGACACCAGTTCGGAATTTTCAGACAAAAATTTTCTAAAATACTTTTTAGCTTGAAAATGACTTTGGGAGGATAAAAATAATATTTTTAAGTGCTTTTGACATTTGTCTGGTGCTGGGAACCCTCAAGGGGGGCATTTTGGTATTTTGCCACCTGGAGAGGGGTATTTTGGTAATTTTTTCGATAAAGTTTTCGAAGGACTTTTTAGTCCGGAAAGGGTGGTAAACACCTGAAAGGTTTTTTTGAAGTTGATTTTAGGTGTTGGAGTGATAGTGGATCCCGGGGGCATTTTGGTAGTTTGCCACTAGACATGGGTATTTTGGTAATTTTATTGTGCGAACTCCGAACTTTGTAAATGCCTTAATTGAGCATTCTAAATAACAAGAAGCGGGGAATGGGATGAAAATTCTTAAATGAAGGGTATTAACACTAATGCGGTGCTCGGCTAGGTTAAAGACTTGCTTGTTGGGTCGGAGTAACCGACCGCTGTAGAACACGATAAATAACTGATAATTAACGTAGAATAATTTTGAATTATGATGGTTAGTGACTAACGAGTAAAGTCTTATTTGATTAGGTGACCTTGCTCGCGGCAGTTTGAAGTTATTAGGCTCGTCGGCTAAAAGCCAGCCAGGGAAGGATAGTACGGCTCTCTGCATGCTACAAAATTGCTCCTTGTGGCATAACTATCGTTGTTAGTATGAAGTATGATGAACATTGTATGGTGAATATGAGGTATCGGTGGTTGTTGTGCCTGTACCTCTCGTGCTTGAAATATTGTTGTGGTTTTTGATTAGCTAATTTCTTAGTCTAATCTGTGTGCGTGAGTGATGATTTCGGGTTACCTTGTTGAACCTCGATCGCCTAATAGACCAAAATTTCTTGTTGAGTGGTTTGTTGAATTGAGGACATGGGGTGAACTCAATTCCCTTAGTCCGTTCAGTTGTTGTATTATGTGCTTTGATGATAGCGTGGTTTGGGGATGAACAACTCTTTGTGAGTTCCCTTCTTGTGCTTGCTGTCTCTTTTATTTGTCTGAGACTGAGATGAACATCCCAGAGCACGAGACATTATGTGAAAGGAGGGCCAGTGACACATAATCACCAGCAAACAGGATGTAGGGCGCAATTTGAGTCAGTTGTGTCGATTGAGTCCAGTCAGTCCGATCGGTGTCTGCATTGCATTTGACTTTATTATGACATTGTGATTTTAATGGCTTGTATTTCATTGATGTCTAATTTGGCGAATTAGTGTTCATGTGCATTGTAGTCGGTCAGTCGGTTCGGTCAGTTCAGTTCATTAAATGTGGTGATAATGTTGTTCTGTTGGGTGTTAAAGCCACTCAGTCTGACTAAAAAAAAAAGAAAACATGTTGCTTGATTCATTGAATTGATGTTGTGTCATCCTTTGAAATTTTGGATTCTTGATATCGTTGAGATTGATTATCATTTCTCCCAAGGTTGTCACTTTGTTATCCGCGTTGTTCATCGTATTATCTTTACTGGGCTATTTGTGCTCATTCATTACCTGAAATGTTTCAGGCAGTCAGGGTGAAGTAGGGGAAACTTTGAGGAAAGGGAAGGAGAAGGCGCTTATTCAGTGAACAAAAAAGTAAGACGATGAGATGCGTATTTTGGGAACTAGACATTTTGTGTAAATACTTCCGCTGAGCTCGTGTTGAGATTTACGATGAAATTTTTTGTACAGATGGGTTTTTATGAAACCTTCTGTATATTCAATGATGTTTTTAGAAATGCTCTGTATCAACAGGGTTTATAATGCAGTCATGACTGACAACCCGGCTCTGGTGACGTCACTAGGGTTGGGGGTGTCACAACTATGCCTCGTCAAAACAATAGAACTTTTTTCACTCTTATTCCCAAAGTTGATAATCCCTAGAATATCAACCAATTCAGACCCATAACCCTTTTGAATGTGACTTACAAGGCTTTGTCTAAATTTCTTGTTGCCAGAATCCGACCTTTTCTTAAGAAACTCATTAGTCCTGCCCAAAGTAGTTTTGTTCCTGGGCGTACGACCACTGATAATGTGATAATCACTCGAGAAATCATCCACACTACTAAAAACCTCAAAGGTAAGTCTGGAGGCATAATCTTCAAGATTGATATAGAAAAAGCCTACGATAGAATCAGGTAGGACTTTGTTCACGAGACTCTCATTGACTTTAATTGTCCTATTTCTTGGATTAAAATTATTATGAGCTGCATCACTGGTAGCTCCATGTCTATCCTCTGGAATGGTTCCCCCCTCGAGCCTATCACCCCTGGAAGAAGTATTAGACAAGGAGACCCTCTGTCTCGCAACTTATTTGTCCTATGTATGGAAAAATTGTCTCACATGATAAATGACTGCAATAAAAAGAAGAACTGGATAGGTTTAAAAGGTTCTAGAGGGGGACCTAGTATCTCTCACCTGTTTTATGCCGATGATTTAATTATATATAGCAAAGCGGGTGAAAAACAATGTAAAAAAAACATGAATGTTCTTGAGAGGTTTTGCTGCAGTTCTGGACAAAAGATTAACCTACATAAATCCAAGTTGTTTGTTTCTCCCAATATCCCCTCCATGGAAGCTCACAACCTTAGTCACGTGTGTGGTATTCCTTTGACGGATAACTTGGGAACCTACCTTGGCATACCTCTGATTCACAAAAGAATGTCCCAGCACCTTTATGACCAAGTTATCCAAAAAGTCCAAAATAAACTCAATGGTTGGAAAGCCAAACTGCTATCTTTGGCTAGAAGAGCTACTCTTGTCCAAGCTGTTACTTCAGCCATACCGACACATATCATGCAAATCCATGCCTTGCCTGCTAGACTCACTAAAAAATTGGATAGACTCAATAAATCTTTCATGTGGGGTGATACTGATGTGACTAAGAAACTTCATCTCATAAACTGGAACACTGTGTGTTCTCCTAAAGCCTTAGGAGGGTTGGGTTTAAGAAAGGCTAAATTAAATAACTTGGCTTGTCTCGCTAAACTTGGATGGAAAATCATGATGAATGAAGATGTTTTGTGGGTTCAAGTCCTCAAAGCCAAATACGACAAATCTGGAGTCCCTAGAAATTGGTCTAACAAGCTTAAAAGCTCTCACATCTGGAGGGGTATTTTGAAGAGCACCAATATCATTATGAAAGGTATATAATGGAATGTCAGTAAAGGTGATAAAATTGACTTTTGGTAAGATTGGTGGTGTGGGAAGGGGCCCATAAAGGAGACACAAGACATGAATGTTCAACCCCTTAAAGTTGAAAACATAATTTCTCTTGGTAAATGGGAGCTGAATAAGATCCAAAGATTAGTTGATGCTAAGCAGGTTGAGCAAATATGTAGTGTTTACCTCTCCCAAGAAGATGCTGATGAGGACCATCCCTTTTGAAGGAAGCATTCCAATGGTAAATTTACTATTTCCAGTGCCTATGAGACTGTTTTTGAAATGAACAACACTACTTTACCCTTGGGTAAGTGGAGTTGGATTTGGAAATTGAAAATCCCTCAAAAAATCATTTTGTCCATATGGTTACTGTTACATAATAAAATTGCTTTCAATAGCCTCAGAGTTACTAGAAACCTTACTAGTGATGCTAGCTATGCTAGATGTGGTTACAATTATGAAACTGCTAACCATATTGTTAGATTTTGTCCCAAGGCCCGCGAGATGTGAAGAAAGGTGTGAAACCAATAAAACAACCCTAGAGGGGGTGAACATGGTTTTTGAAATTTAATGGGAAAAGTAAACTAAGTACTCTCACGAATCTCAATCAAATCAAATAATACTTCAATGAAGATGCTAACTAAACAATCTCAAACAATTAAAGAGCAATAAGTAAAGAGATTGAGTTAGAGATACTTGACAAGGAGATTTAAATTGTTTGGCTTGAACTATCCTCAAGCCTACATCCACCTTTTCAAAGAAGTCCCTTACAAGAGCACTAGAATCCACTAGCAACAATATTCTTCCGGGTCAAGATCAAAACCCTTACAACACTTGGAGATATCCCCACACCAAGCACAAGCCTTGAATTCACAAAGCTCATCCAAGACTTGACAAACCCAAGCCTTGATCACAATCTTTTTACAAAGATCAATTGTGTACAAAGAAATCCTCTTGAAAGGAAATGAGTACAAATGAAGCTCTAGTACAATAGAGAGATGAGAGAATTGATGACTTGAAGTATGCTCACTCTCAATCAAAGAAATGCTCACAAAGATGCTCTTTTTAATGATGTAAAATCATGAAGATGAAAAGAGAAAAGTTTAATCTATGAGCCTTGATATTTCTCTAATGAATAGAGACTTAGAATGTGGTTTCCATGGTGTATGATGAAGCCCCAAATCATTTATATAAAGAGCAAATAAAATATAGCCGTTATAGGCATAATATGGGCAAAACTGCCATTGCAGTTGACTGTATTCCCAATGCAGTCGATTGAGTTCCCCCTAAAATAGTCATTGGAGTTTTGTCCTATAAAATAGCCGTTGGAGCTGAATTTTGACCGATGCAGTCGTATACAGTCGACTAGATTCAAATACAGCAGATTGTATTACCCTGCTGCCTATCAGCTGCCTTACGGAACTCCCTTTCTTATTTTGGGCATAACTTTCTCTAAAAAAATTGGATTGAGATGCCGTTTTTTGCGTTGGAAAGTTAATGAAAATTTTTATATGAAAAGATTATCACCAAAATAGTTTTTGAGAAAATCTGAGTGAGCTCCAAAATTCACTCATTTTTAAGAACCACACTTGTGTGAAAGGTTATGAACTCACATGCAATGCACAAGGTGTCCTAAGGTCTTTTTAGGTCATAGTCATCAATCCAAGCATCAAACCAAGACTATTTACATAATAGTAAAGATCAATTATGATCGATAGTAACTTAGCCGATGCGTTCTTTGTTGCTTTTCGACATTGGACTTGATGAAGCTTCTATAGCATGTCCACTATAACTTTAAGCTTTTTTGGCTTTAATCTATCTATCCAACTTCTCAAATGCTATTCATGAGTGTGCATGTATATACCTACTAAGAATACACTCAAAGCACACATTAGAACATAATTAATGTGTAGTTATCATCAAAATAAGATGTAAGCCTAGGTTATCCAACCCTAGGGCTAACAAGGTGTTTTCTACATCTCTAATGGAAAAAGAAGACACCTTGACCTTAAAGGAATGGCTGGTTACAAACTTGAAAGAAAAAGGAAGTAACAACTTTTGTGATACTCAATGGGTATATATGTTCACAGCCATGCTGTGGCAAATCTGGAGAAACAGAAACGAAGACAACAATGATGGGATATCTACTCATGTGGATGTTGAGTGGAGGAACTATAGCACCTTTGCCAAAGAAATTGAAAAGGATTTTGAGGTAAAGAATAAGAAAACTCCAAAAACAAAACAGACAATGACTTAGTTCTTGCCTCCTGCAGGTATGTTGAAGCTGAACACTGATTGTTGCGCCAAATCTAGTATATCAGGAGGACATGGTGGAATTTTGCGAGATAACCATGGCAACTTGATGGGAGGATTTTGTGGATACATCCTAACTGAGAATACTCTGGAAGCCAAACTATATGGAATTGTGAAAGTATTACAGTTTGCCAGAGACAGAGGAATCGAGAATTTTATCCTTGAAACTGATTCAAAAATGGCTGCGGAATTGATTTTGACCAACGGCACACATGTGCACCCATTGAGAAATCTCCTTAAAGATGCTAGAGCACTTGTGGATACCACCAACGCTGAGATATTGTATATACCTACGGGGTAACAAATGCACAGATCAATTGTTTAGACTGGGAGAGCAACAAAGGAAGTCTTTTGTGTATCTCATGCAACCACCTACGGTGGTGATCCCTTTGTTAGCCATTGATAACGCTAATGCTGCCCAAGATAGGGCCTAAGTTGTCATTTTTTTCTATTAATATTATTTCTGTTGCATAAAAAAAAAAGTTACACCACCCCGTCACACACACTCGTAACACACACAGTTTCACACCTCCACCCCCCCCCCCCACACAACCTAAACAAGTTATGCCATCATTGCCACGCTCAATCCTGCCGGGGTGAATCTCCTGCGCCGATGCCCAAGCTCATTTTCACCAGAATTTTTTCTATTAACCCCCAAATTAACTCTTCTATACACACGCGCGCGCGCGCACACACACACACACACACACTATAAAAAATGAAACCTTAATAATTCACCTAATTTCCAATCTAGCAACAACTATACACTATCTCAACTATCGTTTCCATATCAAAAAACGAACGAAGCTACATAAACAAGCGGTGGACTTTCAGGCGAGGGATTCGGGGGCTTTTTTTTAAAACCAAACTCAATGGATCAAACGTGGATGACAACACACAGATCTAACAACTCTCAACGGGCCACCTTAGTGGAGGAACCGATTTGTCATCTCACTGACCCAAGATCGGCAACATGACTCGGATCAACAATAAATGTATAAAGAGAGAGAGAGAGAGAGAGGAAGGGGCGGGGAAGTAAGAAGTGGTCGACAATGTTGGGTTTGTGGCGATGGTGTTGAGTTTATGACTGCAATGGCCAGACGCAGTGTTGGGTTTGTGATGACGGCATTGAGTTTGTGATGGCAATGTTGGTTTTGTGACGGCGGTGGTGACACGTGGTGTTAGGCGGCAACAACGGTGTGGTAGTGGACATTGAGGGTGGTGGTGGAGGCTGATGTTGTGGTTTTGCTATAATTAGTTGTGGTTGGTAGAAGCCGTGGATGTGGTGGTGGGTCGTGGATTTAAGGGGCCGGTGGTGATAACAGTAGAAAGTGATGGTGGTTATGGAGGTTGCGGTGAGGGAAGAGAGAGAATAGAGAATCTCGGGATGCATGTGTGTCCCTGAGAGAGAGAGGGGGGAAGGGAGAGAGAAAAATAGATTTTTAATGATTAATTAAGGAAGATAAAAAAATTACACGGTTAAAATAGTGCCATGTGTTTTTTAGATATACTTTTTCTCTTAATAACAGTCCTACCCCTCTAACTTTCTAAAGTATTCGTCATCCGTCAGCCGATATACTGATTTGATATGTTTTTTAAAAGTTAGGTATACTTTTTTGACGCACCTTCAAAGTTGGTTATTAAGATTGTACTAAATGCAAAGTTGAAGATACATTTTTGAGATTTGTCTGAAAGATTATACGAGATGCAAATTTTTATTTGTTGCAATAACAAGAGATTTTAGAGGCCAACGGGTGTTGAGGTTCCTCCCTAACATGGGTGGTTTCGAACATTTGGAGTGCTGAAAATGTATGCTATCTAGAAAAGCCCAAAAATTACGTGTAAAAAATACTTCAGGAAAGTTATTCTTGAAACGGATTGCACAAAGTTCAACACCATCTAGTTTCAGAAGAGTCTAATTGACACGTGATTTTGAAGAACAAGAGGCAATTGATTTCAAAAAGTTTCATTGGTGAAATGTGGGAGCAAAGGTGAGAACGTTCAAAAAGAGCTTCCAAAAAGTTATTCTTGAAAAGAACTTCAGGTAAGTGTTCAACGTTATTAGCATCGAAATATCCTAATTGGGATGTGATTATTGGTTCACTCACTGGAATTATTCGTTGTGTTTTAACTAGGAAAGCTAATATGAAAAATAAAGATTTTAACTGCAATCTCGGTGGGTGTAATAGTATGCAATTCTTCGATATAATGATCATTACATATCATTAAAATTAGTTAATGATAGCCCTAACGCTAGTTTTTTTTTCCAGTATTTGTAAGTTACACTTTTTAATGACTCTCGTTTATTGCTATATAAAGAAGGGCTAATTATAGTCATGTCCCTAAAGTTATGGTAAAATTACAGTTAAGGACATTAAGTTTCAAAAGGTATGAGTCGTGTTCTTCCATTGTTGATCCGTTAAAAAATTGTACATTTTACTGATATCATCCGATATGTATCTTTAAAATATTAATACTACTCTGACTACAGATTTAAACCCTATTTTTTTAAAACTAGTGTTTGAAACCCTAAAACTCTCTCTCTCTCTCTTCTCTCTCTCTCTCTCTCTCTCTCCACCTCGCCCCCTGCTGCCCCCACCCCTCCCCCCATGCCGTCATTCCCCTTCACCCTCCCTCCACTCGTAGCCGACTTCACCCTCCCCTTGCCCCGTCACCACCCCTCCTCCTTCCACCACGTCCCTCCTCCTACAACCAAGTCGCTGTCCTCACCTTATCTCACTGCCGCCCCACCCTCTCCCCACCCAGCCGTGACATGTCTATTATTATTTCCTGCCATGGCAACTGTCATAATTAGGGCTGTAAATGAATCGACCTGTTCACGAACGGTTCGTGGTTCGTTCTCCATAAAAATCGTTCATGTTCGTTTGTCTAATATAAGAACTGAACATGAATAAGTTTTTAGAGCTCGTTTAATAAATGAGCCGAACATGAACACTTCAAAATATTCTTAAACGTGTTCGCGAACAGCTCGTCTAAATAATTCATTAATTATAATATATATATATATATATATATATATATATATATTTACATAAAACTATATAAATTAAAATTTAACTCTACAGGTCTTAAAGTCAATTAGCCCATAACTCTAAGCCCACTTATCAACATAAAGCCCATGTGATTGATTATATATCAAAGCATAAGTCCAATTTTTACATAGCCCAGCCCAACATCTCAAAAGCCCTTACTATATAATCTAAAATCTAAACCTAAAAACTCCAAATTCCCAAGCAGTCGCTGCACTCCCACGTCTCAAACACACGGCCCCCTCCCTCATCTCAAACACACACCTCCTTCACAGATTGGCAAGAGCCGCACTTGCTCTCCCGTCACCTCCCTCGTCTCAAGCACACACACCCTTCACGGATCGGCAAATAGCCCATAAAGCATATATGTCTCTGTATCTCTCTTTCTCTCTCTCTCTCTCTTCAGGACATCCCACTCTAGATTCTGCTTCAACAGGAATTGACGGATTCTGCTTCAACATGAATCACCGGATTCTGCTTCGACAGGAATAGACAGGAATAGAAGGGGGAAAACAGTGATATCGCCAATCGATCAAGACCTTTTTATAATTTTTTTATTCTGCATCCATCCCTTTGTATCTTATGTATTTTGATTTTGATTCATTATAGCTTGAAGGATTTGAGATTTCTAAGCAAATTTAGGTATTTGGTTGTTAGGTAGAACACGAATTCAAGCTGAGTTTGCGAACTCGTGTTCGGCTCGCATTATTAAACGAGTTGAATGAGTTGAGGCCGAGTTTCGTAGTCGTGAACTCGAGCCGAGTTCAAACATTGATATTTTGAGACTAAATGAATTCGAGCCGAATTCAAGCACTCCAAAACTTAAACGAACCAAGTTCGAACACACCCATATTCGACTCGAACTCGGTTCGTACATAGCCCTAGTCACAAATGGCCGTGATTGTAATTTATTCCTTCCACTAGATGACTGTAGATTTAATTTTTAAAAGGTTAAGAATTCATATATTTCAATTGGTATTAGTAATTGGTTATGGTGGGTTTTGACTTTGGTAGATAGGGGTGTTGGTTGCGTTGGCTTTAATAGGTGGATTTTGGCTTTAGTGGATTGTGGTTAACATGGCCGTGGTGGGTTGTTGGTTTCATGGATGGTGGTAATTGTTGCCATGGTGGAGATGATGATGATGGGAAGGGCTTATGGAAGATGGTTGGTGGTGTTGCGATGATGCAGATGTGGTGCCATAGTGGTATTGAGGTGGTGATTCGTGATTGTGGTTGGAGTTGCAGGAGAGAAAGAGAGAGACTAGGGAGGAGAAATGATTGGCATTTTGAAAAATTAAATCCGTAAGTCATGGGCAATTTGGTATTTTCGCCCTAAAACATTATGCATTTCAGTATTCCGTTCGCTCAATGAATGTAAATGTTATTTATTCAAACTAATAGATACACATGTAAATTCACTCTAACATCAAGGATGTGGCTGTAACTAACCATATAAAGACTTACAAGCTATTTCAACATTGAGAGTAACAAACACATATTGTTTCTTTTAAAAAGGTCTTCTCATTGAACCTTCCGCGATCATAGTGAAATTTTATATACTTTTCTTGGTATTTAAAAATACTAAATTGCAAATAGGCCAACGTAACCTCCGTGTTTTATTTATTTATTTATTTCTGATAGAAGTTAAAAATATATACCAAAATTTATTTTGGGACCGAATATACAAGAAGTAACCAAAAAGAAAATAGATGACAGTCCCATCCAAGTGAGCAACTAAAATAAAGACAAACTAACCAACTAAAAAACACAAGATAAAACAACCAAAGCCTAAAAACAAGATAAAAACTAATTCTAAAACATAAATAAAAGGAATACAGCTAAATCCTACAAACCAATAACCAAATTAACACATAAAACAAAACAGATAACGATTACAACAAAACAGATAAACTAAGAAACTAGCCAGCTAAGACACCACCACTAGCCTAGCACTTGAAATGTGTCCCCGTCCCTATAACATGCCCCGATAGGCGTGCAGACTCCCCGGGGCCGAAAAAGCCATCGTCTCCGGCCATCCCGCTACTGCCGATCCCAAGGGCCACCCAAACAAAACACAAATCACCGACGGGGAATCACCTACGGAAACCCCGACTATCACTGATCACAAAGCACACCCAGCGCAGGCGAACTATCATCGGAAACCTTGAGTCCCGCGGCAAACCATGGCTCAACTCGACCATCTTCAAGCGACAAGAAACCACAACCATCTGAAGACCCTCGCAACCCTTATGACTGCACCAACGGAACCCTAAACGAACCTTCTAGGCCCAACAGCAGCCAATCCAAACCAAACACATCCCTCAACCTTTCTAAGGTAAGGGGGGAAGGGGGAACAACTAGGGGGAGGGGGACAATTAACCCTAGAAGAAAGGCCCTAACCTAGACTCACTTGCCCATCTCCAACCTGAGGCAACCATCATACCCAAACGCCGACGGCAAAATTAAACTCGACCTAAAGCCCATCACAACCTACACATGGCACACCCCAAGAATTCTGATAGATTAACCCCTCAACAACACCAACCCAATGCCACCGCCGAAAATTAGGAGAAGTCTACTAGACCGATCGCAACCACCAAGACAACAACATCCAGCGAGAACCCACACAAACCCTAAACAAACTACCGATCTATGCTACCACATCACCGCTTGCCGGGAAAATCGGTGGTGGTGACGGAGACGGGAGAGAGAGAGAGAGAGAGAGAGAGAGAGTGTGGGCAGAGCAAGGGGTTATTGCTCTTATCGCCTCTCACAGAGGCCTTTTTTTCAAAGCTGTTTGCCACCGTACGTAACCTCCGTGTTTGCTTTACATTTTGTGCCTCGGTATTTCTATCGCGAAACAGAAAATCCTGGCTCCTGTCCTTTTTTTTTTTTTGGATAATAATATCTTTTATAATAAATCCTAGCTCCCGACCCCGTCAGAAAAGGGTTTACAAAGGGTTTAACCATCGGAGGCTGCATAGTACAAACCGAGTAAATCCCCATCATAAACCCTCGGATCCGCCATGAGAAGAGCTTCATCAAAGCTCCTCTCTCACCTCCACCACCAGCCACACCCCAAATCTTCTCTCTCTCTCCTCCCTAAAGAATTAACCACCCAACTCTCATCCCTCTTTACCACCACCACCACCACCACAAATGAACCCAATTACAACCACCCATCACAAGGCCACTTCAAAACCCATAATTTCATCAAACCCACTCAATATCTGGCGAAACCATCTCAAAATTTTAGTACCGTAGTTGAACCACAATCACCTCCCTATCAGCTATCCTCAAGACAAAGAAAGTCAAAAGAAAAATCAGATCTTGTGGAGGCTTTTGAGTCTGCAAAGACCGCTGAGGAAATGCTCCATGCATTCAAAGAGATGGAGGCAAGCTTTGATGAGAGCGAGCTAGGGCTGGCTTCCTCGAAAATTGGCCTCAAACTTGACCAAGAAGGTGAGGACCCTGAAAAGATTATGTCTTTTGCAACTAGGGCTTTGAAAAGCATTGACAATTCCGAATATGATGATGTGAAACACTTATCCTTGAATAAGAAATCATCTCTTTCCATGACTTTACAATTGTTGGGTTCTACTTGCTATAGCTTAAAAAGGTTTAATGATGCTTTAGGGTATCTTAATAGGGCCGATTGGATACTGTGTTTGTTAGAGAAGGAGGTTAGTTCTAGCGGTCTTGCTGATATTAACGCTGTTCGTCATGCGGTTCAGCTTGAATTGGCTAATACCAAGGCTGCGTTAGGGAGAAGAGAGGACGCCCTTGGTAATCTTAGAAAATGTTTGGAGATTAAAGAAATGACATTGGAGGAAGGTAGTGTAGAAGTTGGCAATTCGAATCGTGATCTAGCTGAAGCTTATGTTGCTGTTTTGAATTTTAAGGAGGCGTTGCCTTATTGTTTTAAGGCTATGGAGATACATAAGGCGCAACTGGGGCTAAATTCCGTGGAGGTTGCGCATGATACGAGGCTTCTAGGAGTCATTTATACTGGATTAGAACAGCATGAGAAGGCTTTGGAGCAGAATCAAATGTCGCAGAAGGTCTTGAAGAATTGGGGTCTTAGCTCCGATTTGCTTCGCGCGGAAATTGATTCTGCCAACATGCAGATTGCATTGGGAAAGTATGATGAGGCGATTAATACTTTGAAAGGTGTTATTCCGCAGACTGATAAAGAGAGTGAAGATCGAGCTGTGGTCTTCATTTCAATGGCCAAAGCATTGAGCAACCAGGAGAAGTTTGCGGACTCCAAGAGGTGTCTAGAGATAGCAAGTTCAATTCTTGGCAAGAAAGAATTAAACTCTCCTCTAGAAGTTTCTGAGGCATACATGGAGATATCCATGCAGTATGAGACAATGAACGAGTTTGAAACTGCAATCTCATTGTTAAAGAAAGCACAGGCCATGCTTGAGAGGATCCCTCAAGAGCAGCATTCCGTGGGGACTGTTTGTGCAAGAATCGGCTGGTTACTTCTATTAACCGGCAAGGTGGATCAGGCTGTTCCTTACCTAGAGGATGCAGCAGGAAGATTGAAAGAGAGCTACGGTTCCACGCATTTCGGCGTTGGGTATGTTTACAATAACTTGGGTGTGGCATATTTGGAACTAGATAGACCTCAGTCAGCTGCACAGGTGTTTGGTTTTGCAAAAGAGATCATGGATCAATCGCTTGATCTCTGGCACGTGGATTCGATTGAAGCAGCTCAGAACCTTTCAAAAGCATATAGTGCCATGGGAAGGTAAGTGACCTAAAAGACTTGTCTGCTTTCTGTTCTTCATTTTATAAAACAATATATTGTCGGAATAGACGTTCCAATGTTCACTTTTCTCCGTCAGCAATTTATTGCTGTCCCCAATTAAGAGAGTCTGAATGTTTGTCTAAATATAGGATTTAAGTTCATAATTGTTTGGCAAAAACTTTAGAGTGCCTTCATTTACTTTGTCAAGTAATCCTTAGTTAACTTGTACTCGCCATCTGAGAAAAAGCCAAATTTGTCAAAAAAAAAAGTAGGCTTCTGCACTCTTGGGCTTGGATACTAAATGCTTGTACTTTTTCTGAACTGCTTTGATGTTGATCTTATCTATATTTTATCAAAAAGCTGTTTCCAATTCTAGTTTAATTATGGGAGCCTTGTTCATAAAATTGCTAATATAACCATTGGTAACTTATATGTCTCTCTCGTCCTGCCCCACTCTTTGCTGCCCCGCTTTTATTCTTGGGAACAAGCTTTCTAGGCTTCTGTCTTTCTCGTCCTGCCGCACTCTTTGCTGGCCGCTTGTACATTTGGGAACAGGCTTTCTAGGCTGGAGGCTATCAATTTATTTGTATTGCTAACTTGTGAAGAAGCTTGAATAAGACCCCCTCTCACACAAACAAGAAAGAAGGAGAATTAACAAGTAAAAGAGAGAGAAGTTCTACAGTTGAGTGTCACTAGATATGATATTATTCTGAACCTGGGGGGTGGGGGAAGGAGGAACCGGATCTCAGAAGTTCCTTTGAAGGCTTGTGAAGGTTTCTGCTTATATTTTAATGAGAGTTCCGAGCTGCACTTCACTGATGTGGTGTTCTAATGCTGGTCTCTGTAATTTTTGGTTGATTACGTTGTTATTGTAGAACTTCAAACGCTTTGCAATGGTAAAATGCCACATGGTGGAACAGAGACATGTTTGGTCACCGCTGGTTTAAGAAGGCTAAGAAGGGTGTCGGTTATTTGAGTGATGCTTAGTGTTTTTTTTTTTAACGTGACTATGCCCTCATGCAAAGTGATTACGGTGATAAAAAAATGGAACCTCTGGGATTATTTGTACGATGCTATCATTTACAGTTCACCCTTTTTCTCAGAACCTGCGAAGACCTTTATTTCTGCCTTTTTCAAGTACCTCAGGCCTTGCCATCTTAGCTTTTGTTGATTCTGTTTCGAACATACGTTGCCTGACCTCTATCTTGCTTTCTGCAGCTATGCACTTGCAATAGACTTCCAGCAGAATGTTGTTTACGCTTGGGAAACCCATGGCCCGAGTGCTCAAGATGAACTCAAAGAAGCAAACCGACTTCTGGAACAACTAGAGACGAAAGCTCGTTGTGCATCTGCAGATGGGAGTCCATTAAAGGGCTCACCTTCGTGCCAAACTGTTGAAGTTACCTCTACCAGGAGCTCAAGACCTCGGGTTTCTTCTCGTGTGAAGCCATGAAGTGCTAAGTAGGAAATTATTCTTTATAGCATCAGTGCTTCCCTTTCTGGTGAGCTCTCTACTTGCAAGGATGAGAGTTTATCTGAACTTTGATGTCTAGTGAATAACTTTTTGAGTACCAATTTGGGAATTTAGCGTCATCCACCTTTAGCTTGCAACATGCTGCAATTTTAATCCTTGAGTTTTGGTTTCATGTAACTATTTGCTTTACAAGAAGGGAAATAATTGATATAAACCAACAACAGGGCATTCCATTCCGTATGTGTTATTTTTGCTATGTCTTAGAGGAAGAACTTTTAGGTGGGGAGTCTGCACAAAGAATGCAATGCCGACAATTAATGAAAGCTCATTCATAAAACCCAGCAAAGAGAAAACTTGGTCCAGGTTGTTTTAGTTAGGTGGCGACTCCTATTGGCCGTCATCATTACCATTGACGCCGTCTGCAGCTGCCTTGCGGAATCTTATATCCCTTCAGTTTGATACTACGGGAGGAAGAAAGCACCTGATAAACATGGGATATGGAAGATATGAAATCTGGAAGTTGAGTGAGCCACTGGGTGACTTTTTGCTGTTACAAGTGAGTTCTTATCCCCACAAAGGTTTTGATACATTGCAGATCCAGTCTGATACGAAGAGGAGGACACTTCACCCCATCTGTACTGGGCAACTCAACGAGCAAAGCAAGTGTTTCGCATGACATGCTTACGCTGCATTTCCGGTAGACATGGTTGTGGTCTAGAAGTTAAAGTAATGCTTGAAGGAAGAGGTTGTCTGGAATCAAATATGTTTGAATGGCATTCACGTTGCCATGACTTTGTCACCAAATTTTTAGGCTCTATTCTATTTACGAGGTTAACGACGCCTCCTGAACGTGCTCTTCCTTGAAATTGAAGTTGCTAACTGATTATAATTTCTGTGTCTTGCTTCCCTGACTTCCCACGTGTTATTGGGGTTGACTGTTCAAAATATGTCTACTCTAGGTCAAACCAGAGAGCATTTTGTGATTTTGGAATCAAACCCAGATCTTCAATCTCAGATGAACTCGAGCCAACCTACTGACTGGTCAGTCTCCAAACCCAAGAATAGTAATCTCTACAACTTCCTAATACTCAAGGGTGGCTCGTGGCTGTACCCTACTTTTCAAAACTCGTAATAACTTTGGCAATAGACTAGCCGTCATTCATGACAGTGACCGAACTGAATCCCTCTTTTCCGTTTGTAGCGTGCATACGTAGCAACCACATTGTGGATAAAGAAGAAAGGAGAAAAACACAATCATTTTCATTCATTGAGAAGGAAAATCCTAGAACAGAATGGAAGTCTTTATCTAAGCCATAATGGCTTCAGCAATGATTCTTGCACCCATGCCTTCATTTCAGCACAACTTAATGTGGCATATTCCTGCCACTCTATTATTTGCCATATCGCTTTACACCCTAATGTTGTACATAACATGCTGTGCAATTCAGTCTGAAGTTTTAGTGCCTCAATATTTAGACAACAAATTTTAAAGGGAAGTACAGTTGAAAAGAAAAATGAAGAATAAAGAATATGTTTCCAAGACAAAAGAAAGGTCATAGAGGAAGAACTGCATTTCTAGATCCTCGTCCATGTCCAAACGAAAAGAATGGTTTTCTGACTCTGCTACTGCTTTCTTCAGTGTCTCTGACCTCACTGGGATGCCTGTTTTGCCTTGTGACTTCCGGAGTTGACAAGTAAACGTGACGATCAACAGCAGAATCCATGGAAAAAGATCTTCTGATGGGTTGGTAGGCAAATTGATCATCATCTTTCCCTCTGACATTGAGGCACTCATCTCCCATGATGGAAACATGATGAAACTTCCTCCGTTTCAATTTTCTGGACGAATGACTTCTAGGATTCTGCACCAAATGCTCTCTTGGAGCATTTCTCTGTGTCCCAACTTGCGCACTCAATTCAATCACCACATAATCTTCTTCACCACCCTCAAGGCTATTGACAACAAATGGCTGCGGATCTTGAGGAGAAGAAGTTGGTGCTATAATCCGATCAACTGGATAACGGGTTGTGCCCGAAATGCTTAATCGGCAAAGAGGGCAATTGGCATTGTTCTGAAGCCATACATCAATGCAGTCTAAGTGGAAGGCATGGCTGCAGTTTGGAAGGACTCTTAGCATATCCTGTTCTTGAAACTCATTCAAGCAAACCACACATTTGGACATGCTTCTTCCCTCTTCTTGAGCTTCACCTCTATTGTACTGAAAAGTGGGGATTTCTCGGATCAATAATTCGTCAAGCCCCCGGTTCAGCCAGGACGAAGGTGAGTAGGCCATCAGAGGGTCTTCGTTCTGCATTGCACGTCTAAAGGAAAAGCGTCTCAGTGGGTCGATATGTTGCCAGTTTAAGCAGCATTTGGTGACAAAGACGTAATAGCTAACTAGTAAGAAAGCTGTGGCCATGATGCCTAGTACTGCAATGGCTAATATTGGGAAACCCCCACCACCTGAAGTTGGCATGGAAGGTTGATAGGTCGAGTTCTGCTGGTCTTTGATTGGCTGTATCGAATCCATGAGAGATGTAGGTTTGGAAGATCAAATGGAAAAAGAGCGGATTCTTGAAATGGAGAAAAACAAGAGATGGTCAGTTTTGATTACTTCGGTAAGTAAGATCTTGAATTGAGAGAGACGAAGTTAATATAATGAATACAAGTATGAGGAAAGAACGAAACCCAACTGTTATGAATCAGCATGCGTGTCAAGAACTCAAAAGTCAATAACTATAAAAAAGGACGAGGGTTGAATGGAAGGGGAAAGTTTTGAGAAACACATGGGCTTTAGAGATGCTGAGATATTGAGATGAGAGTTGTGGGGAGAATTCCCAAGTTGACTCATGGACATAGCTGTTCCAATGACAGTTTTCCCCTCATTAGCTTAACCTTTTGATTGTACTCTTCTCATGTATCTTAGAGTGTTAGAGGTCAAATGGTTGTCATGGAAACTCTTTGCCACTGGGAAGGACAGGTGCCGACCCTAGTGACCCATCTAAAACCAGCGTGGGTGACCTAATGAGAACTCTTTTGTGCTTTTTGTTGGTAGATAGAATCAGTGTCAGAAAAATGTCCAAAAAAGGAATAGTCAGTGTCCAATTGGTGGGGTACTTGTGATTTCACTAAATGTCACACCAAAGGAAAAAAATACCAATTTATATATGTAATAGGCCATGAGTTCAGCTCTATCTTGCATGGACCAATCTGACCTACTTGTGATAACACACGCATAATGTCGTGGATGACGATACTTTATCCATTTTACGTTTTTCTCTTGTAACTGAAATAAAAGAAGAAATGAGAAGGAAAGAGCTGTTAAACCGTGTAAGCAACGTACGCTCATATGCTCACCCTCCCAGGCCAGTAGGTGCAAAAATTTTTGGGCATTAAGAATTATTACATGGCTTAGGAAATGGTTTCCTATTGCTTTTAATGATGGTTCAAACAAATTTGATCTCCAGTAGGTGTCATTAGGTTGTAATGCCACCCTAACCATCCGAAGTTGCTTCCAGTTTATGGCATCTAATTCTTTGATCCTCACGATGATCATCTTGTCCTTGTCGGAGATTTCATTCTTGATGATGAGAAGAGCATGCTCAACTTTCAGCTTATCTGTCATCATCATATTTTTTTTGTCTAAAACGGTTGCCGAACTGATGAATTATTGCATAGTGGTAATGTTAATGACAAAGTCAAATTCCCTTTTATCGTTCTGAATTCTGATACCTCCTCCAGTCTTACTCTTAGCTAAAGTCTTTGTAGAGGCCGAATAAAGAAATAAAATACATGATGCATTTTCCACTCACTCAGGGATAGCAATTCCATAATCCAACTTAGGGAGTCATCACTAGTCCAATTTTGCAAAGCAGAAGAATCACAAGGAGATCATGTTGAAGCTTGTTTCCAGCTGGTCTAATGTTCAATCCTTGCCTGAAGATTATGTATTCCCAAGAGACAAAAGACCTGGGGAGGTAATTGCTCCTCTGTGCAAAACCATACCAGTGATCAATCTTCAAGACGCAATAGCTAACAATCGTAACGATATGGTTCAGCAAATTGTAAATGCTAGTCAAGAATATGGATTTTTTCAGGTTAGTACAGTTTATTTCCCAAGAAAGTAAATGCATGATGAACATCTCTTGCCAAAATTGATGCCACAAAGTTTTAGGCCATACGCATTGCATATTAAACCAGGTGATAAACCATGGAGTTTCTGAAGCTCTCATGGATGACACGATGAAATTATTCAAGGACTTCTTTGACATGCCGGATGAGGACAAGGCAAGTGTTTACTCTGAGGATCCAAGTAAAAGCTGCAGACTCTACACTAGCAGTTAGAACTATGCCAACGAAAAAGTTCATTTCTGGAGAGATAACTTGAAACACCCTTGCCATCCTCTGGAAGAGTGCGTGCATCTGTGGCCTGAAAGGCCCATCAGATACTGGTAACTTCCAAACCTTAGGACCGCAAATAAATGGTTTCCTACAGAGCCTTGACTGTATTAAGAACTTAACTTGTTTTTGCTCTTTCTGGTGAAGGGATGTTGTTGGGACATATTCACTTGAAGTGAGGGACTTGTCAATGAGAATTTTGGAGCTGATTTGTGAGGGACTGGGCCGGACTTCAACCAGGGTATTTCGGAGATGAACTGAGTGAAAAACAGTTGTTGTCAGTCAATCACTACCCACTGTGCCCCGAACCGACCTTGGCTTTGGGATTAACTAAACACTCTGACCCTAATCTGATTACTATTCTTCTTCAAGGTGATGTGTATGGGCTTCAAGTCTTCAAGGATGGACAGTGGATTGGTGTTGAGCCTATTACTAACGCGATTGTGGTCAACATTGGTCATCAATTGCAGGTAACTTTGCATCTCCACATCGCCAAGAAGTGTTATCTAATGTAATTATCTAAAATCCGGATCCTTTGCAGTAACTGCAAATGTCCATTCAATGACCATTAGTTCTTCATGACAAATGCGGGCAGCTAAGACTGTCTTATTTCGTAAGAAAACTCAATAACCCTTTCCACTATGAAAATTTTGAGTTAATTCCTAACATGCCACCTACATCATATGGAAGTGAATCCCCAAAAATTGCAAACCCATCTCATATCAAGCAAGTGAAGCAACATATCATGTGCAGCTCCTGTTAGAAATTCCACACGTAATGGCTCAGTAAGCAAAAGATAAAGATGTCTTGCCGCCATGGCCCGTGGTTGGCCTACTTGAGCCTTAGTCCTTGGGTGTGAATCAATGTATCCTTGTATCTTTTAGGCCAGTGCCACATTGGCCTTTATACCCCTTTATATATACTCTCTCTGTCGCATATTTAACTTTTTTTTGTAAGTCGTCTTAGGAAAATTGCTCATTTTCAAATTACAAAAGATTCTGTAAGTACTTTTACATATCTATCCTGTTAATAAATTGGGTCAGTGGACCCATTATCCGCCCACTAACAGATAATGTGTATTTGTTAGTCTGGATAATTACAGTTATTTAGAGGATATTTATCTCCTAAGTGTTTGAGATAAATACAATATTTATATCATAGGTGTTTGAGATAAATACATCTTTATCTCATAAGTATTTGATATAAAGTCTGTCTCTAAATACCATCTCTATATAAAGGCTAGAGATATTCCAAGAAATTAGAAGTCACAGCAACAAGTGACAGACAATAAGTCACAAGACAATCCTTATCGCTATAGTACTCTCTCTAGAGCAATCACCAAGCTCTAGGATTTGGTTCGTGGATGAAGAACTCGACTCTAGTAGCCGTTTTCGTACTTGCGAAAAAGATCAAGCGTGTTGGAGGCTCGTAATAACAAGGATCTATCGTCGGAATATTCGGTATGTTTCCGAACCCACTACGGGTACGTGATAGCGCATTAATTGTTATTCAACATTGGTATCAAAACATGATTACTTGTTGATTCGCCTTTAACATGCTGGAATAAATAATGTGCATGTTGCAATTTTTTTCGGGATAAATGAATGAGACACATTATCAAAAATCAAAAATTTTTGAGCATGTTTTTCTGAAAAATAATTATATAGTTTTGTTCTCCTATGGTTGAGGATGAACTCTGTAAAATTTCATAATTTTTGGATGCATGGTTTGTGAGAAATCACGATTTTATTTTTTAAGAAAACTGTCTTTTTTTCTATTTTTGGGACTCAAATTCAAAGCATGATATACAATTTTTATCATGATCGGTTGATATATAATTAATCTATGTTATATAAGCTTTTCAACGATATATTGCACGCATTATTTGGCTTAAAAACGAGAGAGATATGGCCTTCAGAAGTTGGCATGTGGCATGGCGGCGGCTGAAACATTAGGGTTTGTCAATGAAGAAGATGAACAGTGGTCTCACGTGCACCACACGCGAAGGAGTTGCGCAACGCCACACATGCGCCAAGCCACGCGTAGCACACTCGCACATGAGCCCAGTGAGGCTACTAACCCATGCGCCCACGTGCCAGCAAGGCTGCGGACAGCTTCCCACTCGCTCTACACGCGCGTGCTTTACACGCTCCTGCCAGAGAACCCTAGATGCTGCCCCACTTGCACGACGGCTCATGGAGGCACGTGATGGAGGTTGCAGGCTGATTTGACCCCACCGCCGGCGCCTGGAGCTTTGGATTGGCTTCTGAATTATTTCTATTATGTTAAATTACCTTTATACCCTCTGTGTGTGTTCTGTTTAATTTTTAAAAGACTTTTTCTAGAGAAATTAGCTTTAAAATTTTGTTTTATACACACAATTTTTTTTTTAAATTCAGAGGGTATATTAAGGTTAAATTTAGTGATTGTCATCTTTTTAAAATTTTATTTCTCAATTTTTGGCTATTTGTCAGTATTTTTGTGGTACTTTTGAGATCCCAAAAATTCTTATTTTTTGCACTTCGTGGGCAAAAATAAATATTTTTGAAGAGCTATATGACATAAATGAATTATGTTTTATTTATTTGCCTTGATTAGTGTTATGATTTAAATATATTTTTGTTAAAGTATATTTGTTGGGCTTTGGTAAGGCCACACTTTTTTAAACCTAATTTCAAGGTTTTCTTTCCCGTTTTTCTTGGAAGGAAAATGTGGCATATTCATCCATTTGATTACCCTTTAACTTGTTATTTGAGCATGCTAATTTTAGGTTAAATGGATGAATATTAGATTGACATTCTAAACGAACTTATGTTTAATGTGTTTGCTCTTGTTTTAAGAAAATTCTTTTGAGAATAATATATTGTGCGACATCTCCATTTGTTTTATTGGAGTCGTTTATAGTAGAATTTTCAAAGAAGTTGTATTCTATTATTTCCTTGTATATTTTCAGAAAACCATGTACGATGATATAATTTCGCACGCACATTATTAAGTCAGAATTTTCTTAACATAAGTTATTAGAATGCCAATAGGACTCAATGGAGTCTTTGCACACTTTATTGCATGGTGTAATTTTATATTGTTCCAAATTATCATGTGGATGATTTATTACATTGTGGCTTATATGATGATGAGATTTATTGTGAAAAATTACTTGAAAAATATTTTCCCAACTCACATACATGGGAAATGATTACGAGCTTAGCAAATGTTCTATTTCATGATGTGAAGAAGGATTATGCTTTTCATTTGAATTTTTTGAAATAAATAGAAGGATGCATAATTAATGTCTTGTCCTTGCGCAAACTAATGTAGTGAATGGAATGGCCACCAAGAATGTCATAACTGATCTTGTTAAGGGTGAGAAACTTAACGGAGATAATTATGACGTTTGACACAAAAAGATGAAATTCATGCTAAACGAACAAGAGCTCGAGGAGCACTTGATCAAAGAGATAGTCGTGCCCACTGAGGGGCAACCCTTAAAAGACCACACTGCCTACCAGAAATAGAATCAGAAAGATCGTAGTGCGCGCTGCACCTTGTTGAGTAGCTTGTAAAATGATCTAATCGAGGCAGTATGATGAACTTCCAACTTACAAAGCTTTATGAGATCAGCTTAAGTTCTCATTTGGTGGAACCTCAACTACGCGGCTTCGTAGCCTTGTGATCAAGTTTAAGAAGTACACAAAAGAACCTAAGCATACCATGAGCAAACATCTAAGGGTGATGTCTAATAGGATTGGTAAGCTAATGAATGCTGGCCACGCGCTCACAGATAAGCAGCAAGTCAGAGCTGTCATAAGTTCCCTTCCTGCCTCATGGGCCAATATGAAACAGATATTGACCCATAATGAAAACATTAAGAACTTTTTATGATGTTTCACAGCATGTCATGCTTGAGGCCGAGACTCGAGATGCTGACAAGACCTTAACTTATGTCGTCCAAGAGGGATCGTCCAATGCAAATGGCAAGCGCGGAAGACAAAGTAAGAGAGGCAAGAAAAGCGAGGTTAGCACTTCTGCGCCAAAGGAAGAAAAAATGAAGAAATGTAAGAGAGGAAAACATGGTGGGAAAAAGGATTTGTCTAAAGTCAAATGCTTTAACTGTCAACAGAAATGACACTTCGCTCGTGATTGCACTGAGTCGAAGAAGGTACTTTCGGAATCTCTCTCTCAGTTATATGTTTTCTCACATGTGATGGTTGCTCATTCCCAACCTATGTGGTTTTGGATACAGGTGCAACAAAACATGTAGCACATGATCGAGAGGGGTTCGTAAATTATCACCGGATTCCAGCAGAAAGCAAACATATCTTCATGGGAAACAATAGCTCCGAAGAGGTGTTAGGGGTTGGTTCTTACCAGCTTAAGTTGCGCACTGGGCGCACATTAATTCTCGAGGATGTGCGATAGGCACCCACTGTTGGACTTAATCTACTTTCAGTTACTGCTTTATTAGACATTGGTTTTTCCTTTATTTTTGGGGGTAATAAGTTGGACATCTTTTTTGATGATGTTTTGTTGGGACATGGTTTTCGCATGGATAGTCTTTTTCAATTGGATTTAATTGATTCTCAGTCCTCTTATTCTTATATGGTGAATGATAATATTGTGAATGATTCTACCACCTGGCATGCAAGACTGGGGCACACAGGCCAAGATATAATGACTCGTTTGGCTAGAGAAGGCCTTTTGGGCCCACTTGCAAGAGTCATTCTACAAACATGTGAGGCTTATTTGGCCGGTAAAGCATGCATGAAGCCTTTTGGAAAGGCTATGAGAGCAACTCAGACACTTGAGCTAGTTCACTCTGACATATGTGGACCTATGAGTGTAAAGGCACGTCATGGCGTCTCTTATTCCTTACACTGATAGACGATTATACGCGATAAGGTTATGTGTATCTGATATCTCACTGCTATGAAGCTTTGGATTGTTTTCAAACGCTTTATAGTAGAGGTTGAGAATCAAAAAAAGAAGAGCTTAAAAACTCTTCGCCCTGACCGGGGACGCGAATATCTGTCCGATCACTTCAAGAAATTTTGTGAGGAAAAAGGGATACGCAGGTAACTTACTACTCCTAACACTCCACAACAAAATGGTGTTGCGGAAAGAAGGAATAGAACATTGTTAGATATGGTTAGGTCTATGATGGCGCAAGCAAACCTCCCAATATCTTTTGGGGATGCTCTTTTTACTGCAGCCTATATACTTAATCGTGTGCCTTGGCAATTAGTCAAATCCACCCCATATGAGTTTTAGAATGGCCAAAAGCTAAATTTGGATATCTTGCGCCCATGGGGCTTAGCTGGTTATGTTCACAGTACTTCTCATAAGTATGGGAAACTAGGGCCTATAGCTAAAAAGAGTATTTTTTTTGAGGTATTCTGAAAACTCTAAAGGCTATGTGATGTGTGGTGAACATCCAAATGGTGGAAAGACTGAAATAGAGTCTTGTGATGTCAATTTCATAGAGAGTGATTATCCTAGCATTGGAGACGCAAGTAAAAATCTTGACCTCTATGAGTTAGAGGAGGTTGAAGTCACTTTACCATCTCCTAGCGAAGGTGGGGAATTAGTTCCTCATCTGGTTGTCGCTCCAGATAGTACAAGTGACCTTCAACCTAGTGGGAACATCCTAGACAGTAAGAGCACACCACCAAGACCATCAAGTTAACAAGATTCTCAACTGCGTAGAGGTGCACGAGAAAGAGTTCCACGTCGTCATTTTGAGATAGATGATGAAATTCTTATGTGCACCCCAACTGATGAAGATGAGCCCACTTATATGGAAGAAGCCTTATCTTCATCTGCTAGTATTAAGTGGATGGCTGCAATGAAAGATGAGTTGAGTTCAATGGAGAAGAATCAGGTTTGTGAGTTAGTTGACCTTCTGCTAAGGCACAAGGCTATTGGAAACAAGTGAATTCCAAAAGTCATGCGCAAGGCAGATGGGTCAATTGACAAGTATAAGGCACGCCTTGTGGCGAAAGGCTATACCTAACAGCGGGGTGTGGACTATGAAGACACATTCTCCCTAGTGGTGAGATTTGCTTCAATTTGCCTGATCCTAGCTATTGTCACCCAGCAGGATTTAGAACTTTTTCATATGGATGTTAAGACTGCGTTTCTCAATGGAGAACTAGACAAAGAGATTTATATGGCTCAACTTGAAGGTTTTGAAGTCAAGGGACATGAGCGTAAAGTTTGCCGGCTTAAACGTTCTATATATGGTCTCAAACAATCTTCTAGGCAGTGGTACTTTAGGTTTCATTATGCCATTACCTCTATAGGTTTTGAAATGATTGAACAAGACCATTGCGTTTACGTAAAACGTTCTAGGAAAATATTTTGATCCTTTATTTGCATACAGATGACATTCTTTTAGCTGGGAATGACATGAGTTCCATTGTCGCCACTAAGTAGTGTCTGTCCTCAACTTTTGAGACAAAGGACATGGGATAAGCTAATTATGTGCTCGAGGTTAAAATCATACGTGATCGTCCAAAGAGACTTCTCGGTTTGTCTCAAGAGACATATATCAAGAAGGTCATTGAACGATTCCGTATGCATAACTCAAAACCCATAGACACTCCAATGGACAAGGTGTGTACTTTAACCACAGACCAATGCCCAAAGAATGATGAGGAAAAGAATCAGATGTCCAAAGTGCCTTACGCGGCTGTAGTTGAGAGTCTGATGTACGCTATGTTGTGTACGCGTCCAGACATTTGCTTTGCCGTTGGAATGGTGAGTCGTTATCAGAGTAATCCTGGACCCGCTCATTAGAATGCGGTGAAAAGGATTCTTTGATGCCTACGTGGAACCGTTGATCTCGTCCTGTGTTATCATGGTGGAGACTTGAGACTGAGAGGATATAACGATGCTGATTGGAACGGTGATAGAGATGAGCGCAGATCCACTTCAGGTTATGCATTCATACTATGAGGTGGAGCTATCTCTTGGTGCAGCAAGAAACAGACTTGCATCGCCCTATCCACGATGGAGTCGAAGTATGTTGCTTGTTCAGCAGCAGTCCAGGAAGCTATTTGGTTGAAGTCATTCTTACAGGCTCTAGGGGTTACAACTCATGCAGACGAGTCTGTCACTATTCACTGTGACAATACAGCTGCCCTAGATTTTGTAAAGGACTCCAAATATCATGGGAAGGCCAAACACATAGGCCTTCGTTATCACTTCATTAGAACTTTAGTTGCGCAAGGAGAGGTGACCATGAAGCATATACCTACTGGCAAAATGGTGGCTGATCCTTTGACCAAGCCTATTGCTAGAGATGTTTTCCTTTCTCACATTAGGAGTATGGGACTACGTAGGTTTTGATATGTTTATGGCATCTTATGTACTTGACATTATTTATTATATTTTCATTCCTTGATTTGAGTTTATTTTGGAATGAATGTAATCTTTGTGATTACATATACATCCTTATTGAGAGTGTCACCAGGCTTGAATTGACCCACTCACACGGGTAATTCACCTTGGCGCTAAGATAGCGAGCAAGATGAGACATAATTGTCTTAGACGCCAAGTGGGCGAATAAGATGATACAGCTTATAAAGCAAACATGTCGCCTTAGTTGGAGCTAAGATGAGACCTATAAAGGTAGGTCGATCATAGAGTATCTCCACAACTCTATGTAGCCTGTTTACAGCCGAATGTGAGATTTCAGGCAGGCACTATGAGAGTGACTGGGCTGAAAAACTCAGGTTAGGCGCTTGTACAACGACTAGACTTAGATTCGTATGGCGTATTTTGTTATACATTTATGTGACACGCCCTTGCGGGTTACGCCATAGCATGCAAATCATACTGCATGTGCTAAATGCAGACCGACAGTGGGAGTGATGAATGAATCCTTGCTTCGTCACTTGGATCGAAATATTTTTGATCCTATATAGTACCCTTTTCACCTTAGACTATGTCATGAAGAGGATACTCAATGTCGCTACTTTAGCATGTACCCTTGGATCATGGATGATGCGGTCTCGCGGGGCATGTCTAGGAAAGCGGTTGGGTCTAATTGGAATGACATGAGGGCTTTGGGAAGAAAGTTCAATATTACACCATGTTGTGTGATTCATAGCCCGGGCGACTTTGTCGATTTTTGTTTCGATATGAGTCATGAATACATAACATATGAGAGGTTTAACACTGCTCATTATGAGGGATTTGAGAGTGTTTAATCTGGTGTAGTTGAACTATCTGGGGTACATACGAGATTTTTTGGAGTGATGTATTGTGTTAGTTTGGTGATAACTTAATACAATACTCCTCAACTGGACATCCTTTCTCGTAGGTCGCACGTTCCATTTCCTGTATGAGGAGATGAGTGGACAAGAGATAAAGAGGGACTGTACGATTTATTTGCCCTGTGTGTGGGCGAGTGGGAGCTGTTAATAAATTGGGTCAGTGGACCCATTATCCGCCCACTAACAGATAATGTGTATTTGTTAGTCTGGATAATTACAGTTATTTAGAGGATATTTATCTCTTAAGTATTTGAGATAAATACAATATTTATCTCATAGGTGTTTGAGATAAATACATCTTTATCTCCTAAGTGTTTGAGGTAAAGTCTGTCTCTAAATACTATATCTATATAAAGGTTAGAGATATCCCTAGAAATTAAAAGTAACAGTAATAAGTGACAGACAATAAGTCACAAGACAATCCTTCTCTCTATAGCACTCTCTTTAGAGCAATCACCAAGCTCTAAAATTTGGTTCATGGATGAAAAACTCGACTCTAGTAGCCGTTTTCGTACTTGCGAAAAAGATCAAGCGTGTTGGTGGCTTGTAACAACAAGGATCCATCGTCGGAATATTCGGTATGTTTCCGAACCCACTACGTGGTACGTGGTAGTGTATTAATTGTTATTCAACATATCCCTTACACATTTTTTTTATTCTATTTCTCTCTCCACAATTTAATTAAATCTCCATCAATTCATTTTCTCTCTACTAACCCAATTTCTTATACTTTTTTACTCTATTTCTCTATTCACGTTTAATACTCCACTAACCTTTTTTCTCTCTCCTTTCTTACTTTCTTCCCCTCCTCTCTCTAGAGGATAGAATGAAAAATACACAATATATTACTTAAATTTTTAATCTGCATGTAACTAAAAAGAGTTGATCAAATTACGTGGACAGAGTCACAAAAGGGAGTATTATAAAAGGGAAGTCAAGAAGTAGGATAATAATTACTAAAATAGAAGGGGCAACAATATATTTTTCCTTAAATTAAGGGGCTATGAGTGCAATTGACCACAGACTTGCCATGGTTTTTTTTTTTGTAATCTTTCTAAAATATGAGGGAATGCATACAAAAAAGTTGGTTGGCCATTTCTTTGGAATCCCATTATAGTAATGCCAACAAAAGTAAAAATTGAGAGACCTCCTAAAAACTTTCTCCTTTTGAATTAATGTGTAGATTATGAGCAATGGGAAGTTTAAAAGCGCTGAACATCGAGCAGTGACAAATTGGAGGGATCCTCGGACGACCGTGGTCACCTTCATTAGTCCTTCTTACAAGTCCGTCATTCAACCCGCTGACGTTCTGCTCGACAAATTTAATCCTCCAATCTACACATCCTTCATATTCAAAGATTTCCTTATCAACTACACTGCAAATGATGGATACACTGAAGCTGCCTTGGAACCTTATAAGATCCTTTAATCACTTAAGGTGACCCAAGTGACAAAAAAACTACCCTTATATATGTGTAATACCTTTAGTTGTTCTCTTATGTACCAATTCACAACTTTACAGATATCGACAGGGGGACTGGGCCAGTAATGGCGGAGCCTCTTGAACTGGCCAATGTAATTTGCTTGTTTTGGTTCCATACTACCTTCTTATGCTGATGAAATTTTGTGTTTCCAGCTCTAGAAAATATTTGTTTTCGTTTTTGTATGCCAATCAGTGTCTGTGTCCCTTTTGATCTTTCACTTTCCTTTTGGGGGGTGGGGGTAGGAGCCGATGAACCTGCTCTAAACATGATGGATATAGTATGTCAACTTTGCAACAGATGTGTGATGTGATACATGGCTAATCCAAAGTCATTTCCCATTGTTTCTAATACTACTATTTAATCAGGCAGTAAAATAATCTGCTGCTCCTCAACTTGCAGTCAGAGAGGAAGTCTGCCAACTGCTTGCTGAGGTTGAATGATATTTTTAGATGTTGCCTATTTAACGCAATTAGCATCCGATAATATTATAAGAAAGGCACCCCTCATGTTTCCTGGCAAACCATCTTTCAGCTTGGTTTGCTTATTGCTTTCTTGAGGCTCCATGATTTGCTTATATTGCCTATTTAACAAAGTCAACTTAAGTAACATTATGTCTTGCAGCGGCTACTCTGTCCGCTAAGTTTGCAAGACTTGGTTACAGTGTTTGCGTAGGCAAAACAATCTGCATTAATATCTTGGGGTATGAAAGTCAGCATCCTTTTTTTTGAGCCAGCTAGGTTAGCTGCTCAGTACCTGGCATGCAGTGTTAAGTTTCTGTATTAGCTACGTTTTCTTCGTTATCACCTTGCAAGCGGCCGTTCTCTGTTACATAACTACACTTTTTTTACACAATCTGTAAGCTTTCAGAGAATTTGTTTTGACATGGTCTCGGGAGACCTTGTCATTCTGGGCCTCCATTTCATAGCAGCATGTACAGATTTAGCTTTCAGCTTTATTGGTGGTTGTCTTCCTGTTGTTGCTAGGATGTGCTTGTTCTCGCTATTAAGAAGTCATTATCCCATAATAAATTAAAATTTAGCTAATACTCTATTTATCAACTTACTTACATGTGCAAGATTCTTAGAATAACCGCTCACTCTCTTTTTGGGGTACGTGATTTATTTCACAATTATTATATGTATCACTGTCATTGCCTACTTGTTCATGTAGATATGAGAACATATTTAACTCAAAGCATACTGAGATTGACTAAATATTACAGTAATATAATACTTTAGTTATTGTTGGATTAAAGTAATCACATGGGGGCTTGAACCGATGACTTGCAAAATTTTCTATTTGGGGTCCCCAACTAGAAACCACCTATTGGCAGCATACTATGACATTGCTTAATTTAGTTAAAATTTCAAGCTGGGAACCTGCAAGTTGCTAAGTTGGGCTACAGAAAATTTGATCTGAGAAGGTATTCCACTAATCAGATTATAATATAATGGAGTACTTATGTGGGATGTTTCCTAGACTGATCATAGAGGGAAAGTTGGCCAGTAATATACGAAAACATTGTTGTTGCCATTATTTGTTGATCACTAGTACTATTAGATGAAGAACTGAAATTTTGCTGGAGATATATGAAAATGGAAGATCATGATTTTGGGTTGTGCAATGAAAAATATGTGCCAGAGAGCTATATATTTCCTCAGGAAGAAAGACCAGGGGAGCTTCTTATTCCTATATGCCACAACATCCCAGTCATTGACCTGGGAAAAGCAGCGAGTACCGAGCACCCCAATACAATTGAGCAGATCTTGAAAGCTGGTCAACAATTTGGATTCTTCCAGGTACAAATTCCCTTCTTAGTGTACGATCAGTCACCTTTTTTTTGGCAGTAAAATTGGTGTTTTAGAAAACTTCACAGCTATAACCAGATACAACATCCTAATAATTTGTGGAACAGGTTGTCAACCATGGGATCTCGGAAGACATTACCAACGACACAGTGAGAGTCTTAAAGGATTTCTTTGGCATGCCTGCTGAGGAGAAGGTTAGTAGTACAACCGCAAATAGAAGTGGTTGGGTCTACACGAGCAGCACCGGTTATGCCAAAGATGGTGTTCATCTGTGGAGAGAGAACATTAAACACCCTTGTCATCCTTTGGAAGAATGCATGCAACTTTGGCCTGAAAACCCAAGTAAATACCGGTAAGGTCTATACTTGATGAAGTGTTTGTAGCATAATTTAACCAAATTTAGAAGAACTCAATTTTGATATGACTTGGGGGTAAATTTCATTGATGTCCAGAGAGGCTGTTGCAGCATATTTACTGGAGATGGGGAGGTTGAGTTTGAGGATCCTGAAGCTGATTTGTGAAGGATTGGGACTTGAACCAGGGTACTTTGAAGAATCAAGTGAAGTTCAATTACTATCAGCAAATATGTACCCACCGTGCCCAGACCCGAGTTTAACTTTGGGACTACTGAGACACTGTGATCCTAGCCTCATAACCATCCTGTTTCAAGGAAATGTGTCTGGGCTTCAAGTGTTCAAGGATGGGCACTGGATTGGCGTAGGGGCTCTTTCCAACGCCTTTCTTGTTAACATAGGCAACCAGCTAGAGGTAAATATTTCCGTCCCTCGAGCTTTTGTGGACAAGGCATAATGTCAGAAAAGACACCCTTCACCTCCAGAACAAAACAGACAGTACAGGGTTGTCTGATCATTGAAATACTAAAGTGTGTAAGCATTAGAGAAACATGCCCTGACACTACTGTGTTCTAAGTTTAGTTTCTTTGAAACCTTGTACAAAATGAAATGCGACCATTTTTAAGGAACACCCCGTTAGTAAGTACTTGAGGTTTCTGATGCGAGATTTTCTTTTCTGGTGCAGATTATAAGTAATGGCAAGTTGAGAAGTGCTGAGCATCGAGTAGTGACAAATTCAAGTGAAGCTAGGACAACCATTGCCACCTTCATTAATCCCTCTCCAGACTGCATCGTAGAGCCTGCTACAACTTTACTTAACGACGACAACCCACCACACTATAAACCTTTTCTGTACAAAGATTTCGTTCACTATTCCAAAGCCTTTGGTCCTGATACTGAAGCAATACAAAAGTGCATAAGCAATGAGACTTAAGTGTGGTAGATAGATTGAAAACTCAATTTGGCTGGCATGGCTATTGAGCATCTCAACTATAAGATGAGGTAATCAGCAAGGTGATGAGGTAATTACTTAATTAGCTGCCTTTATGTCTTTTTGCTTAAAAGAAACTGTAACCACTGTGGGATCTAATGAGTGATTTTGTTGCTGATATGTAATTTCCTATTACCTTTTTAAAAGTATATCTTCCATTTCTAGTGGAAAATCTTCTCTTACGTTGTACAAATCATTAGTTTATAATGTGTGGATGGTGATGTTGAAAGGAGAAAAGAGTATGATGTTATTGAACGCTACTTTGTGTCGCTTGATTGTCTCTCGATCTGGAACTTGGTAAACTAGTTACTTTCAAAGTATTCTAGCTAGAATGCGGCAATGGTAGAGGAAATTATCTGGAAACATCTTTTCGATATTTTTCAAATGGTTAAATACACGTTAGTACTCTAAAAGTATTCCGAAATCTCACCTAAGGGTTCAAAAGTTTATTTTTCACATAAAAGGATCTATAATTTCAAATTCACAATAAGTAAGGACTTCCGTCCAAATTCTTAACGTTCTAGGCAAACCGTCAGAGAAAATTTTGTCAAGTCAACTTTTTTTTTTTTTCAAAGCCCTAGTTTAATCCCAATTTAAAAATCACAACCAGCCCATTTCCCAAGCCCCACCCACAGCCAAAAAATAGAGGCGCTGGTCGTCAGCGACCAGCCTTGGCAGTGCCAGAAAAATGACCGAAACTGTCGTTACCCATTATCGACCTCGCCAACCCCCAACATCCTTAGATCTGCCACCACCTCGCCAACACCATCGCAAACCAAAAGTCACACAGCCTACCACCTCGCCAACCTTGTGGCAAACCAAAAGTCACAACTATCCTCGTTGCCCCGTCATTGGCGTTGACTTTGAAAAGTTTCCCAGTAATAAATTGGACCACGAGGAGGTAGCCCTTGCTGATGTAAGCAAACCTGTTGAGGCCACATGATCTGTACGGCGTGTCGCACTCCACTGGATTGGCCGTGAAATGCGGAGATCTTGAGAGGATGGTGGCTTCGCCTTCGAGGTTGACTTTCCAGATGAGGTTGACAACGGAGTTGGTGACGTAGGCGTTGTCATAGAAGTCAACGACGACGCAGTTAGCATGCTTGGCGAAGTCAAAGGCATTGTGCTCGGGGTGTGGAAGGTGGGTGAGAAAGAGGCGGCGGCAGCAACGGGAAAGGAGGTCGTAGGTTGCAAGGACAAATGAGGAAGAGGAAGGGGAGGGAGGGGAGTGGACGACGACAAGAAGGTGGTGATGGGGATGGTCCAGGGCAAGGCCGAGAAGGGGAGCTGGGGGAAGGAGACAAAGGTGTCGGCAATAGAGACGGAGAGGAAAATGCGGTGGCGGAGGGAGCCGACGACGAAGTGTTGGGCGAAGGGTTCCTAGGTAAGGGACTCTGGGTAGAGATCAGACGATTGGGAGTTGATGATGTGGTGCTTTCTGGCAAAGGATGATGCACAAAAAAGCATGGTGAAGATGGTGATGAAAACTAAGGAAGTAGTGATGGTAGGGTTTGAAAAAAACAAAGCTGGCTTGACAAAATTTGGATGGAAGTCCTTACTTATCGCGAATTTGAAACTATAGACCCTTTTGTGTAAAAATAAAGTTTTGGACTTTCAGGTGAGATTTCGGAGTACCAAAGTATATTTAACCCTTTTTCAAAATATTGTATCCAAGTTTTGGGATTTGTTTTGTAAAAATGAAGGGTTGAGAGGAATGTGAATAGGCAAAGAAATCAAATTTGAGAGAAATTGAAAAGTAGTGACTATATAAAGAAGGCCTAATACTTATTTGCTTATGTAGTGTGCTAAGGTCTATACAAGTGTACCAATTACTGAACAAACTAGCAATGATGACACGCATGACGCACGTGTATAAGGCTCAATATGGTAGCGCACTTCGCACGTGTGTATTGTCACTACACGCAATTGGACGATTTAAGGTTTGTGCGATGGAATTTGATTGTCTATTTTGGATGGTCTAGGACTGAAAGCTTACTGTTTCGAGCTAAACCCAACCTTTGGCAACAGGTGTACCACCTTCCCTTCAGTTAGAGAGGGAAACCTAGAATCAAAGAGTTCTTCCAAGTGAGGAGGAACTGGATGGGAGAAGCAACAAAAAGCCTAAAAATAAACATGACACTGAGATGAAGGAAATGGGCTCCCATTTGCCGAATGCAGATGGAACCAAAAATATTGGGGAAATGCCCAATCTAGGGCTAAACTCAATGAAATCATATAGGGATGCAGTGTTTGCACCGATAAACAATGTGGTGTATTTTGAAAATGATATGGAGGAAACCACCTCGGAAAAGGTGAAGAAGAGGAGTCAATGAGATTTGCAAATGAGGGAGCTATGGAGGACGAAGAAGAATCTGATCCTCCTACCAAAGGCAACTCTGTCAGCCAATCTGATAAAAATATTCAAAAATAGTGGGAATCAACCTTGATAATCAAGCTATTGGGTGAAAAATTAGATTTCGAGCTTTATCCACTAAACTCAGTAACCTCTAGAGTTTCCAAGGAGACATTGATATCGTGGACCTAATGAAGGCTTTATGGAATATTATAACCATGTTTCAGGCGATGGCCTATTCATTATGCAGAATTAGTATTTAATGTTTGAAAGTGATTTCAAGCCGTCGAACGCAAAAGAAACTAAAATGTGGATTACGGCTGCCCATAACTATGAGGAGAAAGTCCTAAAGATCGCAATGAAATTTGGAAAATCAAATTATGATAGACATAAACAAGGCCACATCGCAAAGGGAAAAATATGCTAGAATCTAGTTGAAATAGATCTGTCTAAACCTTTGATCCATGCATACCTACTGAAACACATAGTAGAGTACGAATATCTAAACAATTTTTGTTTTCTTTTTGGCAGGATATGTCACCAAAAAAGAATTTGCAGGGAACAGCCAGAAGTCTCGTTAGAAAAGACAACAAAGGCCGTCAAAGGAGCCAGCGGTACTATGTGAATGAGATAGCTGAATGCCTGGTCAAACAAAGTAGTCGGGCAGGACATCACAGAAAGAGAGAAAGAGGCCTTTGGGCCGTGTATGATTGCTAAAAAAAGAGGGCGTAGGCCCATTACAAGTAAACCCCACTAGCCGAAGTGGCCCATCGAATAGATTCGAGTCTCTTATGTATTACCTTCAGGAAGAAGAAGCACATGACATCAGGGAAAAAAAAATCAAAAAGAGGACCATTGTAAGAACAAGGCCCAAGGAGGGTCCTAGCCCAAATTAGTTAAGACAAGAGCACATGCCGCTATGGATATAGGCAAAGAGAAGACCCAAGAGGATATGACAACGGATGAGATATAAAAGCCTTTAGTGAAGAGGCCTCACAATCGACACCAATCCGACCCATTGGAGGAAAATTCTAAAATGCCGAGAGTGACCCTATGGAAGGAAAAGCCAAAATAGACATAAGGTTATATTCGAACTTACACATACAAATGGATCATGTTATTATAATGAAATAAACCCTAAATCCGATTACTGCAATCATCCTGCCGCCGACAGAATCGGTTGCCCCCTTCTCTCAAACCACTTCCCTACCAGAAACCCTAACACACCCCACCTTAACCCTATCTTCCACTTGGACCGACCCCTTGACCCCAATTGAATAGATGGATGACACTTCGATCCAGTTTTACTCCTTGAGTGGCCAGAAGGTATCGTCCATCATAAGCAAGAACTCCCCATCACACTTGTCAACTAGATGAATGAAGAAGTCCGGTTGAAGATAGAATAAAACAAAACTAGGAACGCATCTATGAATATTTTTCTTGCCTAGATTACTGTGGTGAGAGGAAAATTTCAAGAAAAAGAAAGAATCAATGCTCTAATGCAGATCCCAAGCAAGGAACCGCTACCGACCATCCCAGCTTGTAAAACCATTTACACATGGCAATACGGGGAAAAGGAGTTGAAAATGAAAATACCAGGTACGACTTTCGCGAAACAACTAGACGCTTCCGGCCAAATGTGATTGCTATCCCTGAACCGATCATTCAATTGGAAAAAAAATGGAAAGCTTTTGTCATGACAATGGTTATATCGCCTCCTGTATTGTCAACTCAGAGGGCCGGATTGGAAGAATCTGGTTCTTCCAGGATTCTACCCAAGTTAGTTTATCCATTCTACAACCCACGAACTAAGTCATTCATGAGATTTACCTCCAATAATGATTATGTGGATTGGGTTTTTTGACTGTTTATGCAAGCCCATATCTAAAAACAAAAGAATTATTATGGGGAAATGTTATCGATTTTGCCTCAGAAAATAACATGCCCAGGCTAGTCGAGGGAGATTTTAATGATCGCAAAGGAAACAATAAGGATTTGAAAATTCAGAGACAACATCAACAAATGCAGATTGATTGACCTCGGATGTAATGGACCAAAGTTGACCTAGACCGGTAGAGGGCAAGGGTGGAGGGATGCACAAAAAAGACTGGACAAAGCCATGTCAAACCGGGGATGATGTGTCATCTTTTCGAAAGCACAAGTCTGCAAATACACTATTTAACATTGCGCAATAAATATAAACTGCTCAGATACACTATTTAACAAATCTTTGGAAGCTGCTTGACTTTTCATGATAGTTTTAAGGATTCTGTGACCAGTTCCCGAGAAAGCCAACATGAAGTCATGGATGCGATAACGGTTTTCCAAGAGAATAAAGCTAAAGTTTGGAACTTTATAATATTTGGGAATATAATTAAGAGAAGAAAAAAAAGACTGTGGCCTAGATTAGTAGGTCTTCGAATTGCTTTAGCCAACCACCGTTCCCATCATCTTGAGTGCCTTGAAAAGGTGACGAGGAAGCAGTATAATGACACGCTTGCCCAGGAGGAGCCTTTATAGTTACAAACATCTAGTGTGAAATGTCGCTCCTAAGGGGATAAAAATATTAGATTTTTCTACATTACTCTAGTTGCAGGAAAAGGAATTCAATCCTCACCTTTAAAAAATAGTATTAACAATTGAATATCTTACCCCAAACTCTTCAGGAACCATATTGTGGAGTATTTTACTAACATACTCTAGGGTGAAATGACTCTCCCAAGAGGATAGAAATACTATATTTTTCCCAATATTCACTCTAGCTCGCAGGAAAAGGAATCAAATCATCACCTTGAAAAATAGTAACAATTGGATATCTGACCCCAAACTTCTCAAGAACCATATTATGGAGTTTACTAATATGTTCAATGGAACCCATGATAAAGTTAGTTTTTGGAATGCTAAAAATACTCGTAAAATATTGGAAGGTAAATTTGAAAATATTTTAGTGCCTTTAAGTACTACCGATATAAAATATGCCTTTTTTTTTTTTTTTAATATAAAGGCCCTTAAAGCCCAGGTCCAGATAAAATAGATGTCCTGTTTTACCATGAATTTTGGGATACTGTGGGCTCTCGTGCTGTTCCTTGCTCCAAAGCTACTTGATAAGCATAAAATTTTGTCACCCTTATACCCAAGGTGGATCTTCCCCAATACATTTTCCAATTTAGACCCATAAGCCTGTTAAATGTGACCTACGAAGTCCATCAAAAATTTTAACAGGCTAAGTCCCCTCCTCGCTAAACTGATTAGCCCTGCTCATAGCAGCTTTGTCCCTCGAAGATCTACCATAAACAATGCCGCTATCACCCAAGAAATCTTCACACGCTTGTGAACATAAAGGGGAAAAAAAGAGGTTTAATATTTAAAATTGATCTGGACTAAAACTTATGACAAAATGAATTCAAATTTTATCAAAAATACTCTTCAAGATTCAAGTTCCCTAGAAAATGGATTAATCTAATAATGAACATGATTACTAGAGCTAGTTTGGTCAGCCTCTTTAAGCCATTGAACCCTAAAGAGGGATTAGGCAAGGTGATCCCCTATCACTTTATGTTTTTGTTCTATGTATTGAGAAATTGTGCCAAATGCTTCAATACTGCAACCTAAAAAAGAACTGGATAGGATTGAGATCCTTGTAAGGTGGACCTCTCATTTCCCAGTTATTCTATGCTGATGATCTCATTTTGTTCTGGACAAATAGAGAGAAAGAGAGTAATATGGTCATGAACACATTCAAGAAATTACTGAATAATGAAAAACTTTTATGGGTGGAAGTGTTACAAGGTAAATAGATCAAGAATAAAAATTGTTGGTGGTAATATGGATTGGCTTCGTGACTGAAAGATAAATTGGCTTTGAGGCACGTTATAAAACGCTTTTCTTAAGTTTATTGCTCCCACTAGAAATGGTGTGCAGCCGGTTGTCAGCAAATATCCTCCAAGATACAACGAAGCGTACTAGTGAATAGCGTTTGCACAAACGATGTTCATCCCACATTTAGGTGTATGAAAATCTGGCTAATGATTCTACAAGAAAGAATTCTGTAGAAATTCGTTCTTTGTAGAAGATTATATGGTTCCAAAAATCTGGCCATTATGCTTTATTTATAAAGCACTAGTGGCTGCTCACCAAGGGTCAAATCCTTTCATCATGTACCCAATTAATCTGGACCATTAGATCCGAAACCGTAAAGATTTATGGTTCAGATTCTGAACCAGTAACTAACTAGCTTTCAACAAGTGTCTCTCTCCGAACCGGCACCTCTCAGTTACCAACGGGTGCAACCGTTCGGTAATATCCGAACCGCTGCAACTGTAACCAACCAGCTGCCAATGGCCCAATTCATCACACTGGTTCATCACACCGACGACCCAAATTCGATCGCAAAAACTTTAAGGCGTCTAATCACCTTTTGCTCCTCACAGTAAGGCGATTCCTCCGTCTTTGCCTCTTCACATTCCTTTCATCATATTGGTACACAAAATGAACCAAAAAAATTGACACTATTTTGGAAAACACTAACAAAAATCCCAAAGGTTGAAGCTCCACAAAAAGAGGCTCTAAAGTTTGGAAAATCATCCAGAAAGGAATTCCTCACCTCAGGAAAGGAATTAGATATAACATCAACAATGAGAAAAAAATTGATCTTTGGGAGGATTGGTGGAGTGGCAAAGAACCATTATATGTTGACTGCGAAGATCAAATTAGAGGAAGTGGTTCCAAAGTTACCCAATATTTTGTGAACGGAAATTTGGATATTGACAAGCTGAAAGATACTGTGAACCCTAGCAAGCTGACAGAAATTACGAAATACACTTACTTTGTAAACCCTTAAGGAGGATCAGCCTTCTTGGGCCCCTAACCCCAAAGGCAATTTCACTATGTTTAGTGCCTATAACTTGCTAAGAATGTGGAAATAGAGGAAGACAATGAAAGTGATTGGGCTTGGAACTGGAAGCAGGATTTCCCCCGGAAGATTATCCTTCTCCTATGGCTATTTCTGTGGGATAGATTGCCTCCCAATGAACTTAGATCGACAAGAAATATCACTAATGTCAATACCTGTCAAAGGTGCAATCTCGCTGCTGAAACGACTATACTCTTAGTCAGGATTGTCCTAAAGCTAAAAAGCTATGGAGGAAAATTATCTAATTAATACTCTATTTATCATATCAACTTACTTACTGTGCAAGATTCTAAGAATAACCACTCACTCTCTTTTTGGGGTATGTGATTTATTTCACAATTATAATCTGTATTACTGTCATCGCCAGTAATATTATTAGTTCTTTATCTGGTTTATGTAGAGATGAGAACATATTTAAATCGAAGCGTACTGAGATTGACTATATATTAATATAATCGTCATCATCGGCATCAGTATCCTCTTACCAGTGATTAAAGAGCATCATTTATAGTTTGGTTATTGTGAGATTAAAGTAATCACATGGGGACTTGAACCGATGACTTGCGAATTTTTCTATTTGGGGTCCCCAACCAGAAACCACCTATTTGCAGCCTACTACGACAGTGCTTACTTTAATTAATGTGTCAAGCTGGGAACTTTCAAGTTGCTAAGTTGGGCCATTGAAAATTTGATATGAGAAGGTAGTCCACTAATCAGATTATATTATAACGGAGTACTTACGTGGGTTGTTTTCTAGACTGATCATAGAGGGAAAATTGGCCGGTAATATAAGAACACAGTTGTTGCGATTATATGTTGATCACTAGTACTATTAGATCAAGAGCTGAAACTTTGCTGGAGATATATAAAAATGGAAGATCATGATTTTGAGTTGTGCAATGAAAAATATGTGCCAGAGAGTTATGTATTTCCTCAGGAAGATAGACCAGGGAAGCTTCTTATACCTATATGCCAGAATTTCCCAGTCATTGACCTGGGAAAAGCAGCAACTATCGAGCACCCCAATACAATTAAGCAGATCGTGAAAGCTGGTCAAGAATTTGGATGCTTCCAGGTACAAATTTCCTTCTTGGCATATGATCAGTCACCCCTTTTTTGGTAGTAAAATTGGTCTTTTTAGAAAAATTTACAGCAGATACAACATCCCAATACTTTGTGGAACAGGTGGTCAACCACGGGATCTCGGAAGATATCATCAACGACACAGTAAGAGTCTTCAAGGATTTCTTAGGCATGCCTGCCAAGGAGAAGGCTAGTAGTACTATCGCTAATAGAAATGGATGGGTCTACACGGCCAGTAGCGATTATGCCAGAGATGGTATACACTTGTGGAGGGACAACATCAAGCACCCTTGCCATCCCTTGGAGGAATGCATGCAACTTTGGCCTGAAAAGCCAAGTAAATTCCGGTGAGGTCTATTCTTAATGCGGTAGTTGTAGCATGATTCAACCAAATATAGAAGAACTCAATTATTATATGACTTGGAGGTTTAATTTATTGATGTCCAGGGAGGCTGTTGCAGCATATTTAGTGGAGATAGGGAGGTTGAGTTTGAGGATTCTGAAGCTGATTTGTGAAGCATTGGGACTTGAACCAGGGTATTTTGAAGAATCAAGTGAAGTTCAAGTACTATCAGCAAGCATTTACCCACCGTGTCCAGACCCGAGTTTAACCTTGGGACTAGTAAAACACACTGACCCTAGCCTAATAACCATTCTGTTTGAAGGGGATGTGTCTGGGTTTCAAGTGTTCAAGGATGGGCACTGGATTGGCGTAGGGACTCTTTCCAATGCCTTTCTTGTTAACATAGGCAACCAGCTAGAGGTAACTATTTCCTTCCTTCCCTTGAGATTTTTTGGACAATCTGGATTGTTCTCTGATCATTGACAATACTGAACTGTGAAGGCATTAGAGAAAGATGCCCTGACGTACAGCTATTCTCAGTTTCTTTGAAAACTTGTACAAAATCAAATGAGACCATTTTTACAATCACCCCGTTCGTATGTACTTGAGGTTTCTGATGCGATATTTTTTATTCTGGTGCAGATTATAAGTAATGGCAAGTTGAAAAGTGTTGAGCATCGAGTAGTGACAAATTCAAGGGAAGCCAGGACAACCATTGCCACCTTAATTAATCCCCCTCCAGACTGCATTGTAGAGCCTGCTGCAGCTTTAGTCAATGATAACAACCCCCCGCGCTATAAACCTTGTCTGTTCAAACATTTTGTTCACTCTTCCAAAGCCTTTGGTCCTCGTACTGATGCAATACAAAAGTGCATAAACTCTGAGACTTAAAAGTATATTGGATTGAAAACCCAATTTGGATGGCATGATTATTGAGCATGGCCATTAAGTATTAGAATAATCAGGAAGGTGATGAGGTAATTACTTAATTAGATTTGTAATTTCTTTTTGCTGAAAAGAAACTGCTAGCCACTGTAAGATCTAATGAGTGATTAGGTTGCTGAAATGTAATTCCTCATTACCTTTTTCTAAAGCATATCTTACATTTCTAGTGGAAAATCTTCTCTTACGTTGTACAGAATAATTAATTTATGATGTGTGGATGGTGATGTTGAAAGGAGAGAATACAGTAATTAATTGAACGCTACTTTATGTCGTTTGATTGTCTCACGATCTGGAAATTGGTTTATTTGTTTGTTTAAAAATATTTTACCTTGAATGTGACAATGGTAAAAGAAACTATTTAGAAACATGTATCCAAATATTGTCCCAATACGTAGTTACTTAGACATAAAATTTCTTAACCCAGCTGAGACGTTAACCCCGCCGTTTATTGAGTATCATAAGATTTTTCTACTCAAACTAGAAATGATACTACCAAACGGCAGGGGTGGGAGGCAGATCCATGACAATGGCTTCCGGCTGCCGGCCATATTTGACAAAGTTTGCAAGGAAGGACAAAATATTGCTTTCATTGCTTTGCTTAAAACAGTAAAAGGTGTCCGGTATGCCATGTGGCAGCACAAAATTATAGGTTTTCCTAGAATTTGATTTTGCGAGTTTGCCGCATGAAATATACCGATGACATACTTAATTCTTAAATAATTTGGCCACGAAGAAAGAGCTTACAATCTCTCGCATAGTGATAAATGATGATTGTAAAATTTATGTACTTAATGATTTTTTAATTAGTGACGCTAAAAAGTATGACTAAATTATCACTATAGAAATACCACTTTTGAGGTTGCGGCCAAAGCCTTTGCTTTATTAAATCAGACTTGAAATATGAGTTTGTCGAGCTTGTCTATCATTAACGATATTGTTACATTGTCAACAACGTCTCCGTGGTGGCTACAATAATGTCTGGTTGGAGTTCCCCCACAAAAATCAAACATCTGGGTCGATTAATCCAGACGAGAGCCAGAGTGCAGTACAACAAGAATCCATTCTTGTTAGCAAAATTATTTAATCATACCGTTAAAACAGACTTAGGAATAGCTCACTTGAAAAAACCAAAACCATAAACCTGATTCTCGAAGCAGCTCGAGATTATGGATTCTTTCAGGTACACATTCTGTTTTAGTCAAAGTAAATAGAGGTACACGATTCATATATATAAGGGAGTTGTCCTACTTAAAACAGGTGATCAACCATGGAGTCTGAGAAGATCTTGTAACCCAGACAGCGAGTGTATTTCGGGAGTTCTTCAACACGCCCGAGGAGGACAAGGAAAGAAAGGTGGTTGAGTCTACACTAGCGGCAGTGGTTTACCCAAATATGGTGCTCAACTGTGGAGGGACAACATCAAACACCCTTGTCACCCTTTGGAAGAATCTGTTCAACGTTGGCCTGAAAAACCAACCACATATCGGTAATTTCTTTGTTCTGAAACATCTATATATAAGCCTTGTTAGCTACTAAAAACAGCGAAGAAGACACTAAGTTAGTTTATCGGACTTTTGAACCACCTTTTCAAAAAGTACCTGCCACTTTCCGGATTGGTTGACTCTTTTCGTTGCATCAAATAAAGCTCCAGATATAACTCAAAAGTCGAAGAAAATCAAAATTTGAAATTAAAGGACTTGACTCGTTACGTTTAACAATATCGGAATGGCGAGAAGTGTTGTTTCATTTGATCTCTAGGGAGGTTGTTTCGAGCTACTTGGTAGAAATAAGGAAATTGAGCTTGAGGATTCTCGAGATGATCTGTGAAGGACTGGGGCTTGAGTCAGGGTACCTGGAAGAACTGAGCCAAGTTCAGCTGCTGTCAGCCAATTACTACCCTTCATGCCCGGAGCCGAGCTTAACCTTGGCTGTGCCGAAGCACTGTGACCCTAGCCTCATAACCCTTCTCTACCAAGGTGATGTGAGCGGCCTCCAAGTCTTCAAGGATGTTAAATGGACTGGTGTGCAGGCTCTTCCCCATGCTTTTGTGGTCAACATAGGCAACCAGTTACAGGTATTACTGTACAGTATACATATGCTTGACGAACCAAAAATCGTAGCCACGTAGATTTCTACTACATAGATGTCATTAAACACTTGGATTTTGTTTTGTTTGGAAAATGCTACTTTCATCATATAATATGCCTTCTCACTACTTTCTGGCGCTAAAAATATGTTTAAGTAACAAATATTAACTTTCTAACGAAATTAGGGTTTGGAAAAACCTTGGTGCGAACATGACGGTTTTGAAAAAACCTCAGTAGGAACATGACAGACCAAGCTTAATATTGTCTAAGCTCAGCCCAAAGAGGACTTGGGCTTAAGATTCTTGTACGCCCCCAGTTGGGTTCACTCCTAAGTCCTAAATACTAATAAATGTTGGGCCTAAGATGATGCAATTTAATTTCTTCATCTCAGAAAAAAAGACCTCTTTCACCTTTTAAAAAACTGGAAGATTGAAACTGTAAGAAAAGTATCTAAACAATCATAATTGGTTTGGCAAAATTTTGGTTGCAACCTCTGTTGTAGCCTGTAGGAAGTGCTTAACGCTCCATATAGTGATAAAAGATGGTTTTTAAATATGTTTAGTGACATTAATATAAGAATTCTCTCTAATATGTCTACAATAAAATACAAGAAATATTTAGCAACAACTAATGGTCACTGTACAAAGAGTTGTAGACTATTTCTACTAATGAGATTATTGCAGCAAAAAACTTACCAACCTGTCCGTCAAAAAGGTCAAAATGGCCTACGTAACGCGCAACAAAAGACTATCATATGTATTTAAATTTTAAAAAAAAGGTTTTTTTTTCCTTTTGTGGCATTTTCATACGTATACGTATCTGACTTGGTGCAGATTATTAGTAACGGGAAGCTCAAAAGTGCTGAACATCGTGCAGTAACAAATTCAAGTGAAGCTAGGGCAACCATTGCCACCTTCATCAATCCTTCCTTTGACTGCGTTATAGAGCCAGCAAAAGCTTTGGTCAATGACTTGAATCCCCAACTCTACAAACCATTCCAGTACAAAGATTTTGTGAGCACTTCCAACGCATTTGGTCTCAACACTGAAGCACTACAAAAACGCATAATCTCGGAGGTCTAATGAGGCGCATCATCAAAGGACAATGTTGGCTCCAAAGTTGTTTTTGTAATCATACATCTGTTGGAATTAATCATCTTCAGTAGGTCTATGTATATACTTTCTCGTGTTATCAGCTTATTGTACAAACGTTGAGAACCATTTCATTTTCTCATCACTTTTTTGTTTTCGGAGCGTTATTTGGAGATATCAGATGCTCAAACTTACAGCAAGCAAAGATCTCGCCTAGACGCATAGGCTTCCACCTGGGCAGTTGATATCTTAGGAGGTAGGTTCTGGGCAAAACGCAGCAACGAAAAAAGAAAATGATCACTTCATATATTACACTTCAATTCCCTAAGTTTAAGAGAGAGAAAAAGAAAATATTATCCATGTATCTCGTTTTTAAGTTCAACAGAAAGAAAAGAAAAGACATCAGATTACGTGTATAACCTTATACTACTTTTGATGATTCTAATTAATATTATAAAAGTATGATACAAAAAAAAGAACAAGATTATGAAGTTAAAAATCATTTGCAGTTTTAGTTTTCAGTTTTAAAAAAAATAAAAACAAAAAAACAATTTTGTTTTGTTTTTTTTACGAAAAGCAGCGTGATGTTTGATTGAAGTGTTACTGTTTATTGTTTTTTTTTTTGTACCTTATATTTTTTTTGTTTTTTCGATTTTCTCTGTTAGGACATCACAGCCCAACATTCCTCCACTGTCGCTCGAAATCGCCCAACAAACCTTCACCACCATCCATCATCGATGATTTGGCCACCATCGTTGCCTACGATGACTTGGTCTCTACCGCCGTTGACGACGATTTGGCCTCCGTAGTCAGAGGCACCATTATTGACCCTTTAAACCCTAGATTTGATGGTGGTAAATTGGTGCTGGACTCATTGTTGACCCTTTCCAGATATGATGGTGGTAAATTGGTGCTGGACTATGACCTCCACCATCGTTGACGACAACTTTGCCTCCGTAGTCAAAGGCATCATTGTTGACCCTTTAAACCCCAGATATGATGGTGGTAATCTAGCACTTGGCAAGGAATTTGAGAGCTGATCATGGTGGTGGTAGTAGGAGGAATTGATGGTCATGGAATCGGAAGAATCAACAGTGGTGACCTAGATATTTAATTTAGGCGGTGACAGAGGATTGTGCCAGTGGTTATAGCCGTCGGTGGTGATGCTCGTGTATAGGATGGGGGGAAGGAAGAAGAGCATGGTAACAACTGAAGGTGGTGTTGTGTGTTTGCATGGTGGGGCTGGGGTGGGAAGGGGATGGTGGCACATGGTAGTGCAAACAACCGGCGATGGTGTTGTGTGTTTGTGTGGTAGGGGTGAGAAGGGGAGATGGTGGCACATGGTGGTGCTAATAATCGGTGGTGGTGTTGCGTGTTTGCGTGGTGGGGGTGGGTGATCACCTAAAGAAATGGATTTTATTAAAATTGACTCATTTTTTTTTACTTTTAACAGAGTTTAAAGGTTGGATCTCAAAATCAAGACTGGAAACTCAGAACTCCAAATAAAGTTTTTAAAAACAGTCCCGTTTTAAAAACTAGTTTTCAAAACTGAAGGGAAAAAAACTGTCTATCAACGAGGTTTTTGTTTTTTCACAGTTTATGAAATTAGAGAAAACACTGGAAAAAAAAAAGACCCTGTCAAACGCTACCTCAGTTATAAAGGACATCATATACAAATTTTACACAATAATAAAGTCTTAAATCACCGGTAAATACCATAACAAAATACGTAAGAACGAACCATGAATTGACTACAAAGATCTGGACATTCAAATGTCATACCAAATGCAAAACAATCAGCCATGAATAACTCTAAGGTCCAAAACATTTATCTGTTTGTTAGTAAAATGGTAAGTTTTTGATAAAAAAATCCTAGAACCTAAAAGTTACTAAAAATTTAGTTAGTCTTCATTATCTCAAGGGTAATATGAGCTTTATGAAAATATTACTTATGAGAGTTCCATTTCACTCAATCTCTTCTTGATTTTGAGAGGAAAGATTTGTAGAGAAAGAAACCCAAATTTTCCTATATTTTCTTTCATTTTCTCTTCTCAGAAAAACTCAGAATCTAGAAAATAAGAAGAAAATGTGTCACCTTCGTTTCTTTTCCTCTCTTTTCACTTTGAGGAAAAACTCACAAAAAAGCTATAAGTGATTTGATACTTTTTACTGTCCTATCAGTAGTCCTCAATAATTTAACAAAAAGTAAGATACTACGGTGGCTAACATGAGAGACCAACATATGTTAAAGTTAGAATCCCAATAATTGAAGAGCGACGACACAAAAATTAGTTGAAGAGCCAACCATAATATACTAGAGCATGGTTGAAACAATGACTTTGATATAAAGTGCTAGTGCAGAAATTGTAATAATTTATTTCCCGTACAACATCATGTAATAGGGACTACGCTGATAGCCAAGTCCCTGCCGGCCTATACTATTCAAAACCTGATAGGTGCCTTGATATTGAAGGGAAAAGGAAATACTCGTAATAAACATATATGATACTGCTTAAATTATCTTTCTTGTCACCTACTCTCAAGATTTGATGGGGCATATACTGGGACAAACTAGCAGCCGTGGCAAATTTCGTATCTAAATTTGAAGTTAGATAAGTCTGACGTACAAATCATCTCTTCAAATTAGCAATAAGAAATAGATATAACATTTATTCTAAGGAGTCGCTAATGATGATAACATTTCTTCCGTAAGCAGAATTAGATGCGCCATTTTTCTTTCCTTCTCTGCATTATGTTCTTCCTTAATCATCCTTTGCAATCTAGCACAATCACTTGGACCGAAGGATCACGGATTAGAGAAATGTGAGATACTGCCACGCACGGATGCACCATATGGAAGTGGAACATGATGAAAGACTGTTGTTTCCTTCTGTTTGCCACCAAATCTAATTTCATGCGCATACTGAGAGAAGGCAATCAATGGGCTGCTAAGCTTGCCAACACGGGGACCAACCAAGATAGGGGATTTTGTCTTTCTAGAGGAAAACTCCACAAAAACTTGGACCACGCTACTAGCAGATGCTACTAGGTGACATATCTCTGTGAATGATATCTTGTTTTATATTTTGGTTTGTAACCAAAAACAAAAACTAAAGAACAGAAGTGGAACAACGTTGCCGTCGCTAGCTCTATTAGCACTCTTCAACTGGCTTGTGACGCTCCTTAATCACGCACGGGATTTGCAAAAGGTAAAATCATGTAAAACGATATAGGAGCGACACTAGCCAGATTAGGAGTGCCGACAACGCTATGTCACCAAAATTACTTTGAGATGCATTCTTCGTCCCCCCTCCCCCCACCACCCAAAAAAAGAAAGAAAAGAAAACTGAATTGGAACAACACATTACAATTATCAGCTCTATTCATACTCTTCAACTAGCTAGTAACGCTCTTTACTCAGGCACACGATTTGTAAAATCATGTAAAACCTATAGGAGTGACACCAGACAATTTAGGGGTGCCGACTTGGCTACCATACCAAAATTATTTCGAGATGCATTTCTGGTCCCCTCTCCCCCCACCACGAAAAACAAAGAGAGGAAATTGCATGACAATGGCCAAAGACCCATGGCCCTCAAGGAACCCAGGTACTTTGATGCTCTTGAGGGCTATAGATTGTCTTCAACCTCTAAACAAATAAACGGTGTTGTCTTCCTAATGACAGCATGTTCGATCTTCTCGTGGTTGCTTCAAGTATAAATCTACTCTCCACCTTTGAATTTCTTCACAAGCTTATCACATAGAAAACAAGACTGTCAAGAAATAATGGATGTGCTTATTTCAAACTGGTCTAATGTTCAGTCCTTGCCCAAGAGTTATGTATTCCCATCTGGTAGAAGACCAGGAAATCAAATTGTTCCATTGTGCAAAGACATTCCAGTGGTTGATCTTGGAAAAGCCGAGGGTGTTGATCGATCTGAGACTGTTCAGAAGATCTTAAAAGCAAGCCAGCAATTTGGATTCTTTCAGGTGTATATATCCTTTTTTTTTTGGACTAAACTTTTTCAACCCCCCCCCCCCCCTCCCCCTCCTTCCCCGCTCAAAAAAACAGAAACTTCATTAGCCGTATAGTTATGAATACTGATACTGGTCGTACCCTACTATTTTTGCCTTCTAAGGGTACATATTCTTTACAAATCGCATCGGTCAAAAATCATTTCGTACCGGTTGTACAGACAAGTATAGGTGATACCGGTGAAAAACTCGCTGAGGCTATTGGTTTTTTTTATCTGTTCCTTTAAAAATGTAAAAGTTACAGATTTCATTGGACAATTTAAATAGACGATACAAAGACTAAATAAGAAAAAATCCTAGTCTCTGTAGTCTCTTCTTCACAATATTCATCATAATTTGCAAAATATTTTCTTGGGTATCTTCAATCTTCCTTATAATTTTTAGTTTGCTATTACTTTTCCTTTTAATTTTATTTGCATTATAATTAGAAGCTTTCATCATATTCATGTACTGCTTCATACACGTGCACACTCACAAAGAGTTTATTCTTGAAGCCAAGGGTTGAACAACTAACTTATTCTAATTCTATAAGAGTTAGCTAATTAGATACTTCAAAAGGGGGTAATTTTAGAGGAGATTATTCAATTGAATAGCTGTTTGTTCCTGATGCCACTGTAAAATTCTGGAACAAACTTCTTAGTTGAAAAAGGGGATGATTCATATTGTATAAGAACAAGCGGCTTATTCTAAAAGAGCTATGAGAGAAGAAATATATGTACATATTTTCAGTTTAGTTGATGAACGAGTATTACATATGTACGTAATTGACAAGATATTTAAGACGGTACCGGAACTGGAACCGGTACGTACTATTTAACGGAAAAATTTTGTACACACTCTAATACGGTATTTACAGGGATGAATAGCCGTACAATTTTCTGGCCTCCGGGCAAGGCTCTTGACACACCATCTCTTACTGCTTGTCGTCGAATTAAATATTGTTTGCTATAGAATCAGGTAGAGATGTTAAGGTTTTATTGCTAAGGTTTTTAGCAACCGTAGAATAGAGATATGCCGCTATAAAGTAATTCCTGTCTTCATTTCATGACGAACTTGGGTTTTTTATTGCTAAAATCTTCTTTAGGCACGCTTTTGACAACACACGAGGAAGAGAAAAATTTAACTGCTATTTATGTCATAAATCACTCATGTAGCAAAAGTTGAATGCCGCTAGATACTCTTAATCGTTTATTTACCGACAATAAAAAATACTACTCAGAATTTTCGCTGAAGTTATTAATAAAAATGACATTGGACGCATTCATTGTCGCTTTTGATACGTTATAATCATATTCTTATAATTGGGGTAGTAGTCAAAATTTATCCTGATAAAAAAAACATGAAGATGTGAGTGTAAATAGTAAAAAAAAAATGCGTAAACTATCTTCAGCCGAAGTCTCTAACAACATTCGCTATGTGTTACAATAGTTACTGCTAGTACTTTTGACGACCTTTGCCACTGAAGGATTGCCCGCATCCCAAGCAATTTTACCCCTGCTTTGACCATTTTAGCATTCCAACCTGTCTAATACGTAGAAGGCCATTGACCTTTGACTTATGAGATACAAATCATCAATGAATCAGGTGATCAATCATGGAGTTCCGGAAAGTGTAGCGGATAATGCGATGAATGTTTTCAAGGAGTTCTTTGGCATGCCTGCTGAATACAAGGCAACCTTCTATTCGAACGACCCAAACAAAAGCTGCAGGCTCTATACAAGCACTCTGAATTATGACAAAGAAGAGGTTCATTACTGGAGGGATAATTTTACACACCACTGTCATCCTTTGGAGGATAACATTCAAGATTGGCCTGAAAACCCGACCACTTACCGGTAGTATCTGCAGTCTCATGTCCTCCACATTTGCTTTTAGATATTGTCGTGCACCTTTAGTTTCATTTGATTTGGATATGGTCATGCACAACGCCATTTTTGGTTTGTTGCTATGCTTTAAGAAGAGACTACTTTATGGAGTGGACTGTGAGAAAAACTCTACACGTTAACTATTTCCTAAAGTGAGAAAAACTGAGCACCACATCTCAAAATAATGTGAAGAGGATATGTGTGCTTTAGCATGAGAAAAGGGCAAAATAGGAGTAAAAAGGAAGTCTACAACTGGTTAACTTATGATTATTATCTTTTTTTAAGGACAGAAAATGAAAATTTTCTCTTGTAATGACAATGAATTTTCAGAGACATTGTTGGAGCGTATTCTGGTGGAGTAAGGGAGTTCCTGTTGAGGATATTGGATCTGATTGCTGAAGGATTGGGACTTGCAACGGGGTACTTTAATAGTGAACTAAGCAAGATTCAGTTGTTGTCTGTAAATCATCACATTCCGTGTCCCGACCCGAGTCTGACCTTGGGAATGCCAGAGCACTGTGACCCTAACCTCATAAGCATGATTCATCAATGTGATATATCTGGACTTCAGGTCTTCAAAGATGGGGAGTGGATTGGCGTTGAGCCTCTTCCTAATGCATTTGTGGTCATCGCTGGCCTCCAGTTACGGGTAATTATTTTTCAATCTTTTGATTTAGAAATAAATAACATTTTAGGGTTAAATCGGTGGTAAACTGCTTGAAGGGTGAGAATGGGGGGTAGAATTTGTGAGCAGCCACTTTTGGGTTAATCCAATGGTAATTTTCTGCCAAAATTTTGTGACACTGAGCCATTTACAACAAGAAGTTTGACAAAAAAAAAGACGTCTTTAATTGTACAAAATTAGCTTCACCTCGAGTTATAGTAAACACGATTTCTTGGTATCCTGATTATTGTTAAATTAATACTTCGTTGTATTAGTTTATGAATATTATAATATGTGATTTATCCAAAAGTAGCTTCTCAAGGAAGTTACATGTAAGAAAAGTAAGTTTTTGTCTCTCACAGGAACACATCAAAAAATCTGAAAACAGAGAATGTAATAATGAAAAATAGAGTTCCCTCCTTCTCCTCTTACCTTTCTTAGCTTCTTTAACATTTATTCCATCAATTATGCAGTCATGAATTGGTGAACTGATCCAGTGAAAAGATCGAGTCCATATGTGTATCTAGACAAAGGAAGCGTCGAGAATAATATTCATAAACCATATTATGCTTCCAAAACCTCATTTGTGATTACATGTGGTGAAATTTGTCGAAAATGCAGCTTTAAGCAACAAAATGAGCTGCAAAAAAGTATTCGAACATTTTTCTAACAAATTGCACAAGAAGCTCACCTGATGGTGTACACCCTCTCTATCTTTGGTAACTGATACCTCTTCTAATGTTATTCACTATTTTTTTTCCGTTGGTATAGGTTCTCAGTAATGACATGCTCACGAGTCCTATACACCGAGTGGTGACACATCCACATGAGTCTCGGACAACCATTTGCACCTTTCTTATCCCCTCCAGCGACATTGTTATAGAACCGGCTGGACATCTCATTGATGCACGGAATCCCGCGTTCTATAGAGCCTATAACTACAAAGAGTTCTTCGGTACCTTCACTGGTACAAATTGCGATGCAGAAAGTGCATTGAAGTGCTTTAGGGTTTAAGCTCAACAAATACTATGTACGAAAGCAAGTTCATATTCTACTGTTTGGTTCAGCTGGGGTTGCTGTAATATATATAAATCTCCCCGCGCCGTTATGTATTGAGCACCGTTGATATGGTTTGAAAAATAAGTTCTTCCACTTACACATAGTAAGAACATATTGCTTTCTGTTAATAAATTGGGTCAATGGACTTATTATCCACTCACTAACAGATAATGTGTATTTGTAAGTCAGGATAAATACAGTTAATTATATGATATTTATCTCCTAAGTATTTGAGATAAATACAATATTTATCTCCTAAGTGTTTGAGGTAAATACATCTTTATCTCCTAAGAGTTTGAGGTAAATCAGTCTCCAATTATATCTCTAGAGTATCCCAATAAATTAGAAGTCATAGCAATAAGTCCCTCTCTCTATAGCACTCTCTCTAGAGCAATCACCAAGAAGCTCTAGGATTTGATTCGTGGACGAAGAACTCGACTCTAGTAACCGTTTTCGTACCTGCGAAAAAGATCAAGGGTGTTGGAGGCTAGTAACAATAAGGATCCATCGTCGAAATATTCGGTATGTTTTCGAACCCACTACGTGGTACGTGGTAGCGCATTAATTTTTATTCAACATTTGTATCAGAGCATGATTACTTATTGATTCGCCTCTAACATACTAGAATAAATAATGTGCATGTTGCGATTTATTCCGGATACATGAATGAGACCCATTATTAAAATTCAAAATTTTCTGAGCATGTTTTTCTGAAAAATAATTATATGGTTTTATTCTCCTATGGTTGAGGATGAACTTCATAAATTTTCGTGATTATTAGATGCATAATTTGTGAGAAATCACGATTTTATTTTTTTCAAGAAAACTGTATTTTTTTGAGTTTAGGGACTTAAATTTGGAGCATTATATACAGTTTTTTTTATCATAATCGGTTGGTACATTATTAATCTATGTCGCATAAGCTTTCCAACGATATATGACACACATTATTTGGTTTAAAAACGAGAGATATATGGCCTTCGAAAGTTGGCATCAGGCATGGCGGCGACAAAAAATTAGGGTTTGTCAATGAAGAAGATGAACAGTAGACTCACGCGAGCCACTTTCTCAAGCCGAGCCGCTCGCAGACGCACGCCAAGACAGCTTTCCACGCAACGCATGCGCGCCCACGCGCCCGAGCCAAGCCACGCTGTCTCGCGCCAATCAGGCTGCGGACACGCACCCCACGCGCGCATGCTCCACATGCGCCTGACTCAGTCCAGAGGCTGCCCCACGCGTACAGCGATGCGTGGAGGCGCTTTCTGGTTGTTGCCGACTGATTTTGAACCCACCACCGGCAAGTGGAGCGTTTTCTTGGCTTATGAATTTTTTATATGGTGTTAAATTACCTTTATATCATCTCTGTGTGTTATGTTTATTTTTTAAACGACTTTTTTCTAAAGAAATTAGTTTTATACACACAAAATTTTTCATTTAATTTCAGAGGGTATATTAGAGTTAAATTCACTGTTTATCAATCTTTTAAAAATTATCTCTCATTTTTTGGGCTATTTGTGAGTATTTTTTTATGGTACTTTTGTGGTCCCAAAAATGAGAATAATGCGCAAATATTATTTTTTGCACTTCATGGGCAAAAAAAAATATTTTTGAAAAGCTATATGACATAAATGTTATGTTTTATTTATTTACCTTGATTAGTGTTATGGTTTAAATATGTTTTTGTTGAGATATATTTGTTGGGCTTTTGGTAAGCCCATACTTTAAACCCAATTTCAAGGCCTTCAAGTCTGTTTTCCTTGGAAGGAAAATGTGACCTATTCATCCATTTAATTACCCTTTAACTTGTTATTTGAGCATGCTAGTTTTAGGTTAAATGGATGAATATTATATTGACATTCTAAAGGAACTTATGTTTAATGTGTTTACTCTTATTTTAAGAAAATTCTTTTGAGAATAATGTGTTGTGTGATATCTCCATTTGTTTTATTGAAATAGTTTGTAGTAGGATTCTCAAAAAAGTTATATTCTATTATTTTCCTGTATATTTTCAGAAAGTCATGTACGGGGATGTAATTTGCACGCACATTATTCAAGCCAGAATTTTCTTAGCATAAGTTATTAGAATGCCAATAAGACTCAATGGAGTCTTTGCACACTTTATTGCACGGTCTAATTTTATATTGTTCTAAATTATCATGTGAATGATTTATTACATTGTGGCTTATATGATGATGAAATTTATTTCAAAAAATTACTTGAAAAATAGTTTTCCAATTCAAATACATGAGAGATGATTACGAGCTTAGCAAATTTTCGATTTCATGATGTGAAGAAGGATTATGTTTTTCATTTGAATTTTTTGAAATAAATAGAATTATGTATAATTAATGTCCACTACAAAAAAAAGTGATCTGTCGCGATGCCTTACGCCAGCGGCCACACAGTGGCGGTGCTGTACATGGGCTATGCCAGTACTTCCATAATGACCACTGTTGTAAGATGTATAACAATGCTTTAAGCCGGCGGTCACATTTCCAGCGCCGCCATAGACCAAATTTTCACCAAAAAAATTGAGCGCCAAAGTATAGCGCCAAAACACTTCTATGACGTCGGTCTAAAATGACTCTGACCTCTGGGATAGAACATTCTTGTTTATATCCCATTTTTCTTCTTTCGTTGTTCTTTTCTTTTTATGTTTTCTTCTGCTTAATACACATAACTCAACTCTGGCTTCTCTCTCTAACACGTCTGTCTCGTAGGGATATCAATCATGTTCGTCTCTCTCTCTCTCTCTCTCTCTCTTCTCCTTCCTCTTCATTTTCCATTCTCACTGAATCCATCTGTTTTGCTGAATTTCTCTTCTCCAGATCTAAAGTCTCAACTTTTCTCGCAAACGATTCTTCAATTTGCTATACACACTTTCAGATTCATCTAAGGTAACTATTTCTTTCACCCAACAATGATTAATGAACAATTAATTTTTTCTATTGTAAATTGTCTCTATTTTGATGTTTAGAAGAATTTGTAAATTGTGATTTCAAAGTTTAAACATTTGGGTCTAGCCGGGTCGTCGACAGCCTCGCCTCTTGCCGTCGCGGCACCGGCATGCCACTCGCCATCGCGGCATCAGCAACATCTGCCTCTTGCTATTCCAACCGTAAATGTGCATAACTACTCATTGTTGTACCTTCATAATCAATTATATGTGGTCTCACCGATAAATAGTTAGCTGTCGTGCATGATACTATAAGGTGCGAAGTAAAGAATGAAGGTAAAAAGAAGATGGGATTTTCATTCCCTTCGTGTTGTGGCTGGGAAAAAGGGGAAATGAAGTGGAAAATGGCGGTATGTGTTATAATAGGAAAAATGGATATGTTTTTGCTGTTATGATAGGGCAAGTAATTAAAGGATGGGACCTAATAATTAAGATGATGAAAAAGGGCCAAAATGCCATTTTCACAATTCCTGTTGAACTTGCTTATGGTGATTCTAATACTTCTGTACGTTGTTTGACTGATTAATTTTTATCCAGCTTAGCTGTTTGTGATCTCTCCGGTATAGTCAAGCCACATGATCTGATTATGTCAGAACACTTGGTGACCCTCCTTGCTGTTGTTTCTAAGTATTCTCAGAAGGATTGGTTATCTAGTTATGAGACACTTATGACCTATGTGGTAAAAATCTAAATATTGTTTGCAGTATTAAACTCATTTTGTTGTCAATGATCCTTCGTATTTTCTGCAGAGGTTTGTGGCAGATGCGCTGCATATCTACAAAAATTTAAGACTTTTGTCTCTTCTTACTCCAGAATATGAGACTTACGGTCTTCTAACTTTTTTTTCTTTGCTGGCAGGAGTAGTTGTTTTAGCTCAGCAAATTCTACCTTTTCTACTTTTTGACCCTCTATGTGTTATTTTAGATTCGTGATTTTGAATATAATTTAGAGACACAAGAAAGTCGCAAACAGGAGCTAGAAAAATTGATGCAAGCTCAGGATTCACAAAGAAGTTCCCTTCTGCAGTGGTGTTATACCAGTTATGTAGAGGTACTTCCTTGTTTTGAGATGCGTCTAAATTATTTGTGTTGTGTTCTATTATGGTTGTTCTATAATTAGACTATTCACTAAGTGGGTTTATAAACTTCTAGTCCACAAAGCTAACGCTAGCTGAGTTTATTGGTACATGGCTTTCTGCAAGGAATTGTGAAGGAGATGCCATTTTTAGGACATCTCATAGCTATCCATTTTGCGTAGTTGCTGGGGAGATTCTAGTCAGGGGTATACCAGTGGCATGTTTAGGAACAATATATTTTCAAGAGTTTTAAACGACTTCCTAACTTCAAAAATAGGGAATGCAAAAGCTAGATTCTTAGGGATCAATGGTTAAGCTAAGATAGTTTTCAATTGGACTTTCTTGTCGTTTCTTTCCCCTTTAATGTTTATCTTGATGCAGTGCTTCTTCAAGCATTCCACCTATTGCTACTCTCCAAAGAACGGCTCTCTTGGGTCAGCGTCAAGAACTTATGCAAGGATGGTACATCTTCAAGAAGGTTCTTGCAAAAGGAGAGAACTGGAAGAACTAGAAAGACCTTGATTAAGTATTAGTTACGTGTTTACTCCAGTTTCTTTTATATCTAAAGGCTTAGGCGTATTGTATTGTCATCTGTTCTTAACTTCTTTATTTTGTCAATATATTCCAGTATGAAGCTCGAGTTGAGGATGGAACTTTGATTGCAAAAATCAGATGGAGTGATATTCACTGTTCAAGAGTGTCAGTAGTATGAAGTTGATTAATTGGCATGTTGCTGTGTGTTTCTGATTTGCAATTGTCTGGAAATAGGTCATTTATGTCCTGCTCTTGCTAAGGCTGTAAAAACAATGAAGAAAGGCAAAAAGATCCTTTTTACAGGAAACCACAATGTAAGAAGGGAATGCTCTATGCAAGTTGTTCTCCCACCGATATTGTTTTGGAATTGACTATATTGATGATTTTTTCCCTTATTCTTTTGGCAGATGGATTTGGGGAGGAAGGCAAGCAGGCATGTGGCGATGAAGGTGCAATTCTGTCAAATGCTCCATTGAAAACTGTAGAGCTGCTATCATGGAAGACCTCTCACATATCACTGATGTTGGCTGCTATCAAGAAATCCTGAAGGGAGATGAGGAATATGAGAAGCCAAGGAAACTATTGTCAAGTGTGAGTTGCAAACCACTACCATTGAGAGATCAAGCTGATGTTACAGAATAAGAACACGTTTTGATTTCTGACCACTTTATTTGTGCATTTGACTGTCTTTGTTAAGAAAGGTCATGGTGAACCTTCTAAGTTTAAGACGGTGTACAACTGCCTAACAAATTTAATTTGGCTCCACTTCAATTTATTGTTTAACATTTCTTACTTAGTTGGAATTTTGCCTTCAATAGAACAAGTTGTTGATTTCTTGAATTATTGATGATGGATCTTGATAATTTTGTTAACGGTTTAACGAATGTGATTTATTCTTTTACTTTGATCTTAGTTTTGCGTAGGCCTTGTTTTATATAAATTAGAAAAAAATAAATAAAATAAGTACCTATATAGACAGTCAGTGTCACTAGCATAAATCTATTTATTTAAGAAATTAAAAATATGAAGAAACCTATAGCGGCGGTCAGTGTCGTTGCCTATAATCTTCTAATTTATTTTTAAACTAAAAAATATTTACTTATGGCGGCGCTAGTAACCACTGGCTTAGATAGCCACTGCTGGTGAAAACAACAATATAGGGCGGATAATGGAAGAGATATGCCGGCGTTTGACCGCTGGTATAGACTCCTATGACCGTCGGCATATGTCTAGAGCAACGCGACTAAAGGCATCGGTGCGCTAGCGCCGACTAAACCTATGGCGGCGGTTTTTTGGCTTATGGCGACGTTTTTCGACCGCTGGCATAGGTGATTTTTCTTGTAGTGTTTTTTTCTCTTTGCGCAAACTAATGTAGTTAATAAAATGGCCACCAAGAATGTCATAACTGATCTCGTTAAGGGTGAGAAACTTAACGGAGATAATTATGACGTTTGACACAAAAAGATGAAATTCATGCTGAACGAACAAGAGCTCAAGGAGCACTTGACCAAGGAGATGGTCGCGCCAACTGAGGCGCAACCCCTAAGAGACCACACTGCCTACTAGAAGTGAAATCAGAAAGATCATAGTGCGCGCCACACCTTGATGAGCAGCTTGCAAAATGATCTAATTAGGCAGTATGATGAACTTCTAACTTGCAAAGCTTTATGGGATCAACTCAAGTTCTCTTTTGGTGGAATCTTAACTACACGGCTTTGTAGCCTGGTGATCAAGTTTGAGGAGTACACAAAAGACCCTAAGCATACCATGAGTGAACATCTAAGGGTGATGTCCAATATGATTGGTAAGCTGAGGGATGTTAGCCATGGGCTCACAGATGAGTAGCAAGTCAGAGCTGTTATAAGGTCCCTTTCTGCCTCATTGGCCAATATGAAATAGATATTGACCCATAGTGAAAACATCAAGAACTTTTCTGATGTTTCACAGCATGTCATCCTTGAGGCCGAGACTCGATGCTGATAAGACCCTAACTTATGTCGCCCAAGAGGGATCGCGCAATGCAAATGACAAGCGTAGAAGACAAAGTAAGAAAGGCGAGACTAGCACTTCTTCGCCAAAAGAAGGGAAACTAAAGAAACGTAAGAGAGGAAAACGTGGTGGGAAAAAAGATTTATCTAAAGTCAAATGCTTTAACTGTCAACAGAAAGGACACTTCACTCGTGATTGCACTGAGCCGAAAAAGGTACTTTCGGAATCTCTCTCTCAGTTATATGTTTCCTCACATGTGATGGTTACTCATTCCCAACCTGTGTGGTTTATGGATACAGGTGCAACAAAACATGTAGCACATGATCGAGAGGGGTTCGTAGATTATCACCGGATTTCAGCGGGAAGCAAACATATCTTCATAAGAAACAATAGCTCCGAAGAGGTGCTAGGGGTTGGTTCTTACAAGCTTAAGTTACGCACTGGGCGCACATTAATTCTTGAGGATGTGCAATATGCACCCATTGTTTCGCTTAATCTACTTTTAGTTACTGCTTTATTAGACAATGATTTTTCCTTTATTTTTAGGAGTAATAAGTTGGACATCTTTTTGGATAATGTTTTGTTCGGACATGGTTTTCACATAAATAGCCTTTTTCAATTGGATTTAATTGATTCTTAGTCCTCTTATTCTTATGTTGTGAATGATAATATTGTGAATGATTCTACCACTTGGCATGCAAGACTGGGCCACATATGCCAAGATAGAATGACTCGTTTGGCAAGAGAAGGCCTTTCGGGCCCACTCACAAGAGTCAATCTACAAACATGTGAGGCTTGTTTGGGCAGTAAAGCATGCAGGAAGCCTTTGGAAAGGATGTGAGAGCAACTCAACTACTTAAGCTAGTTCACTCTGACATATGTGAACCTATGAGTGTAAAGGGACATCATGGTGCCTCTTACTTCCTTATACTGACAGACGATTATACGCGATATGGTTATGTGTATCTGATATCTTACCGCTATGAAGCTTTGGATTGTTTCAAATGCTTTGTAGCAGAGGTTGAGAATCAGAAAGAAAAGAGCTTAAAAACTCTTTACACTGACCGGGGATGCGAATATTTGTCTGATCACTTCAAGAAGTTTTGTGAGGAAAAGGGGATATGCAGGCAACTTACTATTCCTAACACTCCACAACAAATGGTGTTGCGGAAAGAAGGAATAGAACATTGTTAGATATGGTTAGGTCTATGATGGCGCAAGCAAACCTCTCAATATATTTTTGGGGGATGCTCTTTTGACTGCAACCTATATACTTAATCGTGAGCCTTTGCAATCAGTCAAATCCACCCCATATGAGCTTTGGAATGGCCAAAAGCCAAATTTGGATAACTTGCGCTCATGGGGCTTAGGGGATTATGTTCACAGTACTTCTCATAAGTATGGGAAACTAGGGCCTAGAGCTAAAAAGAGTATATTTTTTAGGTATTCTGAAAACTCTAAAGGCTATGTGATGTATGGTGAACATCCAAATGGTGGAAAGACTGAAAAGTCCCATGATGTCAATTTCATAGAGAGTGATTTTCCTAGCATTGAAGACGCAAGTAAGAATCTTGACCTCTATGAGTTAGAGGAGGTTGAAGCTACTTACCATCTCCAAGAGAAGGTGGGGAATTAAATCCTTATCTGGTTGTCGCTGACGATAGTATAAGTGACCCTCATCCTAGTAGGAGTATCCCAGATAGTGGGAGCACACCACAAAGACCATTAGGTCAACAAGATTCTTAACTACGTAGAGGTACATAAGGAAGAGTTCCACATCGTCGTTTTGAGATTGACGGAGAAATTCTTATCTGCACTCCAAATGATGAAGACGAGCCTACTTCTCTTGGAAAGCCTTATCTTCGTCTGCTAGTAATGATCGGATGGCTGCAATGAATGGAAAAGAATCAGGTCTGGGAGTTGATTGATCTTCTGACAGGGTGCAAGACTGTTGGAAACAAGTGGGTTTTAAAAGTCAAGTACAAAGCAGACGGGTCAATTGACAAGTATAAGGCACGTCTAGTGGCGAAAGGCTATGCCCAACAACGGGGTGTGGACTATGAAGATACTTTCTCCCCAGTGGTGAGATTTGCTTCAATTCGTCTGATCCTAGCTATTGTCGCCCAGCAGGATTTAGAACTTTTTCATATGGATGTTAAGACTGTGTTTCTTAATGGAGAACTAGACGAAGGGATTTATATGGCTCAACCCAAGGATTTTGAAGTCAAAGGACATGAGCGCAAAGTTTGCCGTCTCAAACGTTCTATATATGGTCTCAAGCAATCGTCTAGGTAGTGGTACTTTAGGTTTTATCATGCCATTACCTCTATATGTTTTGAAATGATTGAACAAGACCATTGCGTTTAAGTAAAAAGATCCAAGAAAAATATTCTAATCCTTTCTTTGTATGTGGATGACATTTTTTTAGCTAGGAATGACATGAGTTCCATTGTCGCCACTAAGCAGTGGTTGTCTTCAACTTTTGAGGTGAAGGACATGGGAGAAGTTAATTATGTGCTCGGGGTTAAAATCATACATGATCGTCCAAAGAGACTTCTCGATTTGTCTCAAGAGACATATATCAAGAAGGTCATTGAACGATTCCATATGCATAACTCAATACCCATAGATACTCTAATGACAAGGCGTGTACTTTAACCATAGACCAATGCCTAAAGAATGATGAGGAAAAGAATCGGATGTCCAAAGTGCCTTACACGGCTACAGTTGGGAGTCTGATGTACGCTATGTTGTGTACGCATCCAGACATCTGCTATGCTATTGGAACGGTGAGTCGTTATCAGAGTAATCCTAGACCAGCTCATTGGAATGCAGTGAAGAGGATTCTTTGATACCTACGTGGAACCGCTGATCTCGTTCTGTGTTATCATGGTGGAGACTTGAGACTAAGAGGATACATCGATGCTGATTGGTGTGAAGTTGTAGACGTAGCTCTGCCCCGTCGGGATCAGACATTGTGTGATGTATGCTGGTCCGTCGGTATGGGACTACGTAAGTTTTGATATGTTTATGGCATCTTATGTAGTTGACATTATTTATTATATTTTTTATTCCTTGATTTGAGTTTATTTTGGAATGAATGTACTTTCATATACATCCTTATTGAGAGTGTTACCAGGCTTGAATTGACCCACTCACACGGGTAATTCACCTTGGCGCTAAGATAGCGAGCAAGATGAGACATAATTGTCATAGGCGCCAAGAGAGACGAATAAGATGATACAGCTTGTAAAGCAAACATGTCGCCTTAGTTGGAGCTAAAATGAGACCTATAAAGGTAGTTCGATCATAGAGTATCTCCACAACTCTATGTAGCTTATTTGCAGCTGAATGTGAAACTTAAGGCAGGCACTATGAGAGTGACTGGGCTGAAAAAATCCGGTTAGGCACTTGTACAACGACTAGATTTAGATTCGTATGGCATATTTTATTATGCATTTATGTGACACGCTCTTGCGGGTTACGCCAAAGCATACAAATCATACTGTATATGCTAAATACAGACCGACAGCGGGAGTGATGAATGAATCTCTGCTTCGTCACTATGTGAGCCACTTGGATCGATATTTTTGATCCTACAAAATACCCTTCTCACCTTAGACTATGTCATAAAGAGGATACTCAATGTCGCTACTTTAGCATGTACCCTTGGATCATGAATTATGCGATCTCGCGGGACATGTCAAAGAAAGCGGTTAGGTCTAATTAGAATAACATGATGGCTTTGAGAAGAAAGTTCAATATTATATCATGTTATGTGATTCATAGCCCGGACGACTTTGTCGATTTTTTGTTTCGATATGAGTCATGAATACAAAACATATGAGAGGTTTAACATTACTCATTATGAGGGATTTGAGAGTGTTTAATCTAGTATAGTTAAACTATCTGGGGTACATACAAAATTTTTTGGAGTGATATATTGTGTTAGTTTTGTGATAACTTAATACAATACTCCTTAATTGGACATCATTTCTAGTAGGTCGCACGTTCTATTTCCTGTATAAGGAGATGAGTGGACAAGAGATAAGGAGGGACTGTACGATTTATTTGCCCCGTATGTGGGGGAGTGGGAGCTGTTAATAAATTGGGTCAATGGACCTATTATCCACCCACTAATAGATAATGTATATTTTTTAGTTTGGATAAATACAGTTAATTAGAGGATATTTATCTCCTAAGTGTTTGAGGTAAATACATCTTTATCTCCTAAGAGTTTGAGGTAAAGTCGGTCTCTAATTATATCTCTATATAAAGACTAGAGATATCCCAATAAATTAGAAGTCATAGCAATAAGTCACTCGATCTATAGCACTCTTTCTAGAGTAATCACCAAGAAGCTCTAGGATTTGATTCATGGACGAAGAACTTGACTCTAGTAACCGTTTTCGTACCTGCGAAAAATATCAAGGGTGTTGGAGGCTAGTAACAACAATGATCTATTGTCGAAATATTCGGTATATTTCCAAACCCACTACGTGGTACGTGGTAGCACATTAATTTTTATTCAACACCTTCCTTAATAAGTATAAGATAAAGTTTACCTCAAATCAAAAGTGTTGTTAGATTGTGCAATTATTGAGAAAAGACTGCCTTATTGTCCATTTTGGGGCAAGCGGATGTTTATTTTTGGTCGTACAGCAATCTACTTTGAAGCATGCAAGCAAACTACTACCATGGAAGAATGGGCAAATTCTTGTGTGCAAAGCAAGTAGAGCAAATCAGGGAATAGTGTTCAAGTGAGACTTAGAGTTGTTTCCGGGATCCCATCACTGCAACTATAAGCATTGTGCTTCCCTACTTGAAAGGCAGTTTTGTTGCTACAGATTCTTTCACTGCTGAGAATGCGTGACATTGAAATCCATTTTTCCTGTCAAAATCCTTTTAGTGGCATTTTTTTTTATAGCAATTCAACACCATTTTGACCTTTTCATTTGCTTCTGGCTGTACACCTAATTGTTCAAAGAAGGACTTTGAATGAGGCAAAATATTGTAATTTGGCATTGCACATTTTCCAGAGGATAATCTTTTGATTTTGAGATCCAAATCGCAAAAATACTGTGTGACTTGCATAAAGGAACTCTAGTAATAATGCTTGGGGTATAAGTAAAGCAACAAAGGGAGCCATCGCTGCTTTAGTGGCAGTCTTTTTACCTATAGATCATCTTTTCGCAAAATGCTAAGCATTAGTGACATTTGAGCATTCCAGTCGCCGAAGTCCTGTAGTGAATTCTGCAACATTAGGCAGAAGGTCCAGATAAATATAGCCAGTCTGTAAATATTTTAGGAACAAATTTTGGCTGCTACCCTGGTCGTAGGAATTTTCCTCCAACCCTATATATAGTGACAATTAATAGCCGCTAAATGTCTTTAATGACTTTTATGTTAATACTTTTAGCGACAACTCTTAACAGCACTTTTTAGCGTCACTAAATAAAAGCAATTAAAAATATTTAGCAACCATAAATTGTCGCTACATGGGAGGTAGGAGGAAGATTTCTTCAACCCGGATAGAAACCAAAATTTTTCCATATTTTATTCCTATTAAGAACTCCTGAAATGTCTAAATTACCGCGTTTTCCTGCATGACTTTGCTAGCCTTTCCTAACCGTTAGAGTAATGTCATTTTGACTACCTTATAGCCAAATTATCGGCAACTTCTGTTATTGGTACGTTAATCAATGCTAATAACACCTGATAAATGAGCACTGCAAATATCAGTCGCGGCTGGAGAACGACACAATTTAAAGAGGTAGGAATGCCAACAATCTCTCTAAACACAATCAATCGTCTTTAAATATTTTTAGTAACTTTTATTTAGTGACGCTAAAAAATACTATTAATAATGGTCACTGATAGTGTTAGAAGAAAAGACACTAGAAACATTTAATGACTTTTAATTGTCACTGTTAATGGGGTTGGAGGAAGATTCCTACAATCCGGACAGGAGTCAAAGTTTATTTTTCATCAACCTAAGGGCAAGAAGAGTGCCAAGAGGCACAAAAATAATAGCTTTGCAGTGAGAGCAGTTTATGGTAAGGTTCATACCCCACCCCCGGGTTATCCATTTCTTCAGGCAATAAAATCACACCATACATACAGATGAAAAATTCTGCACTCGAATTTTACTGAACTTTGGCATGTCAATCATTGATCTAAAATTAATAGCATGATTTAGTTTAATATGAAGATGAAGATGAAGATGTACGTCATAATCATTATTAGATAATGGCAATAATTGTGAGAATACGACGTGCTAGAAATTGCACTATTTTGATGAAAAATGACCTCTTGACTGGGAGACATTATTAAATAGACTTTCCATTTTGTACCATTGTTTATCATGTAATTTTCAGCTGAGCAGGATGCAATCTTTTGCAAATCTTCTAATTTTATGTGTCGTTGATACCATATGAAACTTTTGTGTACATGTCAACATTGCCACCCAGTATAGACCTGACGATGTCTAAATCACGATATGTGGACCACTGAATTATCGAGTTCATGGAATCCAATTCAATTTGATTCTCATGAAGGTCACTTGTTCTTACTCGGTGGTGATGTGAGGAATGTCAGTGGTTATGTTTTCAAATCCTACCTCAAGGGTAGATACTAGATTGCTAAAAGGTTTTGGAATATAGAGTTGTATAGTTGGTCCGTACATGTTAGATTATTCCCTACTTGAAAGAAATAGAATTTTTTTTTTCTCTTGCAATCGTACACAATGGACTAACAAAGACATATAAAAGCAGTTTTTTCCCACTCCTCTACCACCTAATCCATTGCTTTTGCTTTAGAAGATAGAAATGGAGGGGATGGCCTTGCTTGTTTCAAGCTGGTGTGAAAATGTCAAATCCATCCCTGCAGATTATGTCATGCCACCGGAGAAACGGGCTCAAGATTTTTCAGTTTGCAAAGACATTCCGGTCATTGATCTAGGACAAGCGGCTTATGGCCGAGCTCATGTAATTGAGCAGCTTATGAAAGCTAGCCAGGAGTATGGGTTCTTCCAGGTTAGTTCTTCAACAGCCTATCCTATTTATATATGCCAAATTTGTCGCACCCCTACTCCTTTTCCTAGCAGTATTTTGAATATGACACTTTCCCTTAATGGCTTGAACAAAGAATATCTAACCATATGTTTTGTTCACTTTTTGGCAAATAGGTCATCAACCATGGAGTCTCAGAAGCTATGATGCAGGAGACAATGAAGTTATACAGGGAGTTCTTTGCCCTATCAGCCGAGGAGAACGCATATCTATACTCACCGGACTTTTATAAGGGTTGCAGGCTCTACACGAGCGGTTACAATTATGCTGCTGAGGATGCTCATTACTGGAAAGACTATTAAACACCCTTGTTATCCTTTAGAGAACCACATCCAGTCTTGGCCCGAGAAGCCAGCTAGATATCGGTGAACTTTGCGACACTTTTCCTTTCATCATTTTGTTTGGAAATTTTTTTTCCTCCTACTTGGTTGGAGCACACTTCATCCCTGATATCACAATTACTCTAACCAGGGTTGGAGAAATTATTATCCTTTTCTTATGGACGAAATGAGATTAGGCCGCCACTGAAAGGAGGCAAGGAAGAGACTGAGTCAAACTTGCGAGTTGTGACCAAGCACAACGAGAGAGAGAGAGAGAGAGAGAGAGATTTTCTTTACATTTGGAAAGATGTCTTAACCACTTTGCCAATATCTTGCACCCTTAGATGTTCGATGCTCGGAACGTTTACCCCAATCATTCAACCTGAATTTTAGTGGCAAAAAATTCATCTCAAATAGTCTAAGGGCATCAGTGATACTTTATTAGCTGCGCAAAATATGTCAGGAGATATGAACAAGGTAATAATTTGAAGGCGATTATTGTGTTTTTTTTTTTTCAATAGGACACACCGGTATATCAAAAAAAATTGCAAAGAGATCTAGTAATAGCTCTGGTGGCATTTAGGTGTTTTCTTGTCCGAATCATTAGCAATTTTTTTGACGTCTTAATTTTCTCACTGAAAACGTCGTAGCTACAATCTTGGCTACTGCTTTTGGATCCTTATTTTGCCACTCAAACTTTCCTGCTTCAATCAATGCTTACGGGATTAAGTATTGACAGAGACTTGATTGGGGCCTATTCTCTTGAAGCAAGGAAGTTGATCCTGCGGATTTTGGATCTTATGGCTGAAGGATTGGGACTTGAAGAAGGTTATTTTGGAGAAGATTTGACAAGAGGGCAGGGAATGGCGATTAATCACTACCCAGTGTGCCCTGACCCAACTTTGACCATAGGAATAGGGGCACACTGTGATCCTTACCTCATTACCATTCTTCAGCAAGATGTTTATGGTCTTCAGATAAAGAAGGATGGCAAATGGATTGGTATTGATCCTCTTCCTAATGGATTTGTTGTCTTCATGGCTAACCAAATGGAGGTCTGTGCTTCTAAGTTCCTTGCATTCTCTTCATGTGCATTATGGCCTATACTTGTTGGACTCTCATTAGTTTTCCTGTTATCAAAAAATTGTTTACCTCATTTTTTGTGTACATGAAACAAGCTAACGACCTTGTGTAGTTTTGAGTGAAAGTTTTTGGTTGGAGACTCTTTACAGTACACAACTTTGTTCGAGGACTTAAATCTTTTATTGCATTTGTGCAGATTATCACCAACGGAAAGATTAAAAGTGCAGAACATCGTGCAGTGAACGATTCAAGTGCAGCAAGAATCTCCCTTGTCACATTTCTTGGTCCTGCTAAAGAATGTGTGGTACATCCTGCAAAAGCGCTTGTTAGTGCTAGCAATCCCCCGCGTTATAAAGCCTTCACATACTTGGATTTTGTTACGAACTACCTGTTCTACCTTGCCAAAAGGGATCTTCGTTATGAAACTACACTAGGACCCTATGAGCTCCAGAAGAACTAATCTGCTCGCGATATTCAGGTGGACTCTAAATTAAATCAGTCTATCTTGAATCAGCAATAAAATCATAGAGCAGGTTGATTGTGTATTTTGTATGTTGTGAATATTTGTGCCAAAATTCCTCTTAATTTTCCAATTTCCTTGTTTTTTTGTGCAAGCTGAAGAAGGAAATTTCTTCTTCTTTCTTTTTTCCCTTTCCATTCTATTTAAACTGCCGTATAATTACTCATACAAGAAATTCAGAAGAAAAGCAGAAGCTTATACTGTCAATAACATGTAAGATAAGAAATCTCTACATTATTGTTCTATAGATTTGATGAATCGTTTAAGAATGCACCGGACAATCTCAAGTGCTGTGACCTAAATGGTAGTATCATCAAATGTTTTAATTCCTTTTGGTTGAGAAGACATAAGATTTAAAGGTAGATAGTGTCATGGAGCTGAACTATGAAGTTATCAGAATGAGAAGTTGATAACATTCTTTTATGAAGTTTGGGATGACTTGTAATTTAGTCAAACGCTCTTAAGTTACAATTTACTCTTAAAGTTAAATTATTAAAAAATAAGTCCAACAGTATTGCCATGCTTAACAGACATGTAGACCCAATAAGTTTATAGGAGATTCAAATTTCCAATTTTGGGAGGGATTGTTGTTTAAACTTTCCTGCCTGAGCATCCTGTATGTTGAGCGAATGAGCCCGTGTGTTGGTGTCGTGGTGTTCTTGATGATGTAAAAAAATTGAAAGTAACGAGACAATATGAGTCTCCAAGGCGCGTTACGATGAAATTAGGTGGGCAAATCTGGTCAAGCGAATTATGTCCCATGCATGCATGATAACATTTTGCTGTATGGTGATTGCATTTTGCAAAATGAAATCAACTCAAGAATAACTAGTGATTTTGCAGAGTTGCTGAAACTGAAAATTGGACTGTCTAAAGATAGAAGATTATGTGGGAGAAGAGAGATTCAGAAATTTATGTATTCTTTGGCCTTTTGTTGCCTCAAAATGGCAGAACCTGTGTACTGAAGTGCCACTGAAATGGCTCTTCAAAATCTGCCGCATCAACAAAATGCTGCGAAGCGGTGCGACGTTGCATAAGCAACGGTGACTTTGGCGATATGACCGTTACTATTTTAACGGTATATGCGGAAGTCCAGAAAGGTCATCGAACTGACCAACCCCACCAGGCGATCAGGCTAATATGCAAATTAGCCCATGTATTTTATTAAGGAAAAATTGCGTAAAATATCCCTGTGATTTGGGGTAGTTACAAAAAAATCTCTCATGTTAAAAAATTACAAGAAGACACTGAAAATTGCAAAAGTATTGTAATCGTCAAAAAAATCGTTCAAACTAACGGCATGTGATATTTACGCTCCTTAAGAGTGCGTTTGGTAGAGATTAACTTAGCAAATGACAAAAATGTCATTTATGTCTTCTTCCTTCTCAAATCATAAGCCCTAACCACCACCACCGCCTCAGTATGATCGTCACCGCCGCCGCAGCCATTTACTCCCACAAATCGTGGCAGCCGCAGCCCCCTCAAGCCCAAAACTAGAGGTGTCAAATGGCCGGGCTTGGGCAGGCCCAACCCAAGCCCATCGGGCCTCCAGCAAACCGGGCCAGGGCCGCTGTCAACCGGGCCGGGCCAGGCCAGAATGAGGGAAATCTAGGCCCAGTCCAAGCCCAGGCCCTAGGCCCAACATCTAGGGCCGGGTCCGGGCCCATTTTGTTTTTGTTATTCAAAATAATATTATTATTTTACTATCTATTTTGTTATTATTATTTAATAATATAAATACTAGCTTTTTATATGTATTTTAACAGGTATTTTTTTTACGCACGGTACTAATACTAATTTATATGTAAGAGGGTAGAATTAGTCAGTTTGGTATTTATTGACAAATAAGTTTAGCTAATTATCAATTAGTACAAACTTTTTTACAACTCAACGCTTGCTTCCCCAATCAATCAGAATTTGGGCCAACTGATCAGGGGAAGTCAAAATCTAAAATTATGTACAATTTTAAACAAATGATTTTACCATCTTCCATGGCCCTTGAAGCTGATAGTAAAGATTCAACCTATATGGCCATAGCCTCCCACTTGCTGGCATGTTCCGCGAGTTACTCATCAACTGGAAGTTGACTCTTCCTTCTTTTTACACTTCTTACAAAGCAAGGTATGTTTGTACCTTCTCAAAATGTTGTGTTGCTTAGCTCAAATCTAAAAGTAATAGATCTCTGGCCACGAATATTTGTTTGTTTTCTCACTAATGATCTAAAAGTAATAGATTTCTTCTACATTTTAGTCATAGAAGGCAAGCAAATACACCTTAGTTTAAAAAAACTGAAAAGGCCATTTTTGGGCCAAAAGAGGGTCGGGTTGGGCCGGGCCAAATCCGAGCCATTTTAGGGTCGGGCCCGGGCCTGTTTCTCAAAAAATTAGGCCTGGCCCTGGCCCAAGCCCTAAGGGTTAGGGCCAGTCCGGGCCCAAAAAAGGGCCTGGCCAGGCCGGGCCAAAAAAGGGCCGGGCTGGACCAGCCCGCGGGCCGCCCGGCCCATTTGACACCTCTACCCAAAACCCAGCTGCCACCCTCATCAAGCCCTATCGACCACCATCACCCCCTATTTCTTCCACCGCCTGTTTATGTCACCACAATCCAACCCTATCTACCTCCGAAACCCTAGCCCCAACCACCCACAGAGACCCCTTATTCTGCTGCCGCTAGCCCTTTCATCAACCCAATTCAAGTGCACCACCCCCACCGGTGCCTTCCACCCACTACGAACTTCACGTAAGTCACCAACCACAAGCCTATTGCGCCTCCTCCACCTAGAGTTTTCAAAAGGGCCGGGAGACTTGTGGGCTGGCCCGGCCAGGTCCATTTTTGGCCCAAGCTGGCCTGGCCTGGCTTGGCCAGTTTTTGGGCTCCGATTGGCCCTACCCTTAGGGCCTTGGGCCAAGGCTAAGGCCAGACCATATTTTTCCCCAGAATTATCCAGGCCCGGCCCTAAAAAGCCTGGGCTAGGCCCTAAAAAATGGGTCGGCTCGTTTTTTAGGCCTTGGCCCGTTTTTAGGGCTGGGCTGGCCCGACCCTCTTTTGGCCCTAAGATTGGCCCTTTTTTGGCCCATTATTATTGTATATACACATTATTATATATATAAGTGTGTGTGTCCAACGATAATCGAATGAGCAATGAATTTGAATCTGAACATGAATCACGATGATCGTTCTTCCTTGGTGCAATAATCAAAGATTTGTTTGACGTAAAACAAGAATTAGATTACAAATATTACAATCGAACCTTGAGAAATCATGGGCCTCCTTGAAGAGGTATTGGCGGTCTTGGATGGGCTGAACTTATTTCTCAATAAATAACAAACCGACTAATTCATGTATAATCTCTTGTCCGGCTTTACGTTCTACCCTCTTACATATAAATTAATATTGGCACTGTGTGTGAAAAAATATATGTTAAAATACATATAAAAAGCTAGTATTTGTATTATTAAATAATAATAACAAAATAGATAGTAAAATAATAATATTATTTTCACCTTTTATGATTTTCAAAAATAATTATTATTCTTTCAGCAATGAAAGAAGAAGTAAAATATCAAATAGTAGAAATAGTATCTTTCAAATAGTAATAATTGTTATGTGTTATTATTTTATTAATAAAACTCACCAAGAAGAGTATAAAAAGATATAACATATAATAAAAAATAAAATGAGAGACAAATAAATATGTATATATATATATATATATATGTATATGACTTATAATGAAATAAAAGGATAAAGATTAGGTTCGTTAAATTGTGAATATTGAACATGCCTAGAGTATATGAAAGAAGAAATTTAAAATTGAGAGATGTAAATGAGAGAGAGAGAGAGAGTAATTTACTTACATAATAACAAGAATCCTAGTCATAGTACTACATTACAATTTGCTTACATAATAACAAAAAATTACCGCATTTCAAGCCTTTACTTTGAATAACAAGAAATTACACCAAAAAAAGGGCCCGGGCCTGGAACAAGTTCGGCCCTAGATATTGGGCCTGGGGCCAAGGCTTGGACTGGGCCCAGATTTCCCCTTCATTTGGCCCCGCTGGCCAGGCCCGGTTTCACGGTAGGCTCGATGGGCCCGGGCTGGCCCGACCCATTGACATCTCTACCTCCACCATCCTGATTCACAAAACCACAAGCCTAGATCTACAATTTAAAAAATAAACCTAGATCTACAATTCAAAAAACAAACCTAGATCTACAAAACCACAAGCCATCAACCCATCCACATGTGCCTGCGCCATCACCACTGATAGGCCATCACTGATGCCGTTCAAGGGTTCCGACAGAGGATATCTCACCTTGTCGACAATAGATTGACTTTGCCGTTGCGGGAAGCTCGCCAGGCAGCCGTGATTATCGCCGGGTGAGTTTTCGCAGCCGACCCAACTTCGATCTCTGCCACCGAAGGATTTCTAGTCACATGATTTAGGGTTTTTTTTAGGATTTTCTAGTCACAGCCGGCCCTAATTGTAGATTTAGGGGTTTTTTTAGGGCAATTTAAACATTTTTATCGTTCTATTACGGGAATCCTCCGTTGTAAGACTTTTGCAATTTTCGGTGTCTTCTTGAAATTTTTGTAGCAGGAGGGGTCTTTTTGTAATTATCCCAAACCACAGGAGTATTTTACGTAATTTTCCCTTTTACTAATGTGCACTTGTACCATTGTGATTAAACAAATTAAAAACATCTCTCTCTTCCTTGAATCATTACTATTTACTAGAGAATGTTCCAACGCTGTGCTGCTAATGGTTGGTTGCCAGCCATCCTTGTTACTTTACCTAAACTAGGGTTGTCCATTGGTCGAGTTACGTTGGGTCGGGTTACTTGAATTTTCACAAAACTTGACCCAGCCCAACCCCGATTAGGGTTGGCCCTGGATAAACCCAACCATAGAACAGACCCAGTGCAACCCACTCTAATCCTGGCTCTGAATAGTTTCCTTTATTCATGAATTTTGATAACAAAGGCAAAATGGTAAATACTATCGTGTTTTAGAAACATGACCTTGTGGATTATCGAAATTAAAGAGTTCAATGTGACTAGTCTAGTGCACTTTGAACCGGTTCAATCCGAGACCAATGAAGTTGAAAGAAGTATTTTAAAAATTAGCGACAACAATTTTCACACAAAAAATAGACCTTCCAGATCATTCTGCGTGGGATAGATCTTCCTTTTTTGTGGTAATCCGATGTGGCTATCCTACGCTCTTTCTTTTTATTATTTAATCCCAACCTCTCAACATATTTTTCGTCAATTGGAATCAAATTTTTTTAGATCTTAGCCATTTTTCTCTAGTCTTGTGTGTTCACATTCACAGTGAGTTATCACATTTATTCTTAAATAAATCTTTAGTATTTAATTTAATTTTAGTAGGGTTCACATGACTCTGGTTCGACCCCAACCCAACCCGAACTTTATTTTATAAAGTAGGGCTGGGTTGGGCTGGACTGTTTAGGAGGGTCCAGTGCCTCATGAAGACGTTTATCCCAAATTAGAGTAGTGTCACCTCTGAAGGAAACTAATTTTCACTCGATGAAGAAAAATTAAGGAGAATCCCCTCCCCATTAGTGTTAATGGAAGGGCTGCAACTTAATTTAGATTTTTATAGGTCTAACCAACCCAATCTAAGAAGATGTGAGCTTTTACCCAACCCAACCCAACCCAACCCAACCCAACCCACTTAGTTACAAAAGAGTTAGGGTTGAGCAAATATATTATAGTGGATTATCTTGGGTTGGGCTTTTAAAACCCTTTTATGTAAAAACTAATATTTTGTTGGTAACTTTTATGAAAAAAGAACCACCACCTACCAGTTCAAACTGCAGCAACTATATCCAAATGCGGCAAAAAAATGCAACTAAATGTTCTAATCAAAAAAAAATTGTGAGAGGCCTGGAGTAAGTAGCTCCAAGAGTTGGAGCGGAAGTTTTTCCTCTCACTTAAGCGTATGGTTTAAGCGAGAGATGAAAATGAGAAAACTTAAACAGTTTTGAGATGAATGTTACTGGTTGGGTTTATAACATTTCAACTTTGCAAAGTTTGAGCTTGGATGTATTAATTAGTCCCACTCTGGCTCGAATGGAAACGAAGCTTATATAAGTACATGAGCTGGAAGTAAACACCTTAGGTCCGTCCATGCCCAAGCCGATGAGCATCAAAAAGGAATAGCCATAAGGTTATGGTTTTAAGTGAGTCCAAGTTTTGTAAATTTCGTTGCAAATGTACCATGCTGAACGGCAAATTCACCAGTTACTGTTTCTAGTTTTCACAGGCTCAATATACGGAATCTAATTACGTTAAAACCTAGGTGGAATTCCTCATTTTTTTTACTTAAATCCGGTTTCATCTGTGCTTGTTGCTTTCTTTAGATTCTCGGGCCGGTTGGCATTTTTGTTTGTCACAACTACAGTTTTAACGTATTTACTTGTCGAATGCTACAAGGTTGGCTGGTAATTTAAGTATCTTCCAAAAGGGCCAAGACGCTATAAAACCCCTTAGATTTATTCATCTCTCACACAACCAGAACTGTTTTAATACTACTTGGAAGATTGAGGTTATGGCTTCCCTTGTTTCAAGCTGGTCTAGTAAGGTTGAACACATGCCTGCTAAATATATCATGCCACTGGAAAGAACACCTGGGAACTTTGTTTCGATCTGCAAAGACATCCCAGTGATTGATCTTGGATAAGCGACGGGTTCTGGTCGAGCTGACATAGTTCAACAAATTATAAAAGCTGCCCAGGAATTTGGATTTTTTCAGGTTTATGTTAGATGATCTTTTTGTTGCGTTTTTTTGGTTCGCGGGGGGTGGATTATACAGCTGTTTTGCAAGTCTTTCAGCATAAATGCTGACCATGGTAAATTCCCTTATTAATAAACGTACAGGTAATCAATCATGGAGTATCAGAAGAGATGATGCAAGACATAATGAGTTTATACAAGGAGTTCTTTGACATGCCTGCTGAGGACAAGGCTAGCCTTTGCTCCGATGACACCACTAAGAGCTGCAAACTCTACACAAGTGGCTCAAATTATGCAACGGAAGAGGTTCATTACTGGAGGGATACATTAAGGCACCCAGTGCTTCCTATAGAGGAACACATGACATCTTGGCCTGAAAAGCCAGCAAGATATCAGTGAACTTTGCTATTCCACGAAGCTAGATTCATGTGATTTCTCAAAAAGTTGGAAGGCTACTCCTTCTATCTAATAATTTTGAGCCCCCATTTTGAAGTTGGTTGCTTTCAAACTTTCATCAGTTTTTCCTTGTAACTTAATTAGGTTCAATTTTAACTTTCAACTTAATTTTCCAGATTAGCTTTAGGCATTTCATGGTAGCTTAGGTGAATCTCCCTCCTTAAGACAATTTTAAGTAATGATTTGGATCATCTAGACCCAAAAGAGAATAAGTTCAGATATTTTCATTATAGACCTTTAATTGCATTAGAAAATTCTTCTAATTTCCACCTACCTTGGCCAAGGAACACCGAGCTATAACTTTAGGTGATCGCATGAAAGTTCAGAATATTTCCCTCCTCATGGAGGGTGAAGATTTTTTTTATTAACATACACCAGCCAATATGTATGATGCGATTTCCAAGTTCAACTTTGTAAGTGCACTTGAATGTTATAAAGTCTAAACAAGAGGAACTCCATTTGCAGGGAAGTGGTTGCCGCATATTCTATGGAAGTGAAGAAGATGGGCATGAGGCTTTTGGATCTGACTGGTGAAGGATTGGGACTTGAAGAGGGGTACTTTATAGATGAGCTCGGCAAAGAGCTGGGAATGGCTATTAATCATTATCCTCGGTGCCCCGACCCGAGTTTAGCTATGAGAATACCTGGACATTTTGACCCCAACCTCATAACAATACTTCAGCAAGAGGTTTATGGGCTTCAGATTTGTAAGGATGGGCAATGGCTTGGTGTTGAAGCTGTTCCTAATGCATTTGCTGTCAACATGTGCCACCAAATGCAGGTACATCTCTAATCTTTTGTCATCGAGTGATGCTCGCTCCTCGGATCTGAACTTTATTTACAGAAGTTATTTCCCGAGACAAGAGTTGCTTATCGCCTTTAATTGTTTTAAAAGTGGCTGTCATCATTGAGCTATCATTTAACAAAGTTTTAGAGAAACACCTATGTGGAACAAGCTTTGCATCCTAGTATCACCATCATATACAGGCAGGTCATGCGGCACTTGAAAGTTGAAACAGGAATCTATCCAAAATCTTGCAGTTGGCTGCAGGACTTAGATCGTTGACTAGAATGAACAGCAACTCCGTCAGAACAACTGTTTTTCAATCATCCAAAACCCTACGAGTGCTCTCCTTTTCTAGAGTGACCAAGAGAAATTACCTAGCTGAAACCCGCAACAAATATTTGCTTCTTTGACATACTCTTTTTGTCCCTTCAAAGAAACTTTTTATTTTCATTACGTCAAATACAGAATCATATCGTGCTCTATATTTATCCTCACTCATGGAGTATTCAACAAAGTGTACTTAGACAGCTATCCTAAATTTTGAGATCTGTATTTCTCTTACTTTCGTAAGGTTCCCTTGCCGATTTTGTGCATGAAATTTACATGACGGCTTCTTTGTATGTAGGTCATCAGTAATGGGAAGCTAAAGGGTGCTGAACATCGCGCAGTGTTGAGCTCGACTGTTGCTAGGACATCCATTGCCACATTCTTAAGCCCTTCCCGTGCTTCGGTAATCAAACCTGCAAAAGCGGTCGTTAGTGCATGCAATCCCCCTCAATTTAGAGACGTCATATACAAAGACTTTCTTGATAGTTTCATGTCCTACGTTGGCACCAAGGCCCCTCGCGTTGGAACAGCACTAACGCCCTATGAGCTCCAAGCTTGAAGATGCCAGCAAGACTCAAATCTGGAAAGCAGTTTGCCACGAGTATGTCTACTACTAATAATGGACAGCTGGATTTGTAATAATATAATAACGTTTCTTGGTTTGCTATGCACCGGATTCAAATGGCATGGGACTTCTTTTGGCATCAACACACTCTTTTCCGGTGCACTATGTGTGGTGCTTGTTTGTTCAACATGTTGGGAATAAATGGTAAGGGAAGGTTGATACTGTACCGCATATCAATCTCATTTGTCATTCGGAAAAGTCTAAACGATGTTTTGCAAATGTTAGTAAGCATAAAATGAGATTATGCCAGTTCTTTTTTTCTCTTATTCTTTGTTTGGCAAAGCTGTTGAAACTTATCAGATGAGATGTTCGATACTGTGCTAAAAATTTCATGACTTCTACGAAAAATAGTTCTAGTACGTTTTACGGTATGACCCTTCTATTCAAACTAGTTGAATGCACGTGTGATACACGTGAATACTAATAGTCTAATATTTAAAGTGTTCATAATTAAGAAAATCTAGTAAAAAATTAAGAAAAAAATACATACACAATTCAACATATTGGTTGCTAAGCAACTGGCACATGAGAATATGACCGCAAATCAAAATATTTTACTCATAGAAGACATTCATAAATATGGAACGAGCATGTCAATTACCTTTTTCAACCATGTATGTAACATGTAAGACCAAAAAAATAACTTAATATCAAAATGTATCAAACCAGGAAACAACAATCTGCCAAGATCAAGAGTTACTCTAGATAAACTTAGTGGCCAAACTATTTCAATAACCCTCCCATATTCATCGGTCAATTGGAAAATATTGTACCTATATTAGAGATGGAGATGTAAATTCCTGTTATATCAATGTACCTACAGTGTTGGACGTCTAGTTAATACCAAAAATATTTTATCTATTAAAGACTGTGATAGTTATATTTCTCGAATGCTAACTTAGACTAACGGTATATACTTTTGGCCCTCTTGATATCTATTTTTAGTTAATGTGAATATTTATCTATTATTTAGTCTCGTTAACTTTTATACTTAGGTTGTAACGTGTCAAAATTTTCTTCACTACATTTTCTTTAAGAACCGTGGTTTAAATAAATACTTTACTAACATGGACTGACTGTAACAAGTATCATATAAATAAGTATGGTTCTCCACAGTTGAGTGTGTTATATCTCGATAATTTTAAGTAGCCATTGATTTGAATATTGGATATTATCCTGATCATCAAATTAGAATATGTATAAGAAAAACAATTTCAAGTGGATGTGCGATGGGACTCTGGAGTAAGTATAAAATTTTAAAATAATACGAAGGATGATTACTGTATCAGATTTGTGAAACAAAATGTGTTTTGCTTTTAGAAAACCGTTAGAAATCATAACAATGTCATACAAATTTTAGAAAACATGTTCAGTTTCATAAACAAGAAAAAGTATCTGACTAGGACCTCAAGCACGCTGCTGTTTTTATTTCATTATAAATTAATCATTAACATTTAACTTCAATATTTTTAAATGAAAACATATTGTGTGGTAATTTCTCATCCACAAATATTTTAAATCATAACTTTGTAGGTTATTTTCGGCCTTGACTATTTTTGCATGGCTACGAATAGGCTTTTTCGGTTTTTGTGTTTCATAAATAATTTTCTCTTATCTGATCTATTTTTTAGCTCTTAGTAATGATTTTGCTTCACTTTTTTCTTTGATTAAGCCTCTAGACATAATTTATAGAAGCGAAAAAATAACTTCATCATATGCAAGAATAGAATATTCAAACCGTACACGTAGTCAAATATCGTTTATATGCTCACAATTTTGTAAGAATATCTTATTAAATTTGTTTTGGAGGGTTGAGTGTCTCGTTCCATATTCGACAGCTCTCCATATCTAGTACATGGGATGCTTTCAAAGTTATTAACGACTTAGACACAATCTCTGTCAATTATATTGTCTATTAGTCATTTAATATCGAATAAAATGCTTCATCCTGAAAAGTAAAGGCTTAAACCATCTTATCTGTAGAACAATTTTTTTCTTGACAATGGTAAAAACTGACACTTAAAATAGATCCTATAATTATCATGTCTCGTCTTAAAAAAGTCAAAGTTTATAAATATTAAGAAAGTAAGGGTGCTTACCTTTATGGAGTTGGAAGCTAGATAAACTCTTAAATTAACACTCGTTTCGAACTTACATACTCAAAAAAGATATTAGCCTTTGTATTAAGTAACTAAGCTTAAGAACATAAAATTAAGTTACCTCTAAACAAACTTTGGATAACAAGCATAAAGGTTAATCATCTTGCCACTTGACATAGTGCAGAATCGTTTACATGAAAAAGGAACGTGAAAGCGATTTGAGATAAGCCAACAATTACTGAGGTGGTAACATTTGAAAGACATTGATGTAATACGTAATATTGTATAAAGTTATTTGTGTCAAAAAATATATCCACTATACACACGCACACACTCTCACACATGCACACAAACATAATATCAGGTCTTACATCAAAGTGCAATACAGCAAAAAAGTTTAAGCATGTCTAATTTTTTGCCTTTTCTTTTCCATTGAATTGTATTACCAGATTTTCATTGTCAACGTAAAAGATAGAACCAATTATCTGTTAAGAAAAAATGAAAGTGGTATTCATTTATAATAAAAAAAACATTATCAACTAATGGTCATTTTTAAAAAAATTGTTGAAATTAGTATATAAGATGTTATGGTAATGTGTTTCACATCCTATACTATATATAACAAGCATCAAGTTATAAATGATATTAAAATAAATCCATATATTAAATGAAAGTGTTGAGAAGTGGAAGAGACATTCATTTATTAATTGTAACTTTTATTAAAGTGAAAAAGGTGGACTTGTTAAAAGAGTCTAGATTTTAGGCATGTTAATTATACTTGAAATGGCAATTGAAAGATTGAAAAATATATGAAGGGTATTCTTGTCCAAAAAATAATTACACTCATTCATACTTTTATAAGTAATATAGATATCTAAATCCTTGGATCGCCACAACCCATGTAGGTGTAACTCTACGTGGAGTATCAGTTACAATCATATATATATATATATATATATATATATATATATATATATATATATATATATATATATATATATATATATATATATATATATATATATATATATATAAAAGACAAGTTCATCTATGAAATTCTCAGCTCGTTTGGTGAAGTTTGAGCTTACCTTGAATTTAGGCATATAATCTTGACTTATGAACTTCTAATCCAGTACTTATTATACCTTGAATTTGAACTTTTAATGTCAACTTTCTACTATTGTTACAATAAATATGAACTTTTAATTCACTTATTTTACCTTGAATCTAGACTTCTAATATGAAGTTATCACTATTGTTACAATGAAAGTGGACTTCTAATCCATTTATTATTATTAATTTGGACTTTTATTGTTCTAGAGAATAAACCTAAGCCAAGTATAAATCAGTCAATGTTGGAGTGAGACGCAGATTCAGGAAATGCAATGAGAAAGAGGAAGGCAGGCAATGTTGTGTGTAGTGTGTTTTTTTAGTGTGTGCTTCGCGGGTTTGGATGCAATGTTGGTAAATCAGAGTGAAGGACCTTGCTAAATCAAATTGACAAGAAATGAAGGAACCCGGCCTGCGGGGTGGGGTGAAGGGCCCTTCTTGCTTCAATGAAGATGTGGTCTCTATTTCCCTTAGACAGAGGGTTTAAGGAAAGCTTCCAAGATGACGCCTTCCCCAAAAGATACTGTTATTTCTTAACGAAATACCGTACTGTTGAAATATATTTGCTTCCTTTTGCGGCATTCAACGATATTTTGTTTTTCCTTCACTTTTTAGACCAGATTTGCAACTAAACTTGGGGAAGAATTGTCTTGGGAAGAATTGTCTTTATAAATATGTATTAAAAAGTCTAACATTTTAAAAAAGAAGTTCCAATATTCTGTCATTGGATTTGAGCATTCTTTAAAAATATAATATTTATTATTTCTGCATTTTTGTTCCTGTATTCTTTTTTTGCTTCTAATAGTCACCTTACGAGTCATTGAATTATTTCTGCTTCTAAAAGTCGGCCTATGTTTGAAATTGGGGTTGGATGAGAATTACTTCTTTCTGGGTTGCTAAAAATGACCATGGGGGTGGGGCGGAGCAGGTGTTAGGAGGGACATGCATGGAGAGAGCTAAGCACGCAGTTTATAGCAAAATAACATCAACAATCAAGTTATCATGACCAAGATATTAGAAAAGAAATGGGAATGAAATGCTTCCATTACATGCGCTTTGTAGGTAACTGCTGGGTAGTTTTCTCAAGGTTAGTTAAAAATGTTTTTTGGACAAAGAGTCACGACCACCAATAAAAATCAGTCTCCCAAGTACAAGTGCACACAAATATGAGTCAATAACGTGCATTACATCCACAAATTGAGTGCTCAATTAGCTACGTTGACACAGATGCCACCACAACAACAATGTCGGTCATTGATGATCTGGTGCGCACTTAACCGAATTTGCCAACAAATGTATCTATTTGTTTTTTTTTACTCTAGTTCTTTTAAGAAAAATGCTTTGCTATAATTATCATCTTGTGTGATGTATATTTGTCCATAATTTCATGATAACATTTTTTACTCTTTACAATGCACAGTAATTAGCAAAGGCTTGATTATAGTCTTAAGGGGAAGGCTGGCTGAAGTGGAACTTGAAATGTAAAGGCCATATATTGAAAATAAAGAAGATAATATGGAAGGGAAAGGTAGGCTTGCTTTGTAACAACTTCGACTTACTTTTAGGTTTTGTATTCGATATAAGTGAGATGGTTATTTTATCATGTATCCAACATAACAAATTTGACATAATTTTAGTTTTTATATTCAATATAAATGAAAATTTTATTTTACTATAAATTCAACGATCCCAGATGATTGGGAATATTACTCTCGGGCCAAAATGTTGAGTTTGAGAAGATACTTGACATGCAAATACTTTTTATGTAGGCCTATTAGAAAATAATTGTTTCATATTTTCCAAGGTTAGCCATTAAAGGTTTTCTTTTAGGTCTTTGGACTTGCTTTATTGTTGTAATTTCAAATTTTAGTTCTATTTAATATGGCTAAAAAAATGTATATTGTAAAGCCTTCTTATAGGATGAGCAGGTGTACGGTACAAAGAAAAGATTCTAGACAGTGGTATATGAATATGAAAAATAAGCAATATGCATTAATCCATATAACTCGTGCATATGCTCTACCTGTTACTTATTCAATATCACTCAATAAAGCTTAAAACTAGGGGTCTAAGCTTTATCTATGTTGATGTAAATGCATGCATTTTATTTTATATTATATAAAACTCTAACAACTAAAGTCTTGAATTGTGGTTGTATACATGTTGCTGGGTAGGTATTTCAATCCTCATTTTGGTATATTTACTTTCGTCCTGCAATATTTTTTTAGCAGCAAATAAAAAAGAAAACATAGAAATAGTCATCACTCAATGTATAACTTATGGATGCTATCATGTCGGCAATAACAGATATACAAATAAAATTAAAATTAGCCGTAACATTTCTGTTAAGGAAAATTTAAGTCAATGAAAGAGAAGGTGATCTTGGGAAAATATAAGCCAATTTTCCCGTAAAGTTGGTGAATATAGTTAATTTGTTTGTGCAGCATTTCATTGCATAACATGAATTATCTCATTAACAGTTAGATAGAAAATTGAATTAGCATACAAAGAAAATGTTGAATTGGTAAAAGGTGAATTAACAATAGTCAATCCCCTAGATTCAAAAGCAAAGTAAAATGGTACTTCATAAAATGTTTTATCGGATGAGCCTAAAAAGGAAGAGCAACATGAGATTAAAAAAAGATACCATTAGTTTCACAAAGTATACAAACATGAAAAGGAAATAGAATAACAAAATATATGGTTAAAATTAGAGGGAATATTACTTTTTTGTAAGCTTTATCCTAAGTTTATAGTCGTATACACTAAGTAACAAGTTACAATTAGAGATGTCAAAAGGGCCAGGTTGTCCGCGGGCCAACCCGACCCGGCCCTAAAACGGCTTGGGCCAGCCCGGCCCCGGTCCAAAGGGCCAAGGACCAGGGCTAGGCCAAAGAATCGGAGGAAAAAGCTTGGCCCAGCCCGGCCCTAAAAAGGCCTGACATAAGCCCAAAAAGGCCCAGCCCGTTTTTGGCCTGGGTCTGGTCCATTTCCCCTGGGCTGGGGCCCGACCCTTTTTTGGCCCGAAAATTTAATTTTTTGGGCTTGACTTTTGTGATTAATATCTTAAGTTTAGGTTATTTGGGCTTGGCTTTTGAAGTTATCTAGGTTTAGACCTTCTAATTTTCTTAACAATTATACAAATAGTCTAACTGTAATATAAAAACTCTATATAAAAATCTCATGCTTAACGAGTCGTTCGCAAGCATCTTTATGAATACTTTTATACGTGCACACTCTCGTTTAAGTACTAAAAGCAATTTTAATGTGACAAAATGACCAATAATTTAGCATTCGAATGACATATGTTAAATGTTGTGTAATTAATTAGCATAATATGGTAGTTTAATTGGTCAAACGCGACCGTAAGTTATTCTTAAATAAACTTATATTGTCTTTATAAAGATCTAGAATCAGGCTATTATGTGCATATCCATCTTACTCTGACAATTTTTGGTTGGTGTTATTCCAAGCTTCTTAACTTTAAGTCCACCACAGCGAACTAGAACATGAAAACCATGTCAGAGATGAATCTGAGAGGGCCAGTTGGTTATAAGGAACATGTATTTTACCAGAACAAAGGCAAGGAATTATTAAATGGACTTGATAACTAAGCAAAAGGAGGATGGCATATGACCAAATTTATCCAACATTTAATTTTTTTGCAACAAAAAAACATGAATAGAAAGAATTTAAAAAAAATATTTTTTTTCAGGCCCTAGCCTGGCCCCAGCCCGCTCATAAAGTTAGGGCCTAGGGCTTGGGCTTGAACCAGGCCTTAGTATCCTTGAAGTGGGTCGGCCCGGTTCCCCACCCCTAAAGCCCTGCCCGGCTTTTTTTTTCTTCTAGCCCGCTGGGCCAGCCCAAGCCCAGTCCATTAACATCTCTAGTTAAAGATGGAACCAAGTACTTTCGATACTAAATTACAAGAGGCAGTTGGAAATGATTGGTGAATGAGTTATAACAAGTTGAGAATGAGTTTGAAGAAGAAAAATAGAAAGGTAAATACGGTCTAAGACAACTTTTTTGCTTTAATTATAAGTATATATGCTCTAGGTCAAACAAATGTGGTGATGGAAATGTGCGGACAATTCATGATGTGTTTGTGGTAACCACACTAGCAAGCGAATGAAGGTAGATAGGATAGTGGCCGGTAGATGATGACGATGATAAAGGTGGCAGTAAATGTGCACCTACAAATGGCACTTATTGTAGTGGTAATGGTGGTAGTGGTGGTGGTAGTTGAGCTCCTGCTGGTTGATAGTGTGGTACGTTTTCGGTGGCGACGGTACGTGGTGGTCGTAATATCTCTAATATGGTGGTAATGATGGCGACTCGAGAGATAATATCAACGATGATATATGGTTGGTGATAACATCAGCAATGATGGTTGATAACAGTAATGGTGATCATGTTTTGGTATCCATGTACATTAATCAAGAAGTTTCCTTTGGTCCAAACTCAAATAGCAATGGGCTGAACAGTTTATCAATGACAACATTCACTAGCTATGCATGTAATCACTAGCTATGCATGTAGTTTCCTTTGGTCCAAACCCAAATAGCAATGGCCTGAATAGTTTTTCAATGACAACCTTCACTAGCTATGCATGTATAAACTTAACACTCTAACCGTACACAAAAACTTACAAAATAAAAGAAACACATGCAATAATATACTTCTCATGAAGAAAGATATGAGGCAACTTTAGATGCATTTATGGAATTGCCTAGATAGCAATTGGGCTCGATATATATTGCAAAAATGAAAGACTGGATAGGACTAGACTCACACCCTGTGGAAAAGAGTTAGCTTGAGTGTAAGATTTTGGTGGGGGGATCTTTCTAGGAAATTGATTTTATATGACTAAGTGGGCTCTCATGTTGACCTCGGGTTTTGCGTAGTCTTTTTGCTAGAGTGTGGCCCACGAATGTTTAAAAACTGATTAACAACTTTATTGATGCAACCCCAAATTCTTCTTCATTGGGGTTATTAGCGAGTTCCATCAGTTATAACTTACTTCCGTCTCTTTTACCACAGAGATAATGATAGTCGACAATTTTGTGGACTTCTTCGGGCATAATAGGATTCTGATGAAGCTGATTTAAGTTCATTTGGGATTGAAGTTTCGAGTGTCTAGATGATCTCGTACACAATGTGTAATTTGGAGCCATTATGTGACCGTAAGTGTTTACTTGGGTTGTGAACCTACATTAAAATTGTTTCATGTGGTGATGTTTTTACTTGCTAATTAGCTATGTTCTTTGTTCCTAAATAAATAATTCTAACTTTAGTGTCTTTAGGTTTCACAATATTATTGTTAATTTTTTAGTCAAAACATAATCGACTATTTATAAAAAAAATATATAACTAACGAGAATCAAGTTACATTCAAACCCGTGCATTTGCACTGACTCGTTAGCCAGTATATCTAGAATCGATCACAGCGACCATCGTTTTTTTTTTTTTTTGGCTAATTTCACCCATGTCCCTGAGGTTAGGGGGTAATTACAGTCAAGGACACAAAGTTTTAAAATGTAACATTCCGTGACCAAAAGTGTTTCAAATGTATCACGTGTGTCCATCTGTTCGGGTTCCGTTAAAAAATTATAGTTTTTGGCTGATGTCATCATTATGTATTTTTAAAATGACAATAATGCCCTTATACTGTATATACCCTTATACACCTAGTTTTTTTTTAAACAAAATTAAGAATCAGCTTTTTTTAAAGTCTTTCTTTTTCTTTTTATGCCCGACTGAGATTGATCACCAGTGTCAAGACCATCGGTGCACCATCACCAAAGCCACACCAAACCACCGAATAAGCACAGACACCGGCATCATCGCAGCGCCACCGGGCCCTAATCCATGACCTAAGACTCAATCACCCCATCACAGCACCGCCGGCATCATCGCAACACTGCCGGTACCCTAATCCACAGTCGGGTAGTGCACAGAAACCCAAAATCTTACCTTGCCTCCCTTGTTCATTACAATCACAACCCTGTAAAGACGAATTCCACATATCGAGGACAACGCTTTGATTCTGTCCACAAATCGATTCGAGTTAGGTGGTGCACAGATATCCGGAAAATGCTTCGATTATGTCTGCAAATTGAGGTGATGGCGCCGGAGATGGAGTTGCCGTCAACTGTCGTAGCATTTCGATTAAAAAGGCCGAGCTTCGAAGATCTGCTTCAGAGTTAAGGTTTCAAGAGACTTGTTTCTGTCTTGGTTCATCAACGCCGGCAGCCTCTCCCCACACCACCCCACCATGCCGGCAAGCCCCTCCCAGCACCACCCCACCACGCCGGCAAGCCCCTCCCACACCCACGCTGCCGGCAATCCCTTCGCAAACCCACACAACCGGCAACTCTCTCCCTCTGTAATGCGACGATCTCGCCGCCACAACTGGTTGCTGCCTCGCCGTGGTTGGTTGGCCGTGATCTCATCGATCTCGCCGCCACAACTGGTTGCTGCCTCGCCGTGGCTGGTTGGTCGTGATCTCACCGATCTCGTTCTCTACATCGCGGTAGGGAATGGAAGGCCCAACAGCGGTGGGGTGGAAGTAAGGTGGTAGCAGTGGTGGGGTGGTGTGCGGGGTGGTGGGGGAAGAGAGAAGAGAGAGAGAGAGAGAGAGAGAGAGAGAGAATTTAATAGAAACAGAAAATATGATTGTCTTAAACTTTTAATATGGTAGCATTTAAATTTTAAGAGAATCAAAAGTTTCTAAGTCAAGGACATTAGACAAGAACACAAAGTTTTTAGTGAAGTAATGGCATTAGAAAAAAAAAATAACGTTCCAACTGAGGGGTAATACAGTCTTTTCATCAAAACTGTTAGGATTTTTAGGATTCTTTTTGGTCAACGGACATAAATATAATTTGTCCAAACTATTGTCCTTATCTGTAGTTACTCCTAAACCTGAGGAACATATGTATAATTAACCCCTTTTGTTTTTTTTCAAACACTAACACACGACAAGATGTCAGGTTTCTGCCAATAATGACAAACTTCTGTTTCATGTAGACTTCTTCTAACAACAACGTCCAAGAAGATCAGTGTCAATGCAGTCAAAAGATTCTTCTTCTTCTTCTTTTTCCTTTAAACTTTTTGAGAGTGCCCGCCATCTGGGCGGCTGCCTTTAACCAGGCTGATAACTATGGGTAAGCTAAGTGAGCCGGGCTAATGATAATTCCAGGCTCCAGTCGGTCAGGATTGTGACCTTATTATAGGCCGGTTTCCAGGAAAAGGAAAAAAAAAAAGGAGAGAGAGACCCAGACTAATGCAAAGGTAGAAACGATTTTGGTTTGAAGATGTGGTGGATCTGGTTAAGAATCCAGAAGGTGTTAGACACCCACTTCCCTACCATTTGATTCCTCAAAATTTACATAAACACGATGATGCCAAGGAAAGTTAAGGCAGCGACTCAATCAATTTTCCATTTTATGGGAGATTCCATTTGAGCAGTTTATCTGATCCATCCATACACAGGCCGATTAACATCAACTTCCTCAATTGTAGCTTAAGTTCTTACAAGAGGGAATAGCTCATCACTCAAGTCGCTCTCTTTAGGACATTCCATACGATAGAAGCAATACGTTAGGATCAAGTTCGGAATTACCGTAGCAATGTTCCATGCTGAACGGCAATTATAGCAGTTACTGTTTATGGTTCTACTAGGCCAACTTATGGAATCTAATTTCGTGAATACATAGGCAGATTTCCTTATTCTTATCTAACAGTTGATTTGAACATTTGGTTGTCTACAAAAATCCCTTTTAACATACCTGTTTGTCTATTACGATTAAGTTAGCTAATCAAAAAGTCCTCCACATGGGCCAAGACAGTAAAAAACCCCTCATAATCTATCCTTTGCTCACACAACCAAAACTGTTGTTCTTTACTCATATATTGTGGACAAGATGGCTTCCCTTGTTTCAAGCTGGTCTAATAAGATTGAATACATGCCTGCAGATTTTATTATGCCACCGGAAAGGAGACCCGGGAATTTTCTATCGATTTGCAAGGAGATTCCACTTATTGATCTTGGACAAGCAGCGGGTTCTGGTCGAGCTCAAGTTGTTCAGCAAATAATCAAAGCTGGCCAAGAATTTGGATTTTTTCAGGTTAGTGCTACAACAATTTTGGTTTGGGGGGGAGGGAGAGGAGGGTTTCTCAAATTTGATCCCTTTAGGCTGTGAAATTACATTAGTATCTCAATAGCAAGGATAGCTAATCCGTATGGCGCGGTATCAGTTTTGCTTTTTAAAAATCCTAGACGTAGTACAAAGCATGCAAGGTCAGACACAGATAACAATCATCGTCAAGTAATGTAGCTTTTACAGTCTTCTTTGTAACTTGCAAGTCTAGGATCTTCAGATCTGAAAGGCAGAGAAAAATGCAATTATATATTATCCGAAAAAACACAGGTGATCAATCATGGAGTATCTGAAGAGATGATGCAAGACACAATGGATTTGTACAAGGAGTTCTTTGGCCTGCCTGCTGAGGAAAATGCTAGCCTTTGCACCGATGATAACAGTAAGAGCTGCAGGCTCTTCACGAGCGGTTTGAATTATGCAAAGGAGGAGGTTCATTACTGGAAGGATACACTAAAACACCCCGTTCTTCCCCGGTTTGAATTATGCAAAGGAGGAGGTTCATTACTGGAAGGATACACTAAAACACCCCGTTCTTCCCCTAGACGAGCATATTACATCCTGGCCTGAAAAGCCGGCTAGATATCGGTAAGCTTTGGAATGCCAAGGAGCTAAATATATTTAATTTTGCATTAGTATGGTCCTGTCAACTAGGTCTAGCTTCCTTCATATTTAACCTTTGTCAAAGTTGAAAATCTTCATGTTCTGAGTGGCAAAACTGAGAACACAATGTGCTGGATGCAACAAGGTAATTAAGTAGAGCAAAATTTCCAATTTAACATTTGTTAGGGCTTACGATCAAGGGAGAGTCTCAAATATAAAAGAGGATAAACTTTTAGAAAAATCTCCCAAAAAAAAAAAGTACGGAGATTCGCACTACAAGTAACTCAAAGTCGATCTATTACACGAGCAGGGAGGCGGTTGCTGCATATTCAACTGAAGTGAGGAAGATGGGCATGAGGCTTTTGGAGCTGATTGGTGAAGGACTGGGACTTGAAGAGGGGTATCTCACAGATGAGCTTAGCAGAGATCAGGAATGGCTATCAATCATTATCCACTGTGCTCCGACCTGTCACGCCCCCATGACTGACTGCAATCAAATTTCCTGATATTCTATTTTAATTCTAGGATAACGATATAACAGAGCAACTAACTCCTCCAACATAAAATATCTCCATAAAACAAAATCTAATGCAATCCGTTCTCTTAAAAATCCGTTACAAAATAAATTTACTAAACGCAGCGGCTAAAACAAATTATTCCAAATCAATTCAATTTAAATTACTCACAACTGGGTAAAGATCTCAAATCAAACTACAATCTAAGTAACTACAAAGGACTCTCAAAGCTCCAACGCCGTCACACGGATCCTTAGCTACTTTCATGACCTGTGGCAAGGGGCAACGAAGAGTGAAAGGATGAGCTCAAATAGCTCAGTAAGGTACAAAAACGACAAGATATCAAAGCAAAAACTAACAGAGTCAAACGACAATACTTGATGGAATGGGTAAACCAAATTCTTATATCAAATATCAAAACAAACGTGATTAAGCATTAATCCTAAACATATATATATATATATATATATATATATATATATATATATATATATATATATATATATATATATATATATATATATATATATAATATGCTGGGAACGCTGTACAACAAAATTCGATGACTATGTTGGTCATAAGACCCAAACGTCGAACCAAATGTACAAACATCAAACGTGTGCTACCGGTAGCGTGCTTGGCGTCCACTGATCGCCAGCATAAACAAACATGTGTCCAAAGGACCCTCTCAAGTTGAGAGTTGTTCAAACATAGTCGTTATTCTATCGAATCCACAAGCACGAAGAAAGTACAAATTCATTGAGATTGAAGTTACTTCTTTATGAAGAATTTAACAATGGCACATTTGGTGAGTTGCTGGCATCATCCGTAGAAGAGAAATAATAGGATGGAAATAATGCCAACAGAAAAGACTACAAAAGCAAGTGCAGGAAGGCCATTAGGCTTCTCTAACATATGAACAGTAACTGGGCAGAGAAATCCTTGGAGTGGAAAATTCTGGTTTGTATTCAAACTAGTGTTAAAGAAAAAGGAGAATGGATCAAGTATTCAAGCCATGTTTCATTGAATAAAGACAAGGACCTTAAAGCTTTAACAAGTAGGCTAGCCATGGAATTGTAAGGTAGAATCACAAAACACAACTATCCAGCAAGAGACGTGAGCAGCCAAAAAGGATAGAGAATAGTACAACACTATAATTCTCCAGCAATTAAAAGAAGCTACAATAACAGTAATTCAACTAATGGACATACAGGATTATGAAAAAGACAGTAGGGTTGCCATGGTATTATCATGGGGAGGCAGCGTGTGAAGACAAGTGAAGAGAACTCAATAACCAACAGAAAATACAACAAAAGTTGTAGGGGTCATGGATTTTAGATTAAATAGAACCATCCTTAGAAGAATGGTGACCTTAACAATTTCAAATGAATGGCACGAAGGGTTGAAATGAAAGAAAACAAAACTTAAAAGTAGTAACAGGTCAAGCATGTGTACGACAACACCAAAGTAATTAGAATCAAGCTGGGAATTGCATGAACCCACAAGGAATTCCTAAGATCGGCACTGACTTGCAACACAAAAAAGAAACAAAAGGCAAGCTTGGGATTTCATTCTTGCCAATACAGGATATTGTACTGCTGGGTGAAAGTTGGTGCAAGAAGGAGAAAACACATCTAATGAATTAGATTTTCAGAGTACCTTGAACAAATCCAAACAAAAATTGCAATACTCCTACTACAGTAAGAATCGTAAATCTCATACCCAAATAAGATTAATCAAGTCCAATGATTTTTCAGATTTAGAGAAAATAAACCCATGTCACAGCAATAAATTCGCAAAAATTCCCTTACCTTATACAAGCAAATTCGCGAATTCTCGATGCCCCAATACGCTACTTGATTATGCCGAAATTCTCCAAAGGAACAAGAAATTTACGGCTGAAAATTGAGAAGAGAGTGGGAGGGCCGGCTACCAGAGAAGGAAGAGGAGGCTGGAGAAAAATATGTTATTTAAATGAAACCCTAGCTGGCTAATTACACCAAAGCCCCTCAAACTTTAGTCTCTTACTCAAAAAGCACCAAAACTTTCATAATATTGCAAAAAGACCACAAACTTGCTTCTTTAGTTATTTAATTATTTTAAAGTAATAATATAGCATAAAGAAAAATATTGGGGTATTACACGACCCAAGTCTGGCTATGGGTTTACCTGGACACTTTGACCCAAACCTCATAACCATACTTCAGCAAGAGGTTTATGGGCTTCAGATCTGCAAAGATGGGGAATGGCATGGAGTTGAACCCCTTCCTAATGCTTTTGCTGTCAACATTTGTCACCAAATGCAGGTAAAAATATGAACTTTAAATCTGAGAGTTTCAACTATTAAAAGTCATAACCATTTTTCAAAAGCGCTATTTTCACCTCTTTTTTTGGGTAATTAGTTTATATTAAGGAATAAGATACAAAATGGCAGGGTACATTCCCTCCCTCCTCTAACAGGACATGGCCAGAAAAGTAACTACAACACATTAGAGCCCAGAAAACCAACATCACTTTACATACAACATAGATGCAAGGTGTTTTGAGTCAGAAACCTTCACTGCAACACTAGTAACTGTTTACATAGAAACAAGTAACAAATGTTACCTACGTAGATATACAAAAGAAGCCAGAAGCGATAATGGCTACTCATGGAACATATGTGACTTGGATTAGGAAGAATACCAATCAGAGGAATGGAATTCAGACAAATCACAAAATCACGAGCGTATCAAGAACCCATTGAACAACCAATTCAGAAAAGGTTTATCAAGGGCTATCGAAATCAACATTGCAAAAGAATTTACATTATCCATGGAGTCGAACACATTGCTATCATAGGGAGATCCGGCCAAAAAGAACTCCAGAGTAGACCAACAAACACGCTAAAAGGTTCTACCTTGAAACACCTAACGTCAATCACTCAATCATGCGAAACAAGATGGATCAACACAGTTTGATACATAGATATCACATCCAAGTCACCATCTGAAGCATCCAAAGAGACTTAACTAAGCTAAACATGAAACATTCACTAAAGCAGCTTACGTTATTTAATCTGTTAATAAATTGGGTCAGTGGACCCATTATCCGTCTACTAACAGATAATGTGTATTTGTTAATTTAGATAAATACAGTTATTTAGAGAATATTTATCTCTTAAGTGTTTGAGATAAATACAATCTTTATCTCCTAAGAGCTGGAGGTAAAGTCAGTCTCTAATTGTATCTCTATATAAAGGCTAGAGATATCCCAATAAATCAAGTAAATCAATAGTAATAACCCTCTCTCTATAGCACTCTCTCTAGAGCAATCACCAAGCTCTAGGATTTGGTTCGTGGACGAAGAACTCGACTCTAGTAGCCGTTTTCGTACCTGCGAAAAATATCAAGCGTGTTGGAGGCTCGTAACGACAAGAATCCTACGTCGGAATTTTCGGAGACTTCGTACGGTATGTTTTCGAACCCATTACGTGTTACGTGGTAGCACAATAAATGTTGTAATCGTTTCAACATAATCAAAGAAGACAAAGGTTCAAGAACGAAAGAAACAAGCACCAATTGCAAGACAATCTGGAAAGAAACTAGGATAGAAGAAAAAGTCCCCCCCGTCAATGCAAGAAATAGAGTCAAAATGAAAGACAACAATTGTCACTGAAACGCACTTTTAGCGACAAAAGGAATGAGAAAACATGAGAGTCAAACTAACATCTTCGGTCCCTCCAAAACAAATATCTTGGCTCCGTGATCACTGCTCTTGAGAGGTAATCCACCCACAGCTTGTTGATGCTCGTTATACGGGTGCAGGTCATCAGTAATGGCAAGCTAAAAGGTGCTGAACATCGTGCAGTTTTGAGTTCAAGTGCTGCTCGGACATCCATTGCCACCTTTTTCAGCCCTTCTCGCGCTTCTCTCATCGAACCAGCAAAAGCGCTCGTCAATGCAAGCAATCCCCAGAAATTCACAGACTTCACATACAAAGAGTTCCTTGATGATTTCCTGTCCCACATTAGCAACAAGGCCCCTCGAGTTGGGACGGCACTGACGCCTTACGAGCTCAAAGCTTGAGCACTTATGGGCGTCAATGGTTGATGATAAGAAAATGGCAGCAAGAAATAAGAAAATTGCAATTGGGACACGGTTTTCTGTAATAATAGCTATGATTATGTAATTCAAATAAAGCATTGGAAACAGATAATTCGTTCTTCAGTTTTCCTGTGCACCAGATTCAAACTCGACCAATATATATGTGCGCGCGAGCATCTTTCTCTCTTTTGTTTTCAAGAATTCATCTTTTTTGTGATAGTACAATTACGTGCACTAAAGGATTAGAATTGACTGATTGTCATGGTTTGCTATCAAGACTGATTCTCTCTTTAAATAAGCTCGTTCAGTAAAGATGTCAATGGGCCGGCCAGTGGGCCTCAAAGGAAAACGGGCTGGGGGCGGACCAGAGGGGAGGAAAACGGGCCGGGCCGGGCCAAATTTCTGGGATATATAGGCCTTGGCTTGGGCTGGGCCCAGGTCCAATTTTTTTTTTTTTGCTCTCTTTCCCAACTTCTTGTTATTCAAATTAAAAATTTGAGTTGCTGTAATTTCTTATTATATGTAAGCAAATTGTGTGTATGCAAACAAGTAAATGTCGTAATATGTGTACATGTAGTAAAAATTATTTAGAATACATGCATATTAAACATGTGGCTAGTAGATGGTTGAAGCATGAAATGGAATGGACCTGCATAAGTTAAAGTTTGGATTGAAATTGACAAGAGGGTACTTGCTTGCTTCCCTATAAATTTGGAACTGGAAATGGGATATCGCTTATCTAACTAGAATTTACTATCTTACACATCTTGATTTGTGCACCATCAAAGAGCACCTGAACTTTGAATTTGAAATGTGTTTATATGTTATTTCTTACTAGGATTCGCGGTTATACGCACCCGAATTTTTGTCACTAAAGTATTAGCGACAAAAATGCTACATCTTTAGCGACAGATAGAGATATTGCTAGATTCTCCCAAGTTTATTTCACTTAATCCGTTGTGTTGTCTCTAGTTTTACTTATTAGTACCGACTTTAAACCCATTGCAATGTACCAACAACTACGTTTCTTAAACCATAGTATTTTATTAGACTTTTTTCAATAAAGTCCTGATTTTCACGCAAGTAGAAAAAATTGAAGATTAATAAAAAAGCTAAGACTTGATAGATAAAACAATAAAGAATTCTTAGGCGGAAAAAAATTTGCATAGACCTGAGTCATTAATATCCAAAATCATATCAAAGAAAACATAGATATTAGAGAAAACATAAATATTAAATAAAATAATAAAGAATATGGCCATCGGGGGGAAAAGGGGAGGGAAAACAATTTTTGAAATAAAATGGGCCAGCTCACTTTAGGGCCAGAAAAGGGCCAAATTTGGGCCCAAAATATGGCCAAAATCTGAGCCAGAAAAGGGCCTAAAATCGAGTCGAATTTGGGCTTTTTTCGGGCCAGGCCGAGCCCGGGCTATTTTGGGTGAAACCTCGGCCTGGTCCAAGCCCAGGTCCAAAGCCCTTTATTTTATGGTCGTTACTGTTCATTGGAGGGCCGGGTCAGCCTGAACAAAAAAAAAAAAAGGTCGGGTCGGGCCAGCCTGTGGGCCGCCTGGCCCTTTTGACATCTTTATTGTTCACATTGTTTTGCAATGTGAAGGCTTTTCTATATGTTAATTAATTAACGTGACAATGGTCCTACATTGGCAACTTAATGTAAGTTACCAGCGTGATCATGTCGTCCATCCATCACTAATGCATAGGCTAGATCTGCTTTTTGAAATAAACTTTCACCATCCGTTACATAGTATTATTGACCGTGATTTTTATTTTTAATCAGTTTCATCTAAAACCAAGTTTCCTCTCCTCCAACATATTGGTATTCATCCTCTCTCCATCCTCTAAACCTCCACCTTAGACACCCACCCTTACCTCCACCTTTAACCTTCGGCAAAATCATATGCACCCTCCGACCACCACCGCTAGCACCACCCACAAGCACAATGATCAAAATCATAAGCATATTAAACACAACCAATACCTTATGCCTCAATTGTATACTTTCATTGTGAAATAGTTGAATTGAGTTCTAGGGTTTTCTGATGATAGAATCCTTTGATTCAGCTTCTATATAGTGTAAAATCAAATTGTCATTTGGTTTAAAGGGAACACATCAACATCGTGTACTTGATTTTACTTATAAATTGGACTAACTGGTCCATAATTGATTATTGGTAATTGGACGGAGGATGGAGATTGGAACCAAAGGTGGGATGTTACCGATGGGTCTGTGTAGTAGGGAGGTGACCGGGTGAACACAAAGGCGGCATGTGTGGGAGTATAGGTATGTCTAAGACAAATGGGTGATTGTGTTCGAGGCAGGGGGATGGTATGCGACAGTGTACAACGATGTGTGTGTCCGTGCCTCTTGGTGTGTGCATGTCTATATGTGTTACGAGTGTGTGATCGAGGTGAGGATTGAGGAATTGGGGGCAGCGGTGTGTGTGATTGAGTGGGTATATGTGTGTGTGTGTGTGTGTGTGGAGATGGGTGGAATGGTGCGGTTGCTGATGAAGGTTGGTTGTGTGTGGCTGTTATGGGTTTAGGGTTGAGATGATGGTGGTTTGAAGGTGGCTAATAGGGATGGTTGTGGCTTTAAGTTTAGGGTGGAAGATGATGGTGGGGGGAAGCTGGTTGTGGTGGATGGAATGCGGTCAATAGTGGTGGATAAGATATGTGGGGGAGAGGAATGTATGTGGGAATAAGAATTTTTTATCCAAAAGCACGTCGTTTTGGCCACTAACCTTAGGTAACTTACCTGGGGCTAATAGCATATGTGTTGTGTGTGTGTGAAGCTGATCAATTGATATCGCTGGCAACTTAAGGTTAAGTTGTCAACACGATCTGACCGTTCATCCATCACAGATGGACGAGCCAGATCTATTTTTAAGTAATCTTCACAATTTACTATATAATGTAGCGGACGGTAAAGTTTATCATTTTGTCCCGTATTTGCCTACGAATCCCTCCGACTCATTGAATCCCACCGAGGATATTTTGGTCAAAATTTTCATCCACTACACAACAAGATTTTTTCTAAAAACTGTCAGATCTAGTTTGCCCATCTACGATGGATGGACTGTCAAATAGCTGTGCAGCAAGGGATCAGGTCTCGTATATGTTTAAACACACACACACACACACACACACACATATATATATATATATATATATATATATATGGGAGCTGATCCGTTGATAGCGCTAGCAAAATAGAAGAAGTTGCCAGCGTAATTTGGCCGTCCACGCGCGATCTGTGGACGGTTCATATCTTTTTTTATGTTATTATTAATTTTGTTCGCTACATTATGTAACTGACGATTTTTTGACAAAAATACCCCTCAATTTTCAAGTCCAGGTGCTGTGTTTTCTAAAATATCGTCCGCTACATAAAGTAGCGGACGATATTTCAGAAAATTACTAGACAATTTGTCATTTCCAAGAAAGCAGCTCTCTGATTTCTCTGACATGCTCTCTCTCTCTCTCTCTCTCTCTCTCCCCTACGAATATAATAAATAGAGAAAAGCCAGCTATCGGAATCGAACCGATGACCATCACATTACAAATGCGATGCTCTAACCTCTGAGCTAAGCAGGCCCATATGACAAAAATTCTACATGCATAGCATAGGAATTCAATAAACTATTGAAATTTTAGCTATTAACTATAATAGAGTATTTTTATTCGTAGTTATTCATAATCATAATAATAATTATTATCAATATAGAATTTCAAATAAATATCTTAGAACAAAACGATTAATCTACCAATATAGAATTTTGATTTATTTATTGTAATTCTATATTATTAGATAAGAATCTTTTTTTTTTAATTCAAATGACATTTTCAAATTCTTTTTATTACATTTCTATATTTTATTACATTTATATAGTTTATTCCATATGTATCATATATATTTTGAATTCTAATTATTTAATTTAATCCAATGATTAGTTATAATGAATAAGACATTCTTACGCTTTCGTTCGTAAAGGTGTAAGTTCAGACAAAAAAAAATAAAGAATCGACCGTTCAAGTACGAATCCATCTTTGTCTTTCTCCGTAATCAATCTTCGCATTTACTATATATATGGGAGCTAATTCGTTAATAGCGCTAGCAAAATAGGAGAATTTGCTAGTGCGATCTGGCCGTCCACGGGCGATCTATGGACGGTCCAGATCTTTTTTTTTTTGCGTTTTTTTTAATTCCGTCTGCTACATTATGTAGCGGACAAATTTTTGACCAAAATACCCTCTAGTTTGAGGCAGTGCCCGTCCGCTACATAATGTAGCGGACTACTGAGACACTATTTTCTGACTTTTTTTTTTCTCTTTCTCTGTCTTTTCTTTCTTTAATATTCTGACACACTCTCTCTTAATCAATCAATTTTCTGACTCTCTCTCTCCTCCTAGGATAAATACCCATCCGCTACATTATGTAGCGGATGATGGATGCAGCCTATTTTGTCGTTCTAGTACGACACAGTGATGCACTAAATTTCCATGGGCTTCAGTAATCGTGATAACTTTACAGCAGAAAGAGAGAGTCAAAGTTAGCAGATGAAGGACCTCTCTCTCTCTCTCCTTTCTCTCTCTCTCTTACAAACACCCCATTCATCTATTCCTTTTCTCGTGATCCTCTCTCTCTCTCTACCCTCGTAAATTGTACTTAAATATATTAAAGGACCTTTCTATCTCTCTCTCTTTCTCTCTAGCATAATCTGTTCTAAAAATGCTCACCAACTCCATCAAAACTTCACTCTCTCTGGTAAGCTCCTTCATCCCTTCCCCTCTGGTTTATCCAAATTTGTCACCATCAGTGTGATAATCCACTAATGACCCCATTGAACCATCACCCTCACCTTTGTAAACCCCGTCGAAGCAGGATATACAGTTCACTTTGCCTGCTATATTTTTTGTTAACATTGGATCACAAGTTCTACTAGACATGTTGATTTCAATTGATTGACTATAAGTTTTAATATATTAAGCCACATAAGAAGACGAAGATTGTGTTTGATGATTTTCATAGTTAATGGTACTTGTATGGTGGGTGATGGAGAAGGATAAATGAAGGAGGATTGTTTCAGGTGTAAGGGCTGGCAATTGAATCTAATTCAGTGCGGGTACATGATATGGTGGTCTAAGGTACTTTCGAAAGAAGCATAGATAAAAGAGAGAGAGAGAGAGAGAGAGAATTCGAAATCCTTCAACTGATTTCGAAATTCGGAATTCTTCGACTGATTTTCAGAACCTTTCGACTGATTTCAAAATCGGTCGACTGAATTCACTCCAACTGCCCTTCTTCTCCTTACGACTGTTCTTTGCCTACAAAATCTGTCCAAACTCCTTGCTTTCAATCATGAGACGCTCAAGAGACTATCAAGACCCCTCCTCTTCTCGCAAGGCTCGACGAGTGTTTCACGCTCGAAGTTTTGCTCTTCAGGATGAGAGTGACGAAGAAGTGATCCGAGAACCAACTAGACGGGCTCCTTATCAGGCTACACCTTAACCATCGGCCGTTCCACCGCCTCACGATCTGTCTCAGCCTGCTGCCACCACTCCCATTCTCATGCCTCCACAAATGACTTGGATCCCAAAGCCCATCATAAATGCCACCATCGATCTGTGATATTGGCGTCCACACCAAACCTAAACCTAAATCTAATCTATATAAGAAGAAGAAGAAGAAGAAGAAGAATAAAAGCAATCTTGTAAAAGAAGAAGAATAGTTCCGCTAAGTAATCTTGTAAAATCACAAAGATGGAGAAGAAGAATAATAGCAAGAAAGAAGAAAGCAATAGAAAGATGAGATGATGGAGAGAGAGAAAAGAGGGGGCTACTGCTACATAATGAAGAGAGGAGATAGTCCAACAGTCTCTGACAAAAATAAGACCAAGATGGGTTTTGGTCGTCCGCTACATAATGTAGCGGATGGGTATTTATCCTAGGAGGAGGGAGAGAGAGAGAGTCAGAAACTTGATTGAGAGAAAGAGTGTGTCAGAACATTAAAGAAAGAAAGGACAGAGAAAGAGAAAAAAAGTCAGAAAATAGTGTCTCAGTAGTCCGCGACATTATGTAGCGGATGAACACTGCCTCAAACTAGAGGGTATTTTGGTCAAAAAATTGTCCGCTACATAATGGTAGCGGACGGAATAAAAAAATGCAAAAAAAAAAAGATTTGGACCGTCCACAGATCGCGCTAGCAAATTCTCTTATTTTGCTAGCGCTATCAACGGATCAGCTCCCATATATACATATATATATATATATATATGTATATATGGGAGCTGATCCGTTGATAGCGCTAGCAAATAGAAGAAGTTGCCAACGCGATCTGGCCGTTTACGGCCGATCTGTGGACGGCCCAGATCTTTTTTTTTTGCGTTGTTTTAAAGTTCATCCGCTACATAATATAGAGGACGATTTTGTGACAAAAATACCCTCAAGCTGTACAATACAGTGCTCGTCCGCTACATTATGTAGCGGACAAATAACGTATTCTAACTTTTCTCTTTCTCTCTCTCTTTTCTCTGAACACTTTTTTGTTTTCTCTCTCTCTCTCTCTCATCCTCATCTGTAGTTGGGTGATGCCAACATGCTCGGAGCAATCATCTGTGAGACCCACGAGGCTGGTATGAGGGAATAATCCCTGGCCAATTTGCAATTCAGTTGGATACTTCCAGGAATTTTGATCTTCATGGGATGCATCTGCTTAAATTTCTCACGAAAATTTCCACCAAGTATGAGCAGCTTTATAGTAAAGGTGCTGATGTCCCTGTGGCCATTACTGGCTTCAATCAAGTTCACAACTGATGTAGTGGGTAGTTAACTGATGTGATCATTCTGAGAACTTGAGAACATATATGCATGTATGGATTAAGCTATCTTTCTATATTACGCCTGAGTTGCTACGAATTATAGAGAAGAGGATGAGAGAGAAAACAACATATCGCATATTTTTGGAGCAGTACAGTATAATGCTCATCCGTTACATTATGTAGCGGACGAGTAAGGGGCAGCATTTTTTACAATACAGTCTTTCTGTTTCTCTCTCTTTTCTCTTTCAAAATTCAAGTTAATCTCTCTTAAAACAATAGTGTAGAATCTTGTAACTGTGTCTGTAGAAGATAAGGTATGTTTTCTATCCTTCTGGAGAGCTTTACATGCAAGATCCGCCCTTAGTATGAACTAAAAATGTCCCACTTGTTATCAATTATGTCTAATATACATTCCCAGCTGAAGGCGCCTGCAATATCCAATAAACTGCCACCAGCCCTCCCTGTAAATTAGTTCCACTTTTCTAGTACTCTCAAAACGGGGAGGAGAACCACTTTGCAGAAAAAGAAGATATCTGCATATGCTCAAAAAGTCAAAACTGATTCCAATGGCCACTCCGGTTGGGCTTGAGATGGCAAACGTAAAAGCATAGGGTACGCAGGACAAGAGAGGGCGGTCTAGGATAATCCTGAGAAGAACCATTTCCATTGCTATGGCCGCATATCTTGTGCAGGGAAAGAGAGAGGCAGAAGAGAGGAGGAGGATGAAAGAGAAAATAAAATGTGGTGAGAGAAAAAGAGAGAGAAAGAGAAAAGTCATAACACATTAATGAGAGAAGGTAGAGAGAAAGAGAAGACGACCTTATTTGTCCGCTCAATAATGTAGCGGACGAGCACTGTACTGTACAACTTGAGGTTATTTTTGTTAAAAAATCGTCCGCTACATTATGTGGCGGACGAACTTGAAAAAAAAAGCAAAAAAACGCAAAAAAGCTATATATATATATATATATATATATATATGGAGCTGATCCGTTGATAGCGCTAACAATATAGGAGAAGTTGTCAGCGCGATCTGGCAGTCCACGGGCGATCTGTGGACGGCCGCCCAGATCTTTTTTTATGTTATTATTAAGTCCGTCCACTACATTATGTAGATGATAATTTTTGACGAAAATACCCCTCAATTTCCAAGTCAAGGTGCTGTGTTTTCTAAAATATCGTCGGTTACATAAAGTAGCAGACGATATTTTAGAAAATTACCCTAAAATTTGTCATTTTCAAGAAAGCAGCTCTCTGATTTCTCTCTCTCTCTCCCCTCACTTTCTCCGTGTTTCTTCGTTTAGAGCCTCCGAACCAGCAATTTTCGAGGCAACAACTCCGCCTAATGACACCGCCAAAGCCTGATTACACCACCGCTGCCAAAAGAAAATTGATGACTTTAATCGGGATCTCAAGAAAGGTCTGGAATTTCTTCAAGAAATGCATCTCTTGCCTGGTCCACCTAACCCCGCAAAGTGTTGCATGCTTTCTCAGGTACACGTCTGGGTTAGACAAGAATCTTGTGGGTGATTGGGAAATCATGATGAAGGCTGTGTCCAAGTGCTTCAGGAATTTGCCCAGACATTTGATTTCCGAGACATGAATTTGGACATTACATTACCCAATTATGTTTTATCGTTGTTTGACTTTAATCCTGATGTGATTTATTTCATGTATGAAAATTTTTGCAAGTGGTTTAACTTTTTGTGGGTTCGAGTTTCCTATTTGTTTCCAGCATGGTAGTGTTGAATGTCGCCAGGTGGTTGGGCTTTCGCCGTTTCACAGTTGTGGGTGTAGTGTTGGAAGGTGTTGGTAATGGGGTGTGTGTGACTCGACTTCTTCTGCAAGGGAAATTGGCAATGGCGTCTTGAAAATACGGTGGTCCTCAATGCTCCCAGTAATTCTATGCTTGAATTCCCAACCTTCACCTTAACCTCAAACGCCACATAAGCCAGTCCAGTAGCTCCAGCAGTTTTCTTATTTGCTCTGCATTCTTATGCAACATATTACCTAGCCTGTGAGAGAGAGAGAGAGAGAGAGGGAGGAGGGGAAAGGAGGACGATAGAGAAAACAAAAAAGTAGTTAAAGAAGAGAGAGAGAAAGAAAAACAACTTAGAAAATTGGAGAGAAAGGAAAGAGACTAAAGTCAGAAAGGTAACAGAAAAATGATGACTAAAGGAGAAAGTTTCTTTGCCATGTCAGAAAATTTACGATAGAAAGGAGAGAGAAAGAGAAAAAAAGGTCTGAATGCCTAATACCTAGTTGTCCGCTACATAATGTAGCGGAAAAAAAGAGGATATTTTTGTCAAAAAATTGTCCGTTACATAATATAGCGGACGGACTTACAAAAAAAACATAAAAAAAAAAAGCTTTGGACTGTCCACAGATCTAGCGTGGACGGTCAGATCGCGCTGGCAACTTCTCTTATTTTACTAGCGTTATCAATGGATATATATATATATATATAGAGTGAAGTCGAATTTGAGAGAACATTAATTAATGTTTTGTTTCTTACTTACATGTGTATCATTTTGCTATTTCAAATTTAACCAATCAAATGGATTTCATATTTCTTTTTCTTTCATATGAACATGTGTCACTTAAAAACTTTATTACTTCCATTAAGATCTTGGCAAGACAACTTCTTTCTCCCCTTCTCTCTTAATTTCAAATTATGTCTCTCCCTTTATAATTTTAAATTTTTTCTATTTTTTCAGACAGGCTAAATTTTATCCTGTAGTTTTTCTCTCTAACGAATCTAACCTCCACCTTCTATTTCAATATAAATCATGCTAATAATTTTATCTCTCAGTTATTTTCATCATTTTTTATATACTTTTATTCTTTGTTGGTGGCCTTCATTAGTACAAATTTCAACACACGCATTATTATTATTGCTATCATTACTCAATTTAGGAGATTGTATCTTGCATTTTATATATTCTTTCACTTCCTTATTTGTTACTAAGAGACTAACAATTATAATTAACATTTATGTTTAAAGATGAAAAATAATAAAAACTATACAAAAAAGTTAAAATACTATTTCTGATATTACCGCTAATTATGTTATTATTACTACTAAGCATACAAAGTCACGAGTAAGTACGGATGAAAAACTCGACCAATAAATTGCACCGGCAACACGTACTAATTTGCTACTGATGCGACATCAGACGCTGACTCAAACCTGCGCAATCATCGCTCTTCTCTCCCCCTCTCGTGTGGTGAACCAAGGAGCGCGGGCTCAAATTTGTATTATAAATCGGCAGATTTCTTGAACACATAATCAAACGTTCGCAGGTACGCGAAATTTGATTTAACTCCCACCATTAATTTTCATGTTTGTTGTTTATGATCCAACGATTTGTATGCACACAAAATCAAGCGCTAATTCTTTTTATGAATACGTTGTAAGTTCATGGATACGTGACAGCATATGTATGTATACCTTCTTGGGTCCCTGTTGCTTGCTTAGACCATTGGGTTTCAGTTTTAAACTCGGGTTTTTTATTAATACAGTATATGATGATTGGATCTTGCTTTCTTGTTTCGACTTCCCAAACATTTTGTTTGATTTTAGTTGTAATTCACAAAACTTCAAATACTTTTATATATGTTAAGTGCTCTTTCTTGGATTTTATGTCGATGTTGGCTTCTTCCTTTTCTTCTTTAATAATAATGTGGTTTACAGTAATCTTTTACATGTTCAATACTATTTTATCTTTGTATTACTAGTATTTGATACTTGAACTCAAGTAATCTTCCGAAAGTTCTATTATAGGAATTAGCAAGAAGTGAAAGGGGTCCCCAGTTAGGAAGCGGTGGGAAGCCTATGATGAAATTCAGTGACGTACTCTATTCGAGTTCAAATTAATTCCCGATGTTAGAGTTCAAATACCAGGAACTTGCTAAAAGTCAAAGGGGAAAAAAACTATGAAATGTAAGGAGGATTGTGTTAAGCACTGATTATTGCAATGGCTTACACGCATGAAGCAGTTGTCTATGAATTACACACACACCCTCAGAACACACTAACCCCCCCACCCCCCCACACCCCAAACCCTCATCCTCCCTTTCTCTCCTTTGCCATTCAATAAGGAGAACCTTATTTGAGAAATTGTCCATGAATTTGAATGGGATGGGTGTTTGGGGTTGGCAACTGGGGTTCGCTGCTGTTTCCTCTTATATTTCCCTGTAATAGACATACAAGACAAGCTATGTGAAGGCTTATAGCTCAAATCATGGTCTTGGATGGGAAGATCTAGCCTGCACAAGCCAGTGAAGCATGGCTCAGCTCATCATACAAGCCATTGGACAAAATAGCCGACGTTCGAGTATTAAAATGCATTAATCAGCTTAGAGCCATGAGAGCATTAAGAAAAAGTTATGCTATGAAGCATCTGATAAATCTTATGTGAGATATAGCATTGCGTTGAAGCCAATGACTTATGGTTAAGAGAGACTTCTTAAATTTTCTCCTTCTCGTGTCTCTTTAGTTCTCCTTTATATAGAATCCTGAATCTTTTTCTGCTAGCATAACAAGATCAAAAAAGGAGAAGTAAAAGTATTTTCTTTTTATTCGAAGATGATATCAAAATGTTACAAAGTAACGTTTGGACGTTGAATTTCCAAGCATATATTGAATCTTGTTGGAGAGCCATATTTCTGAGATTTTCCAACAAAAAATGGATATGTGTAAGACTTTGAGGTTTCTCTCTTGTCTCTTGCAAAATTGGAAATGTTTCTAGAAAAAACTTGGTGTGAAACTTGATATGCATTGCTATCTATTAAACAGTTGAGTAACAGACTATTTGAGATGATATATACTGTCAGTAGTGCTCGTCTACTGACTTGAAACTTTATCTGTCTATTTATTTACTTTTGAAAAGTTGATACAAATTGTGTGCTGTCATGGTTCCCTCTCTTATACTACCTCCGTTCCAAATGTTGAGTCCTTTTGACATAATTTTTTTGAAATTTCTGGATAAGATTGATTCAAATACTTGTTTGAATTCTAAGGTACTTGACTTGTCAAACACTACTTATTTAAATTACTAGTACCTGAGTGTAATCCATCGCTTACTCGTTCAGATTTCATCCTAAGAATTAGCTAAGATGAAAGTTCCTCAAAATTAGGACAAAAAGGAGTGTCTTTATCTTGCATTTGGTTTTAAATGACGTACTTAATTACTTTGTTTGGCTTTTTCCAATAACTTGCATTGAAGTTTTCCTTGTAATGAACAGGTCATAATGCTCCAGTAATTAGCACTCTTTAGAGTTTTGATATGGATGAAGGAAGCACTAGCCACGAAACCCAGAGGTTTGGGAGTTTTGGCAGTTTCCTCAGAAGATGCATTCTTTCTATCCTTTCAACTGCTACAATTCCTAACCACATATCCTTCATCATGGATGGCAACCGAAGATATTGTAAGAAGAAGAATTTGATGGAAGGGGCTGGCCACAGGGTCGGGTTTTTGGCTCTCATGGCAATGCTAAGATACTGCTATCAGATGGGTATCAAATGTGTAACAGATTATGCGTTCAGCATTGATAATTTTAAAAGACGCCCTGAAGAAGTTCAATCTCTGATGGAGTTGATGCAAGAGAAGATTGAAGGGCTAATTAAAGAGGAAAGCATGGTGAACCAATATGGAATTAGGGTTATTTTATAGGAAACCTTAAACTGTTGAGCAAACCAGTCAGATTGGCGGCTGAGAAGGCTATGGTTGCCACTGCCAGTAATTCCAGAGCAGTACTATCAAGTTGTATTGCCTATACTTCTACAGATGAGATTGTGCATGCCGTTCAAGAATCTTGCCAGGAAAAATGGGATGAGATTAGGGAACTGAACGCAAGTGGTGCTGGTTATGGTTTAATGGAACTCGATGGTAATAGAAGAGAGCAGGGAGAGCATTATATTGGTGTAACTGATGTTGAGAAACATATGTATATGGCAGTTGCGCCTGATCCTGATATAATAATTCGTGCTTCTGGCGAGACTCGCTTAAGCAATTTTCTTTTGTGGCAAAGTGCATATTGCCTCTTGTACTCTCCTTCTGTGCTTTGGCCAGAGATTGGTTTCCAGCATTTGGTTTGGGCAGTTCTGGAGTTCCAAAGAAACTACTTCTATTTGAAAGAAAAGAAGAAAGCATAGATTTGTGTACGCAAGCCACTTTTTTGTTGCTAAGAACACTTTGGTGAATTTCGTCACTAATTGTGTTAATGTATCATATTTTTCCTGTGTATCCGATCCAAACATGGCTTGGGACTTCTTTTTTGTGCCCTTTCTCTTGGTTTGGGAGGAGAAATGTACATCGATTGCATTGTCTGATGCCCTGGATGTCGTAGCTGTATATGAGAGTTGGAATCTGTAGTTACTCATTAACCAGTGCATGACACAGAGCAAGATTTTTTGGTTAGACATGGAGGACTGTTGTATCATCTTATTTTTTTTCCTGGCTGATGAGAGAGGTGATTGCTTTCTTCTTATGTCAAGTTCTACAATTGTTCTTTGTTTCCATTAAAATATTTATAACTGTGGTAGAGCGTCTGCTAGGGTTTCTTTTTTTGCTCCTTTTTTTTTTGGGAGGGGGGTGGTTCCATCCACTATGTAACTTCTGCTTCGTGCTATAGTGAGGTTTTACATATTATATGAAAATGTGACTGGGTACCCTTTAGTCTATATGCTTCAGATCATATGATGGAAGATATGCACAAGCATTCAAAGGATTATGTTTCTCTAAGGCTACCTGGATGTCTTGTTGTTAGAAATACAGGAACAAACTCCCTATGAGATTGGGGTAAGGCTACAATCTTGCCCTTCGCATATCCTGTTTTGTCTCTTCATTATTTGTTCGCATCTGTCTATACTTGTCATGGTCTGTACTCATGCCAGCATAAGTGAAAGTTGTGGTATGGAGGAACTTAGTTGTTAGTAAATTTATAATAGATCACTGGAAGTTAAGAATCTTCATCAGATAATCTTATGTTAATTCAAATCTATCTACTATCTTCCGCAGCATCCGGAACAACTTGAAACAGTATATCGGACTTTTCAGTGACCATTTTGTTGGAGGAGAGAGAGTTCGAGACCATAACGGGGGCCTCATATTACTCGTGGCATTTTTAAGAAGGATTAAATTCTCTTGCACAGACCAAAACTTTGCTTCAGATCGTCTGTTATTAGCATCTTGATATTCATCTGCAGATAAGGTGCTTACATCACTCTTTGTTTGCTGTTTAGCAGCTTGCACATCTTATTTGTTAATGCTCTTCTATGATGTTTGGGGTTACACTGGTGCACAAGTGTTAAGAGGCAATAAGGTAAGCTATTCTTCATTCTTCTTCTTTAGGTTCATTTTCTTTTTTAGTCGTCCTTAGATTTTGTTGGCGGTGTTAGGCTTCATTCCCCACCCCCTACCCTTGAGCTGGTTTTTCTGCACCCAATTTCTATTTGACCAGAAAAATGTGTGCTTACAGATTAAACGGAGTCTCCTAATTTTTGAATTTGGGCGTTTAGCAGTTCAGCCTGTATTTCTCATTACATTTATTGTTTGATGTGATATCGTCGAAGGCATGTGTGCGAAAGATCTGTCGCAACAGTATGTCTCTACAGTGAGGCAACTCAATAACCTGCAACTGGTTGTGAAGTCACATAAGTTCATTTTGAGCTTTATTGTGACTGGAAAAATCCTCTATTTGAGCCTTAATGACCTGAACAAATCCTTAATCAAAGATGCATTTCTAAGTGTAAGAAAATCGAAATAAGGCACATTTGTCATAAATTTCTCACAAAGAATACTTTTGAGGATATAAGACAGTATATTTACAAATTGACTGTTCTATGCTACTCCAGAGTATAAGATTGCATTTCCAGATATAGGGTGCAGCCTCTTACGGGGTTCCAGTCCATGCACCAGAAGAGGTTAGCTTATCTCTTGCTACTTGGGATACGTACACATTTACTTGCTAGGACTGCAAACAAAGAATATGTATGAGACCTCCACCCCACCCCCTTCGTGCCTAGGATGTACTGAACAATGTACCTGTTTCCACCGATGTCCAAGAATTTATTTGGTAATTTTAAAGTACTCACTTGTATTCTCTTTCTGTAGTTAAACATGTGGGATTGACAGTTTGGTTATGCATCTAATTTCCATTAGTACATTGAGTTTAAGTTTCTGAGCATTTAAAAAAGCATGATGAGCTGTCATGTTATCTCATTTAAAAGCTGTTGCACTTTGATAGAACAGTTTATAGATTTGATGCACCTGTTGGCAAGCTTCATGGCGCACCCATATGGTAAGTCAGTCATCCCAACTCATCAAGTCTTTTCCTCTATGAATGGGTTTCTTTACAGGAGGTCTTATGTTGTTGGCATGAGATCGTTTGTGTCATTTGTTCCTTGTGCAATATGGAGTTCTGCAGTTGTCAAAGGTCAATCGAGTATGTTTCATAGACTGTGTTTTCTTATGCTTAGTAGAAAAGCTATGTGTTTGCAGTGCTATTAGAATTAGAATACGGTTCCTTACAAAAAGCATCTACTGTACATAATGGCAGCTAAGTAGATATGTATAGAGAAACTTTGCTGTGCTAAAATGACACTATTTTTCTAAGGTGAAATCACAAATGACCCCCCTAATCTACTTTGGATTTCCGGGTAGACCCCTTCAGGTATTAACTTTGACAATTGAACCCCCTCATTTATCAATAATTCTACCTGGTCAAATTTGGACATGAAACTCCAAAATGACCCCTATCAGTCGCTAAAATGCCAAAATATCAATTTTTTCTCTAAGTATAAAGAAAAACACAGGAAACCCTAACCACTATCATCACCGCTCTCCCCCCTTCCTCCACTCTGCCACTACCATCAGCAACTGGCGCCCCCCCCCCCCCCCCCCCCCAACTTCTTCTTCTCCCCACACTGCGCCGCTGTGATGTCCCTCTCCCTTCTTCCCCCACCCCCCTAAACTGGGCTTTGGTTTGAGTTAACATCTGGGTGGCGTGGCGAATGGTTATGGTGGAAGCGTGCAGTGGTGGGGTTTGGTGGCTAATTACAAATATGTGGGTGCAGTGGTTATTCTTGAGGACATTGTTGGGGTTTGGTGGTTGTATCTTTAGTGGAGTTACTTTGGTTTTGGTGACGACAACAAGTATGGTGATGGTTGGGGTTGGCAGTGGTTTTGGTGGTTGGTGGTGGTACTGATGGGCTTCGTGGCAGCAGTTTGAGTAATGATGGTGCTGGTGGTGATGTGTATGGTTGTAATTATTATGGCGGTTGTCGGCTTTGGTGCAGGTTGTGGAAATGGTATTTGGACTGGGGGTGGACCAGTTGTGGTGCTTGAGTTGATGACGAAGAATTGAAGAAGAGAGAGAGAAGGAATGATCAGATGTAGGGATATTCACGTCATTTTACATGCCAAATTGACCAGTTAATTGTCAAAAGACCTGGAATTGTTCTTAAATTATCCGTATTGATAGACGAGGAGAGCCAATTGTTGAAATTAATACTCGAGGGGGTCGATCCGGAAACCCAAAGTAGATGGGCGGAAGGGTTCATTTATGATTTCTCCTTTTTCATGAACTCTAAAAGGTTAACCTTCAAATAACTGTTTGGGTTAGACAAAGAGCTGGTATGGTTAGGTTGGTAGTCTAATACTGGGAACTTAGTTGCGCTAAGTGGGGTGGGAGGGAGCGGGAACAAAGGTAGGGAACCGTAAGCACCCAGAAGAATCTAAGGTTGGGAGTGGCTTGAATAAATAAATGTTTTACTAGTATTACCACTTCTTTAATATATTTTGCACTTAATTATGGAGTAAATACTTTTTTCTTGAAAATACCTTAAGCGACAGTGAATTATTACTCTGTACTTGTCACGTCAAGTGGCTACCAGCTATTCGCCTTTGAAAATAATAAAGGTAAAAGTAGTTCTATTATTGCTGTTCACTTCTTAAAACATTTTTGGGCGGCACATCTCCCATCTAAGAGTTTTAGACATGTGGCCCAAAATGAATTGAAGAGAGCGCGTGCGTGCTCTCGTGGGAGAGGGATGGAGAGGGGAAGGGGGGGCACCATTGACAAGCTCTGTTCTCTCAACGAAGGTAGTGAGCAAAAGGCAAAGTGGCTTTAAGGACTTGAAGGAAGATTTAAACAGTGAGTCGAAAAGGGCTGATGTTCAGGTACTCTCACATGAAACTCTCACTTCTTCCATGCATCTCTGTCCAGCTGACGGGATCGATCCCTATATTAGCTTGGGACGCAATCTCATGGAGTTCCTAACTTAGGATTGCAAAAGAGAGTTTCTGAGAGAAAAGTGTCACCATATGAGGAGTACCCTGCTACCAAGACTGGGACATTGTTACCATGTTTCTTTTTGTGCATTTGGAAGGAAAGAAACAGGAATACTCATAGGGCTGCCATTAATGAAGCTAAAGATTTTTCTTTTCCTGCTTTTTTCGGGTGGAGAGAACGAATGTGATTTCTGATCATACCTCTTTTGATGCTTGGATAGCTTTTTACGTTGGCTGCATAGCGGATTCTGTAAGTGTTTCCTGTTTTGGTTTTGCTCTTTTCTGGACAATACATACTTATCAAAGTAGCGATGTGAACTATCAACTAAGTAATCAAGAGAATTTGTGATTCTGTTGTTCGTCAGAAAGGTGGCGCTAGGTAACGATCTTGTTCGGCTCTTTCTGATCTATTGTCAAGAAACAAAAGGAGAAAGGGGAAAAAAAAAAAGAACACGTTTTGCAGCTGTTTTGGTATTTTGGTTTTTTATATCAATTCGAAATTTGGGCCAGAAACAAGGAACAAAAAATAGTTAATTTTGATCTTTCCAGAAGTGATCTGCTTTTGGATTTATTTAGGTTTAGAATCGAACCCAGCGAAGAGTAAAAGAACGCCCATCTCTCTGTTATTTTTATTCACAAAACTGACAACATGATCTGCAGTAATTTGCAGTTTGAAGCGACCCAAGACTCCAGTGACATTTACATCGAGGATACAGATCGGTTTCCACTTGTCATTTTTTTGCTTGACCTCTTCAATCTCCTCTCAGCATGACTATAAAGATTATGTGCTGCAACTTGATTGCTGTGAGGTCTTGGGGACGATGTTGCCTCCAGTGGCGCTTCGGTAACGTGACATCAGAGGGGGCCAAATTTATATAAAAAGGTACAAACTTCATGTGGTAAGTTGTTCATTGGCATTCCATCATGCATTTAAAACACCTTTTTACTAAATCTCTTCTTCTAATAATGTGCTTCATAGTATTAAGATGCGCCTTTGGAGTTTGGACGATTAGGATTTTGGTCCCACAAGTCTTTAATCAAAAGTCGTGTAAATAGTTTTGAAATTAATCGATTGTATTAACTTTAAGGAATATATTCTCAACCTAAAAAATTTGTTCTGTTTTTGTGTATTTATAGCTCCAAATACTACATAAACAATGTTTAATACATGAAACTTGCTTCCTCGAATCTACTAAAGAAAACGCTCTATTAGATTCACATGCTCTTGTACTTGTGCACGTCTTGAGGATAGCCAAACAGGTGGATTGAACATAACGTAATTGTCTGTTGACATACCCCCCATCCTAAATATGTTATCTTTGTATTGGGTGTCTCCAAGGTTGCGGAGGAAGAGGATGGCAACGATTTGGTGATGGAAAAACCTTAAGCTAGGCTGCTTTAAGTTTCGAATGGTCTCTAAAGTCTAACTAGCCTTTCAGATTGGCATGAGAAATTATTTTAACATGATTACCTGAACATTTGCCTGAAGCTTAGAATCATTGGAATGCCATGATGTATAAACCAAGAATGGATTTGCCGAAGCGACGCGTGCTGGTAGGTAATTGTTTCGCCATATGCAACTGAAATCTGCTGATACGCAGTGGCTTTCATGGGGTAGAAATAGTGGTTACCAGAAAAGGCGAGTGATGGTCATGGTGAAAGATGGCTCCTTATGCCATAATTAGATAAAAGATAACCTGAGTTCATGAGCTTGGAGTGGTTGAACTACATTATTTCAAGGACCTTCGGATTCTATTTTGGATCGATGCCAGGTGGTCTTATTAGGTTTGCAACTGCTCGAGATGACTAATGAATTGTTTCACATCAATTTTTGACCCAACATATAGCTACGGGGACCTATTGTCATGGGCATAAACACACGGATACAGCCTGTTATACTTAAAAGTGAGGTCTCAGGCACTTCTCTCAATAGATCCCAGTGTTTGGTCGACGTTAGTGTCGGTGCAAAACCCAGTACAGTAGGCTGTAGCATTACATGCCAGGCCTATTGTCTGTTGTCCGGTTCAACATCTCTGTCTCCATGTGCAACCAGGGTGTTCGTAGCTGTCCACAAATTGAGTCCTTAGTAGTATGCTGTTCCACAGTTTGTGGCAGAGGCTCCTTACATCTGCGCCAAGATTAGAAAGTTCAGAAGAACAAGTGTACCAGAACCTAATTGGAGACATTCTTGAAGTTTGCAGAGCATTACAGATTGGTGATACCCGAAAGGTGAGTGTGAATTTTTGGTTAAACAACTCAGAAACTTTGGACGTTGATGCCAAAGTCATCCCCGCGCAAGTGTCTAAATGAAGAGCTGGAAATACTTGCCAAGATGCTGTATCTTGATGCCTCTGCCATCCGCTAGCTAAGCCGCCTCGGACTACCGATTTTGCTACTTTCCTTGGGACAGTTCTCCGTGAACTCCGTGTGAATCATTCACTTGAATTCCCTATATTTTAGTTACAGCTTATTAAGGGCAAAGCAGTGCCAGTTCTAGGCCATTGCTGTTGGCAAAGATTTGTAATCATGTGCGATTTGACTCGGACCGGGCCTGACCCATATTCCCCGGGCTTGAGCTCGGGGCAGGCGGGTTCTGTCCTGCAAGGTTAGCTTTTGTCATACCCACCGTAAGCAAAATGAGCTTACGATTTCCTTAATCCGGCACACATATATATATATATATATATATATATATATATATATATATATATATATATATATATATATATATATATATATATATATATATAGCTGAAGCCTTCGCTTAAAATTGCGAGACGTAGGATTTTTAGAGCTTTATCTTTGCGCCATGTAGGATTTTTTAGGAACATTCTTCTTCTGTCACATAAGCTTTAACTTTGCATGTGGTAGCTCCCCAACTTAATTGGTCTCTTTATTTAGAGTCCAACTCTTTTGAATTAGATATATAAAAAATAAGAATCTTATTTGTTTTTGTATTTTTTTCTCTACTATTATTTAACTTTTTACTATAATTTATTATTAAAAATTCGTAGGTATAATTTATACAATATTTTAAAACTTTATAAAACTAAAAAATTAATTATACACCTTCTAAAACTTTACCTAATCAATATATTTATACATTAGACCTTAATTTTGATTATTAAAACCTCAAAAGCACTTTAAAATAATAATATCAAATTTCAAAAATATAAAATACGAAAATCATACTCTACTTACTAATTCTTTAGTTTGATAATTAGCCCGACTTTTCTATGTAACTCTTTACTATAATTTATTATTAAAAATTCGTAGGTATAATTTATACAATATTTTTAAACTTTATAAAACTAAGAAACTAATTATTCACCTTCTAAAACTCTACCTACTTCAACTTTGGATGTGGTAGTCCCTTAATTTAGTTGGTCTCTTTATTTAGAGTCCAAGATTCAAGAATCCTATTTGTTTTGGTATTCTTTTCTTTTTTTACTCTATTTAACTCTTTACTTTAATTTATTATTAAAAAATTCGTAGGTATAATTTATGCAATATTTTAAACTTTATTAAACTAAGAAACTATATATAAACCTTCTAAAACTCTACCTAATCAGTATACTTATACATTAGGTCTTAATTTTGATTATTAAAATCTCAAAAGTACTTTAAAATAATAATATAAAATATCAAAAATGTAAAATACGAAAATTATACCCTACTTACTAATGCTTTAGTATGATCATTGGCTCGACTTTTGTAAATCTTATAAAATTAAAAAAAATCAAATCTACTTTTAAAACTCTACATAATCCAAAAAGCCTTCATTTTGGACTATTAACTTCTTAAAAACACTTAAAACAAATAAAATAAAATCTTGCAAATATAAATAAAATCTCGCAAATGTAAACAATAAAAATCATGTATGAAATTAATGATTAATCTTTACAAATTAAAAGGTAAGCTTTTCATAGCGTATATTTTTTTTTTACCTCAATCTTTTACTTATGCAAAACATCATCCTATTTGTTTTGGTATTTTTTTTCTTTTTAAAGAAATCTTATTTCTCCATAAGCTTTATTGTAACATTTGTATTTTTGCACCAATTTTCTTAAAATCTAAGATGTTACGCACAATATGAACAAAATATTTGGAAGAAATTATATTGGATCTCCAAGAAAAATTAAAATTGATTGAAGAATAATTTGTGACAAGTTGAGAATAAGTTTGTAGAATAAAAGAGACGAAAAGATAAATTAGTTATAAGAATCTTTTACTCTTCATAAACAACTACAAAAAGAGAGAAGCCTGGGTGGTCCTAGGGCGGTAATGATATAACTGAAATGTCGGTGCTAGATGTGAGAGTGTGAGAGTGGTAATATATGCAATTATGTGAGTGATCAGTCACGCTAATTACGATAGTGATAATTATTGTGGTAGAATTGGAGAGTTGGTAGTGAGATGCGAATTATGTAGTGACAGCATGTGGCTGTAGCGATCTTGGCGTGTAGTATGCTGATGCTTGTGGTGGTGATAGTCATAACTAAACGGTGGTAGTGCAAGAGGTGATGTTTGTTGTTAGAGTTGTTGTAGTGGTAGCACTAAGGTGTTTCGAGATAATATTAATTTACAGTACAATATTGATTGATAAGTTATGATCTAAACTGGATTGAACAAGTGATGAACTTAAAAAAGTTAACGATAGAAACATGAAAATGCACTGACGAGCAAAAGTTATGATATGGTGAAGGTAACTGCATTTGTAGTAGCAATGATAGTGCTAATTAAGGTATTTAGAAGTATTGTTAGTGTAGTATTCATAGACGGACCAAGAATCCTATGCAGACAAGAGATGAATTAAAATAAAAACATAATGACTTTAGGTTAGTTCTACCAGCAACCAAAGTGCATAAACTATATCCAGAAATAGAAGCAATAAAATTTTTTTCTCTAGAATGACTTTTATCTTTCGATTTTGATTTTGGTCCCACATTTTGATTCCTTAAAGTTTTGTTAATTTGGCAAGATGATATTTTTGTGGTTAACCACTTTCTAGCCCATGGCTACACTAATATAATATTGGGCTAATTACACCCATGTCCCTGAGGTTAGGGGGTAATTACAGTCAAGGACACAAAGTTTCAAAATGTAACATTCCGTGACCAAAAGTGTTTCAAATGTATCACCCGTGTCCATTCGTTAAGGTTCCGTCCAAAAAATATACTTTTTTAATGATGTCATCAATACGTATTTTTAAAATGACGATACTACCCCTTGTACTGTATGTACTGAATATTTTTAAAAATTTTATATTAAGATTTTAAGCCTTAATTTATAGATTAGGGTTTTAAAACCTTGATTTGTTCTCTATCTTTGCCAATTCGGCTTTGAAAACCCTAATTTGCGAATTAGGGTTTTAAAACCCTAATTTGCGAATTTTGATCAACCCACCCATACCGGCCGATTGAGAGAGAACAGAAAGGGACGTCGGGCGATGAAGTCTCGGATGGTCGGCGACGAGTGGATCTATTTTTTCTGGCAAAGAACAGAAGGGGACGGGGCGATGGAATCTCGGATGGTCGCGACATGTGGATCTGTTTTTTCTGGCTAAGAACAGAAAGGGAAGGGGGGCGATCGGCGACGGGTGGATATGTTTTTTTCGGTGAAAAACAGAAGGGGATGGGGGTGATGGAGTCTCGGATAGTCGCGATAGGTGGATCTGTTTTTTCGGCGAAGAACAGAAAGGGATGGGGGCGATGGAGTCTCGGATGGTCGCGACAGGTGGATCTATTTTTCCGGCGAAGAACAGAAAGGGACGGGGGGCGATGGAGTCTCGGATGGTCGGCGACTGGTGGATCTGTTTGCGACGATGGGGGGCTGTGGTGGAATTGCTTTGTTCGGGGAAGAACAGAAGGGACTGCCGGTGGAGAAGGGGGCTGCCGGTGGAGAAGGGGGCTGCTGGGGTGAGGGAAGGGGCTGTCGGCGAGGAAGGGGATTGCCAGCGGTGAGGGAAGGGGTTGCCCGAAGGGGGTGCAGGGCTGCAGGGGCAATAAAGTCTTTTTGTCAAAACCGTTAAGTATTTTTGTATTCCGTTTGTCAATGGACATAAGTGTTACATTTTGAAACTTTGTGTCCTCGGGTGTAATTACCCCCAAACCTGAGGGACATGGGTGTAATTAGCCCTATAATATTCTAATAATATTTTCATGAAGTCATGTTAGCAACACTTTAAATTTTATGTACAAATAGAAACACTTTCAATGCTATTTTTCCTTTTCATTATGCACGGGACAAATAACATACACAAAGAGTTTCTCATGAAGAAAGAAGGTGAGTGAATTTGACATTTATACTTGTAGAAAGACTGAAGTTCATATACATTACCAGTAAATAAGTTATAACACTCTTTACTAGGTTAAATTCACAATAAATCAAAAGTGATTTTACAAATAACTATTTTTTTTAATCATATTGGTTCCGAATATAATCATTGATACATACTAACGATTATATCTAAAAAGCTCCAAATAGAAACTAAAAAATTCAGTTAAATAGTAGTACAAGATTGTTGTCATATGTCGTCATGAAACGTTAATGAAAAGGCATCCTAAGTCTATAAGACTTTTAAATGTAACGTTCACATTTTATTAAACTCACAATAAACCAAAAGTGATGGTATGAATAACTGACTTTTTTTTTAATCATATTGGTTCCGGATATATCATTGATACATACTAACGATTATATTTACAAAGCTCCAAATATTAAACTAAAAAGTTTAAATTCAATTAAATAGTAGTACGAGATTGTTGTCATATGTCGTCGCGAACGTTAATGAAAAAGCATCCTAAGTTTATAAGACTTTTAATTGTAACGTTCACATCTTATTTGTGAGTAAAAACTGATCATATTAAATCATGCATTCTACATTTGTTACTGAAGTATACTTTTATAATGCTAATTTTTTAAAAGTTCGATTCAAAGGCAATCTTCTATATAGTAAATTTTCTTTCCTCTAATTCAAATAATAACAGTTATAAACACTATAAAAACACATTATAAAAAATACTCTTAGAAAGTTAGAAAAATTAACAGTTGTAAAATATCTATAGAAATAAATATTAGATAATATTTAAAAAATTAAAGAACATCCCGTGCGTTGCACGGGTCCCTTAGCTAGTTAATATAAAATAGCATAGCAACGTGAGTTGACCATTAAACCAAAAGAAACCATATTTTACTGATTTTTTTTTTTGATTGAAGATATTTTACTGATCTAGCACTTTTAAGGACTATATGTAAGCATGTGCTTACGCGAACTAATTACGTACCTGCGCAACGCCAGCATTCTGATGTCATTCTGATCCTCCAAATCTAGGCTTACGTTAATCATTCACGTCCCAACTTGCATAAGCACTGTGATATCATCTTCTAGTCCTGACACCTTTCTCATGTTAGTTTAATCTTCCACTGAACCCTCTTCCAAATCTAGCTTAGGTCCTAAAACTATATTATACTAGTTGCTTGATGCTGTTTTAGCGAAGCTCACCAACGTCAGCAGGATGAAGGGAGGGGAAACGTCATCGCCATGACATCACAGCAGGCATTCAGTAGTGCTAGAACAATGAACTAAGACACTGACATTCACAGAAGAAAACGTTGTACAAAGAATTAGGCATGTAAATAAAGAGGTGGGGTCGCATTCGTGTGCTGGGTTCTTGATTAAAATTTGCAATATTGTTAAACAACAATGACTGATAGGCCTGCTAGAGCCATCACCTTTTTTGTCGAGGAATTGCATCCCATGCCACACAATATAAATATGTACGCGCAGGGATCCCTTTTGGTCAGTTTGTGAGCACGTTTGAAGATATATCCCTTTTGGTGGACGATGCCTTTTGTAGTCCCTAGGAATCTGAACCCAACAAATATTGACCCCTTTGCCAAATGAAGGCTCTTCCACCAAGTATAAATGCCAGAGAGAGCAGGAGAGGAGTGTCACTGAATTTGAAGATGGCAGATGCTAAAGAAGATAAGGAAGGAGAAGTGAGGTATAGAGGTGTGAGGAGGCGGCCATGGGGAAAATTTGCGGCGGAGATTCGCGATACCAACAGGCAAGGAGCACGGGTGTGGCTGGGGACGTTTGCCACGGCGGAGGAGGCTGCGAGAGCGTATGATCGGGCTGCCTATGGAATGAGAGGTTCCTTGGCAGTTCTCAACTTTCCTAACGAATACCCTCCCAGTTCTTTCTCATCCTCCCCTGCATTATCGTCGTCTTCGTCGTCGTCGTCTTCTACGGCGAGGAATGCCGGGCATGGGAAGGAGGTTTTTGAATTCGAATACTTGGATGACAAGTTGTTGGAGGACCTTCTCGAGTTCGATGAGGAAAAACCCTAAAAAGATTTGTACCATACAGTTGATGCAGGAAGTAAACATGTGAAGTCTACTGTGCGATGCAACGATTAGTGCCATTCTGGACTTTACCCTTACCATGACGTCTCACAACATTGCACCACCTGCCCCGTGTGTGCTATATTCAAGCTTTTTTTTTTTGCTTTCCAAAAAACAGTGCAATTTTGCTACTGTGGTGTCCTAAACACAAAAATTTTACTGCAGATTTTATTCTGTTATTATATGTCTTGGCATGATATGTCTTGTTTGGATGGTTAAGTGGTACTTGGTTGCACATGACTAACCAGGGTGAGGACCTCTTGCTTATATTAGAGAAACCAATTTGTGATTGCATCATTTTCTGGTCTTCTAATCTTTTACTATGTTATTTGACCAATTTTTGGGGACCATGTCTTTTTATGGACCCATGAGCTGATGAGCACGAAAAGAAGTTGACTATACTTTGGTATTGGATCCTATTTATAATCGGTATCTAATTCTGCTCGCTTCATGCTGATGTTTGTATGAGTGTTACTACACGTTTGACTATTTCTTAACCTATAATACGCCCATTCTTTATCGATCTAGTTCCCAAATTTAATTTAGTCTGACCCATTAGTCCCTTAGTCATGGATTTGAAATATAGTTTGTCTGTATAGGGTAACAACTTTGGCGGTGAAAATTGACGTTCAAGGTACTTTGTTGCATAAAAGTGCAACATAAAAGTGCAAGCTTTAGTGGATTTTTATCAAAGCGTTGGTAAACTGGTTGGTTAAAGATATTGCAAAATTTTAGTCCTTCACTTGCACACTATCAAAGGTCGGCCAAATGAAAATTATTAAAGCATGATATACATTGTTAAACTCATTATCTAATAAATTAAGTTTTTTTTAAAGCAGTATCTAACTTGACAAAAACCAATATAGATGGTGCAGCCCAAGGGTATCCTGGTCAAGTCTGGGTAGCAAGTTTGACTATTTCTTTACTTATAATACATCCATTTTTTTTATCAATCTAGTCCCCGAATGTAATTTTGTGACTCATTGTAGTCCCTAACTTATAGATTTGAAATATTAGTATTTGTGTGTGAAGGGTGTCAACTTTGGCGGTGAAAATTGATGTTCAAAGTACTTTGTTGCATAAAAGTGCAAGCTTTAGTGGATTTTTATCAAAGCGTTGGTAAATTGGTTGGTTAATGATATTGCAGATCAAAATTGTTAAAGCATGATATACATTGTTGAACCCAATATCTAATAGATTAAGCTTTTTAAAAGCAATATGTAACTTGACAAAAACCAATGTAGATGGTGCAGCCCAAGGGCATCTTGGTCTAGTCAGGGTAGAGAGTTTGACTATTTCTTAACCTATAATACATCCACTCTTATCAATCTAGTCCTAAATTTAATTTAGTCTGACTAATTGTAGTCCCTAAGTTACAGATTTGAAATATTAGTATTTGTATGTATAAGGTGTCAAGTTTGGCGGCGAAAATTGATGTTTAAAGTACTTTGTTGCATAAAAGTGCAAGCTTTAGTGGATTTTTATCAAAGCGCTAATAAATTGGTTGGTTAAAGATATTGCAGAATTTTTGGTCCTTCACGTATATATCATTAGAGGTCGGCCAAATCAAAATTGTTAAAGTATGATATATATATTGTTGAACCCATCATCTAATAGATTAAGCTTTTTAAAGCAGCATGTAACCTGACAAAAACCAATGTAGATGGTGCAGCCCAAGGGTATCCTGTTGGAGCCCGGGTAGCAAGTTTGACTATTTCTTAACCTATAATATGTCCATTCTTTTTCAATCTAGTCCCCAAATTTAATTTAGTCTTACACATCATAGTCCCTAAGTTATAGATTTGAAAAATTAGTGTTTGTATGCATAGGGTGTCAACTTTTGCGGGTGAAAATTGACATTCAAAGTACTTTGTTTGCATAAAAGTGCAAGCTTTGATGGAATTTTATCAAAGCATTGGTGAATTGGTTGGTTAAAGATATTGCAGAATTTTAGTCCTTCACTTGCATACTATCAGAGGTCGGCCAGATCAAAATTATTCAAGCATGATATACATTATTGAACCCATTATCTAATAGATTAAGCTTCTTAAAGCAGTATGTAACTTGACAAAAACCAATGTAGATGGTGTAGCCCAAAGGGATCCTGGTCGAGCCGGGGTAGCATGTCGGTAGTCAGATCCCTGGTTTTGGGCAATATTTGGGCACAGCGCACAGCCGTATCTATGAGTTGTGGGAAATTTGGTGCGGGCTTGGAGGTGAGGGTTTCAGGGGGTACTCTTGGAGAAAGACGCATTGTTGGTGGCGAAAGCAATCTCAGATGACTCTACGAATCCGAGAGTCACATCGTTCGACGGAGCAAAGGATGTTAGTGGAGAGTGTTGAGATTTAATCTTAAATCTCATGGGTGTTCGATTATTTAATTAACTTGGGTATTTGATATACTTAAAGTGGATTGCGTTTTCTTTGTACGGGAGGTAACCATCACTCGAGTAGAGAAGGCAGGCTTCACTTGAATGGAAGCTGGCATGAAGATTGGTGCAGCACTCTTCGTCTTCACAATGAAGTGGCAACCGTTTCTTATGAATTCAAAGCGAAGGCGTAGCATTCGTGAAGCGGTGCAATTTACCACTCTTCATTCATCGGCGTCATTAGAGAAAACAACGGTTGAATCTGTTGTGAATTTGCTAACGTACAGTAAATGAATCTATAATTCATTACCGTTGCAATAAATTCTGGAAGAAGCTTCGCGTTCTCTTCTCCTATGATCTCCATATGTTTGTGTGTCCATATAAATACCTATTTTAGCAATCTAGTTTATAACATATACATAAAGTATTTTTGTTTTAAAAATTTTAGAATACTCTCTTAATCTCTCAAGGTCTATTTACAATTGTTTCAAAAGGATTTTCAGAGATCATCGATATTACTAATTGTAATTTTTCTTAAGCTTTGTTGTATCATGAGAACAAATTTGCTTGCAACCCATTGACAAATTCTTTTTTGTCTATAAAAAAATATCTTTAAATACACCTTAAAGTCTTTTTCGTATCTACTTTCCGACAATTTTTCCAACAATGAGACAACGGAAGAGCTGCCATATAATTTTTGCATGACGTACATCCAACCGGTGTGGCAAATGGACCCACCCTGATGAGCTTGAGTTCGATCGTCTCCTAAACTTGTTGCATTAAATGCACCTCTAGAGGCGTTTTTGGAAGAGTTGGATGGAGATGCACATTGGCATTCATTGTACCGCACTAGGGATATATTCGCATAACTGTTACATTTCTTCGTCTATTACCAATGAAAAAAGACACAAGTAAAATGAAATTGGCATACCTTAATCTGAACTCTACATATCGGAGCGAGAGTAAAAGATATAAGCGAGGCTCCATAAAATGGCATGAAACCCTAAACTTGCCTTGGCGTACCAGCATTGTAAAGTTGGAGATTCTGGAAAAGAGCCTTTTAATGACGATGAGAAGAAAAGAGCCTTAATGATTTCTTTCATTCTCCTCAACTGATCAATTAAGATGAGAAGATATAGGCGATATCAATAAAGATCAGAAGACACGTGTGGGTTACAGGAGATACCGTCTCACATGGGTTGCCTTCATCCAACGTAAAAAAATACATATACTGTAGTCACTACTCACTCCCACTTTACTCAAATGGATGGAGCTTAGCAAGGTTAAGGACTAACTGGGTTGAACGGGGCGATGGAAAAAATGGTTTCTCTTACAGCAAGTTCTGCTTAATTGAAGTGCAACTGATGAGTTTTAGCAATGATATTTTGTCACTGAACAGGGGTGAAGTGTCTCCAACTCGTGTAGGAACAGAAGTTTGTCCTTCTGGATCAGTGCCTCGTTACTGATCCATCAACGTAGCCAATCAAAAGTCCATCAAGGTAGCCTCCATTTCCAAGATTTGGGCCCGGCCCGGTTTACAATGTTCGAAGCCCTAAATGGGCCCCGCCCTTTTTCTGGCCCGTTGGGCTTGGGCTGGGTCGGCCCAAGCCCGGCCCTTTGACACCGCTAAGTAATTACTTACAAAAAAATGTTTAGTTTCATAAGTTAAATTCATCAGAAAATGTAGTTAAAAAAAATTAAAGGCCCAGTTTAATATGATAATAATATTTTGCTAACTCTTTTTGACATGTATGGCTAATTTATTTTTCTGTTATTTAGGATTCATTTTTCTGTTTATTTTTTTTAACAAAATTTATACTATTAATTTCGTTTTCGCACAAGCATCGCGTGTGCCATGGTGACTCCTTTCTTATTATAGTTAATAATGGTTAAAATTAATTGTATCTAGTTGGATACTTGCCTCATCAACATATTATTTTACTTATTTTTAGTGATAGTTTAACACCATCTAAACTGATTACACGGTGTTTTCACATTTAATTTCACTGGCGTGATCACCTTCTGAATGGATACTCCGGAAGCCTCACTCAAATACAATATAACAGCCTACAGTGGCGTCGGTGCGTCAGCCTCCAATGAAGACGAGAGATGAGATACTGGCGTCAGATACACATATGCTCAATCACAGCCTATGTTTCTCATTATTTATCGCAGAACTTAATGGAAAATGTGAAATAAACGAAGAGGATATCAAATATTGGACTTGCTATGACGGTTGACGAGTCAAATATATGATTATTATGTACACCGCTCACATACATCGTTAGTATAACAATATATTGTAAGCTCTTTCTTCATTACCAATTGATTTTTAATTGGATGTTTTCCCAAATACGCGCGCGCGCACATTCTTATATTTGTATGTAGACCATGGTGCATTTGACAATTAATTAGCAGTGAAAATAGAGTAGCCGGTCCTCTTGCAGGAGAAAATACTTAGCGGTCGTAGCACCCTGATAACCTAAAATTGTTGATAACGGGGCTAGATTTGATAAGTGCAAGGGCAAGGGGCACGGAAAGATCTCGTTCAACATATGCAATGGTTTGGAACCATTCGATATCGTCTCCTCGAGTAGAGAGTTCTTCCTTTGTTTTCATCATTTCAATGGAGTACTTAGGCTATCGCATAACTTATACGAGTGTTTCAAAAGGAAAATTCTTGATCCATCAATCCATTAGATGAGCCTTTCATGGCTACGCGGTGGTAATGCTTTGCAGCTTCTCAAAGTTGTAGGTCAACTAAAGCCAAACACTTTTGAGAGGTATTCAAGGACTTGAATCACAAGACCAAACCAACCTTAGCCCAACTAGTTAGGCTTTGAGGCACAAACGGAAATCACATGGTACTTAAGGCGAATACTTTGCTAATATAGCTAAGGCTATAAATGATGGGCGCTCATACTCAGACTTCGTTAGCTAGGATCATCATGTTTCGGGGTCGGCTCAGTGGTGACCGGTGAATAACTCAAATCGTTGTTCAAGCTCGTGTTTTCTAGGATCAACTAGAACTCGTGATTGGCTCGTGGTCAAATGAACCGAGCAAAAGAACCTGAGCTCGTGTTCAAGATCGAAGTCGGGCTCGTGATCATAGTTCAGTTGGGCAAATCTCGAACTCTGTACCAGTGTTTTTCGATTATGGCAAATTTAAAAAGATGGTTTCTAGTTTTCAAGTTTGAGGTGGATAACAAAATGAAGATGAGATGTCAGAACAATGGTTGTGAATCACCATTGTTTTGAACTAAGAAAAGGGAGTATTACACCCCCCCAAAGGACAAGGACAAGGGAACGCCGGAACACGCGAAGCCAAAGAGACCAAGAGAACCAGGAAGCCAAGAACAGGATGCCATAAATAGCCGTGTTACACTGACTCAAGCAGATGCGTAGCCATTCATGGGAAACATGCGGCGCAAATCCGCGGAGTATTGGAGAAAAAAATTGACATAAAAGGGGATTTCTCCTTGTTCTCCCATATAGGGATCGACGTCTAAAGATCAGCATTGAGGCTATCTTCAATGTGAGCATCAAACCTATTCAAGAACACTAATCATGATGAAGCTTCTGCATATATCAACTACTTAGTCTAGCAAAGGAGCCATCATCCAGAAGTAATAAGGAGGTCATTTCCAAGAGACTCAAAATGGGGCGTAGAAACACCGAATGATCAAGTTGAAAACGTTACCGATCTGCTGAACTGAATCTACTCACTCCAAGGCAGAGAACGTATGCATTTTATGTCTTGGCTACAAAGACCAAAGACTTGGTTTCTTCTTTGTAAATGTTTCACAAATCCCGTGGATATTGAACAATGTTGTGATACACCTGACTGACTCGGTGTGTCTCAAACGAGGTAACTCCATCTCCCAAAAAAAAATTAGGACAGTAGCTTTATCTCCTATAGCTTTATCCTCTTAGAAAACATTAATTTGTTATTCACTGAAACCACTTCAAACAAGCTCTGTACCGAAAAAGATATCCTCCAGTCCCAGTTAAAAAGGTAAGCTCTTTTCATGACACTCTACGACTCATTTTTCACTATACCAACATCCTACGGAGATTTGTTACAAATAATTTCCGACGAAAACTATAGAGACCTACGTATGGAAAGATTACTCGCATACATCCTACGCATATAACACACCCTATGTACTAGTGCTCTGAATGCCCTTCCGAGTGGTCTGAAAGCCAATAGATGACACTTCACTAATGTTCAACCCTTGGGAGATCCCAACTTCATGAGGGGATCTATAGAGTATTACCTGATCAGTTAGCAGTCCGTCCAATTTTGAGGCGAACCAAGGCAATATCTTTCTTCCTTGTCGTTTGCTGATGTAAACTCACACTCCATTCAATAGAAAGATTCAGAACAATGTACCATACTCCTCTCCATATGTCTCGGGATAGAAACCAATTCAATTAAAATGTGAATACTTTTTGAGATCGAATAAATGAATAACACGAACAAGGATACAAAGCCATGACACTATTGGGCGTATTATGAACAAGGTTCGGAACCTAAACTTCTCCCGAGTGAAAAAAATTTTAGTTGATTTCCTTTGCAGAAGCAGCATGGACATCAAAAGACCATATGGAACCGCAATTTCAATCTACTGCATGCAAGAACATAATGGATGATCTTGTACTCGAGTTGTGAACATTATTGAAATTAAATACATTATTGGAATTAATGCCATTGAAATTTTCCAAGAATTCTACGCAATTGTTTCGTGAATACTACTTGAAATGCAGCTCGAGCATGTAATAAGGACTTGGGTTACTTTTTCTCTTGCCTGGGCATATTCGTCCCAAGAAGCTCCTCCAACAACTTATTGTCCAGATACTCAAACTCAATAAGTTGCTCCTGTTGTCCTTCATTCGTTGACCTCGTCTCCCAATTTGCCGACGAGGAAGATGGAGTAACCGAAGACGAGGGTAGTGAAGAATTGGAAGTCGAATGGTATTGCCCATCGTTCGGGAAGTTGAGAATGGCTTGGTGACCTCTTAGCGCATAAGCAGCCCTATCGTACGCCCTCGCAGCCTCCTCGGCCGTATTGAACGTCCCCAGCCACGACCGTGCCCCGTTCCTCGTCGGATCGCGTATCTCAGCCGCAAACTTGCCCCACGGCCGCCTGCGAATGCCGCGGTACTTGATCTCCCTTCTTCCTTTATCTTCATTCTCCATCGCTTTAAATATGCTAGTTTTTGTTGCCCTTTTCCTTGTCTGTTCAAGTGGAGCTTGTTGTAAGCCTAAGTTTGTCTAGTTTGAATTCAAATGCGGTGGCAACATTTGGTACGATTGATTGATATATATATATATATATATATATATATATATATATATATATATATATATATATATATATATATATATATATATATGTCCATGCAGCAGGGGGAGGGCGAATTAATTTGGTCATATTTGACGGTCAGCCTTTTCGACCATGTCAGAGAGGATCGCTCAAGGAAGCTTCGCCAACACGTAAATGAATAACATGCTATTTCCAATTACAGCCCCTCTGTATCTTTTGGTTTAACTATTTACCATATTTTACTATCTTGCAGAGGCAAATTGGGGATTGACTTGGACGAAAAGGCTCGCAATATTACGTAGGCGAGTGCATAACTGCAAGAAATTAATTGGCAGGGACGTTTGGCTTCTACGTGCACTAGGACTCGTAATGTATTTGTTAGGCTAGTGGCCTGTGGGTGGCTGCTTTGCCCGATTATGCCCATTCATCGCCCGCCACATGGTGGCTGCTACCATTATAATAGTGACGACCTGATGATGGGTTGTGACCACGTTATGCATATTAATCCAAGTTATGGAATTCTCGAGCTTTAGCAAGCACGAGAAGGTGGTGGTTGATACTTTTCTTATTGGTGTTATAAATGTATCGAGTTCTCAACTCGTTTAGTTGATTTCATGATTGGGGTCGTTTAACTCGGGTCGTATTCGTGTCCGGTTCGTGACCGTTAATTAGGGTTGCAACTTGACCGGGCTTAACGAACCCAAGGGCTAGACCGTGTCCAGTCCACACTCAAAAATTCGCGCCCATTCCTAACTCACCTCATTTACGAAGCGAGTAATATTTATCTATATCCCGTCAATGAAACTTTTGGTGGGCACTCATTTTAAGCCTATGGGTTGTCCTTAGTAATACGCTAGATTATGTTTGATTAACCTCTATTGAGTTTTTACTTACTTGACTTTTAAGCATAACAATTAACTACCATCCAAATTTACTAACTAGTCATTATAATTACAATGAAGAAAAGTGTAAATAAAGTAGTCTGTAAATAGATTTAAATATATGCATGAAAATAAAGTCTTAGGACCAAAAAAAAGTCTAGAGTTACGAAATAATCTTATGAAGTCTAATCTTATAATAAGAAACAAATGAGATAAAAAAAAAAAGTCTTCAAAGGTATCTAAATCTATATCTTAAAGATTTTAAAAACTAAAAAAAAACACACATATCTTGTACACATAAGATTTATGTATCGAATTCATACTATCTAAAAGTGGAACGAGGTGGGTTTCCATGGGCTAGGTGGACTTGTAAAAATCTTTGTCCATATCCAGCCCACATATATTGTGAGCTCACATTATCCATAGAACTAAGTCCACGCTCATATTTCTATAGGCTTCTACGAGTTTTCAAGTCCAAGTTGCACCGACATGCGTTGTATTTACAATAATTCATGGTCAGCTAAATGAGATGAGCTTAAGCAGTTTAGTCAACGACAATTTTTGTAAATTTTGCAGTAACCCTAGATTGTAAATTTGGACAAAGTAGATATAGTTGTATGACACCTTACGTTAACGACTCTAGCCTATTCATGGACGGCCTAATGACTTTGAACGAGCTCTTTAAATTTGAAATCAAGTTCGATTCTTTTGGTATTCAAGCTCAACTCATTCATTAAATCTAACTTTAATGGCCTATGTGAGTTTTGAGAGGACAAAAATGAAAAGAGAAGAAAGGAAGATATGTGAAGTGAAGAAAAGATAAAGGAAAACAATTTTTCTTTATCTTATTTGTGAGTTTAAGAGATAAAAGAAAGAATCATTTCTTTCACTTGTTTATGAGTTCAGTAAACAAACAAAAAAGAAGATACCATATCACATATATACTCTTATACCACATGTCGGTAACTCTAACAAATAATATAAAAGTATGATCCTTCAAAAAACATGATTTTGATGACAGGAAAAAAAGCAGACATCAAGGACATCTAAATCTAATTAATGTCAAATCAAAAGCAAAATAATTAGTTATGAGTCAACTCTATCATCCAAAATAATCATTCATTTGTAAGTGATATGTCAAGTTTTTTAAGGAAATCCTAAGACTTGAAAGTCATTAAAATTCTAGTCTAAATAACCTCAAGGGTAATATGACATTATGAAAGTGTTACTTATAAAAGTCTCCTTGCTCTCTATTTCTTCTCAATTTTAACCGGAAAGATTTTGAGAGAAAAAAGCCAAACTTTTCTCTATTTTTTCTTCTTTTTTCTCCTAAAACAAAAGTCACAAATTAGAGAAAAGGAAAGAAAAGAGTTACTTCCTTTTCTTCTCCTCTATTTTCTTTCCTAAAAAAAACTTAGAAACAGACTATAAGATTTAGGGTCTGTTTGGTATGACTTTCAGTTTTCAGTTTTTTTTCTAAAAAAAAAAAAGAAGAGTTCTGGATTTTTTTTTTACCAGTTTAAAAAACTAGTGACTGTTTGACAGAGTTTTTTTTAAAAAAAAAAAAAAGAAAAGAACAAGCGTTTGGTAAGACAGCTCTTTGGGTTTAATTTTTTTTTTAAGATACATTTTTTTGGTTGAAATATCAATTAACAATATTAGCTCAGATTGTTGCAACTCCCAAACTTCACCGCCGAGCACCATCTCACAGCCTATCACAAACCCTAAGCCACTGCCTCCGTCTGAAGATGGCAGATCTAGAAATAAGGCTGTCAAGGGGAGAGAGGCACCGGAGGATAGGAAGCTTCGACGACAGTATCGGCAGACCTGCGGCGGACATCCCACGGCTTCGTCTTGCGCGGTCGTGTCTTACGGTGGTGCGCCGTCGGCTTTTCTTTGACACCAAACAGACCTATTTTGGTAACACTTTCACGGGTCCATCACCGCCGGCAACTCGCAACACCCACCACCGTACAACAACCTACGACAACCCACAAATTTGTCCATCACCGCTGGAAACTCACAACACCCACCACCGCACAACAACCCACCAAAACCCACAAAGACCGGCACAACAATGGCAGATCGGCAGAACAACCAAGCCCAATTGTACGAGACCCATCTCTAATGGCAGATCGGCAGAGGCCACCAGTTTCGGAAGGTACCGATTCCCAGGAATTGGGCGCAACCATCTCCAATGGTTGTGTTCATCTTGGACCGAAGAGTGACCGGTGGAGGCGGTGACGGCGACGGTCTGTGGAGTCAGGCGACGGGCTGTGGAGTTTGTGGTGAATTGGTGATGAAAGAGGTGAAGAAGGGTTTTATACCTAGAGCAAAAAAATGGACAGATGGTGCTAGTGAGGCTCGAAGCCTCAACCTCATTTAACCACCCCCTTAGCCCGCGTGAAAAAAAGCAAAGAGCAAAGGAAAAGAGCTCCAAGCTCTTTTCTAGAAATGGGCAAGAGTTTAAAAACTCTTGAGCTCTTTTTAAAAAGAGAACACAACTAAACACCCCAACTTTATGGGTTTTGCCAAAAAAAAAAGAGGGCCAAAAAAGAGCAAAAAAAAAGTGTGTCAAACGGCCCCTTAGTTGGTCCCCTTTAGTAAATAAACAACATGTGCTATACAAGGTCAAATCGAGCACGGACAATTATCAAAAGAGCGCTTACTTTCGATTTTGTTTCGTAAACGAACGTGCAAAAATGAACCCTGACGAGCCGATCCATGAACTAGGTTCATTTGGAACCGAAACCACAATAAAAAGCATGTATGATGATTACCATAACATGAATAAAATGATATTGTATGGTCAACCATGTCTCTTTTAGTCCAACTCGTATATCAACCTACATAATAATCAGATTCCGTGATAAGGGAGATGAGGTAAAACAGCAGGGGCAAAGAGGTTACCTGGATCTATTGCTGAAACCAAGTGTTGTTGTGGCTTTAATGGCACTTTCGTGTTGGACAAATTCTTACGCGGCCCATTATTCATGTATTTAGCGACTTTTTTTTACCACATTTGAACGCTAAATTCATGAGCAATACTTTTTTGCTCCCGCTCATGGTGCGCCGCTCAAATACTCGACAGGAGAATTTACCTAAAGCCAAGAACCACATAACAAACACGAGTTGCTTAGTTCAGCTAGAACAAGTCTCTTCTATTTATTTGCTTTTTTTTTTTTTTGTTTCCTCGGCAACTAGAAGAAGTCTATGCCTGGGGGAATGCACAAACTAACCTCGGCAACTAACTCGCATCAAGGTATTTTTTTGTAATGGCACTTTAATTGCCATTGCTCTTAAAACAACGAGATAGAGTGGACTAGGTCAAAGTTGGAGTGAGCATATCAGTTTCTAGAAGTACGTAAAGCTCGCATTGTTATTGTTGTTGTTGTTGTTGTTGTTGTTTCTACTTTGCCGATAAAAATTTCATTTATGTACTTTCTCATGTGCTTCTACACAAACTTGAAACGACAAATGTTCAACAATCACGTGTTTGTAAAAGGCTAATTGAGGTTCGGTTTTCTAATTCAAAATTTTTGTTAGGTCAATCATTAAGATTTTATAAATGTGAAATTACCGAAAACTAACATCCCCTCCTGAGGGGGCATCTGATACCAAGTGCTCTGATAAACCTCCCTCCGATTATGCTTATCCGTCACATGAGCTACTCTATTTTCCTCTAAGACAATTAGAGAAAACAAAATATATTCTTTAACTGTTCTTTGGTTTTTTTTTTTTTTTTTGCCTGTCGAAAATTCAAATTCTCTTTTTTTTTTTTTTTTTGTTCACCAAAGATTGAAATTCTAAATGGGTGCGTGTTTCTATAGAAAGTCCTCCTGCGGGATACAGGCTCTTAACAAGATACAGGCTTAAGGCTTTCTTCTTTATGGGCCAACATATGATAACGGAGCCCATCTACTTGGAAAAGCCCAATATAATGAGGAGGGCCAACTTGGACCCAAATATCTTCAAGGACTTGCAAACAGTTGCGAACTCACTACCCAAAAGCCACAACAGTTCATCAAACATTGAGCAAAACTGTCTACGAACTCTCACATAAAATTGAACGCATAACATCGACTTTATTTGCCACCCACCTTAATGCCTCGGTCGTTCGGACCATGAACGCATTTCGCCTCTGGCCTCTGGGCACGACCGAATTGAATGACTTCAACAAGGTGGACGACGGTCTGCCATTGTCAACGTAGGTTAGGCGCCATTGTCAACGTAGGTTAGGCGCTACTGATGGAACGTGGTAAGCCTATTTATCTCTGCTTTGAGGGCACATAGGGATGTGAGTTCTTTGTCCAAGTTTGACTTCTTATACCTTACTTAGAGAGTGTTTGGAATTGATTTTGGGATGGTCAAACTTGATTTAATTTTAATTAAATAAGGTTTTTGGATGTTTGGCAAAACAGTTTAAGAGATTTAATCTGTTTCAAAAAGTTCAAAACTGATTAAATTCATAATCCTGAAAAGTGAGAATTATGAAATTATCACTTTTCTCATAATCAGGTTTAACCTTCTAATTTATCATACTATCTTCATATTTCTCACAAAAGGACATCTCAGACTCTTTAACTAATTTATAAAAATTATTGTACTATAAGTACTAATGTGAGATTGCGAGTGTTTTTAATTTAAAGTAAAAAATAGACAACTTTTGTAAATATATGAAAATAACTTTTTGATAATTTATTTGTGTAAATATAGTTATTTACAAATAAAAATTATCTTACCATCACCTTTCTAAATGAATATAAGAAATTTATTTATTAAATGTCCTCTATGGTCATTTTGTCATAGTGAAACTGATTTAAGCACTTTTTATCTAAATATTTTTCTAACTTTAAGTTAGTTTACAACTACCCAAACAGTGAAGTGATTCTGTTTAAAGTATATTAAATTTGATTTTGAAAATTGATTAAAATTTAAATAAAATTCTATTTTTTAGAATCAATCACAAACGGCCTCTTATTCGATGTAATATGTTTGCATGTTTGAATTGTCATATAGTAGATTGGATACTAAAATTCAAAAGTCACCAAAGGTTGGGGCAGAATGTATTCAGTAAATAAGGTGAGCATAAAGTAGGCATTTCTTTGCACCCAAAAACAGCACGCTATTATTAAAAAAAAAAACATGTTGAAAATGTTTTTACTCATTTGAAGTAATCCTAAAATCAATTTTAAGGCATTTAAAAACTAAAATTATTAGAATCTTGATTACAAATAAGGTGAGCATAAAGTAGGCATTTCTTTGCACCCAAGACTGTTTTTTGAAAACTCCCATTTTGGAGTTTTGGGTTTTTATTTTTGGACCCCCTCCCCCCGGCCACCAGCCTGCACCGTTGCCGGCCACCGCCACCGCAACCACCACTAATGATTAATGAAAAAACTCAAAATAAAAACTGGGTAATCAAACACCTAAAGAAAAATTTTGATAATCAAACACCAATTTATTTTTGTAAAAAAATAAAAATTAAATTGATTTTAATTTTTCTAAAAACAGAAAATTAAAACTGTAAGTGAAACAAACCCTTAGTTTATCCAGAATTATGTCAGGAAAAGTATAAATTCCGAATAAAAAGGGTGGAAAGTAAGCTTTATCAATAGAGGTATAAAACAGAAAGAAGCTTATAAAGATCGTTATTTTCTATAATGGTCGGCTCATTTGATGAGTGTGTATGAATTCAATTATGAAACCAATAAAATAACCCTAGAGGGGGGTGAATAGGGTTTTAAGACTACTTTAAAAATTAACAAACAACAAACCTCAATCTCAATAACTCAAATAAGCAAACAACCAATCTCAACACAAATGTAAGACGATAATGTAAAGAGAGAAGGGTTTAGAGATACTTGACAAGGAGAATTAAATGGTTCGGCTTGATATACCCACAAGCCTACGTCCACCCCTTCAAGGAAGTCCCTTGAAAGGCCCTAGAATCCACTAGTATGATCTTCCTTACGGGTCAAGATCGAACCTCTTACAATCCCTTGATGCTATGCCCACATCAAGAACAAGCTTTGACAAACCCAAAGCTCCAAAGCTTGACAACCCCAAGCTTTGATACAAGAACCTTTCAATGAAGAAATGTGTACAAGATTTCACTCTCAAGAAGTAGATGAGTACAAGTTTAAGCACTAGAACAAGAGAGATGAGTGTATGATGACTTATGAAAGTGTATATCTCTCAAATGTAAGCTCACAATAAATGCTCTCTTGAAAAGGATGAGAAATCAATGAAACAAGAGAGATTTGAACAATTGCTTTGATCTTTGAGAATATGAAAGATAAGAGAGCTTTGAATGCAATTGATGAATCAAAACTATGCCCAAGATGAGTATTTATAGAGGTGGGAAAGAATATGACCGTTTGGAATTAGGTGGAGCATTAAATGCGCCAAACGGCTATTGCAGTCGACTGCAATGTCCCATTGCAGTCGACTGTATTCCCAAAGTAGCCGTTGGAAATTCAAAATTTTCAACTTGCAGTCGACTGTAATCAAATGCAGTCGACTGTAATAGGCTACTGGAAGTATTGCAGTCGACTGCATTCCAATGCAGTCGACTGTAATACCTCACTGCCCAAGTTGCAGTCGACTGCAATCCAATGCAGTCGACTGCATTCCAGAAAATGCAGTTTTCTAGTTTTCAAAGAATGAAAAACTTTTATGCATGCAAGGGAAACCTATGGGCAAATTCTAGGTATACAGTCATCGTAACGATCATCTCTCTACGTCTAGTTTACAAAGAAGGAAATAAAGCATAGTAAAGTTCAATCGACGAAATCCTTCTTTGATGCGTTCCGTTGAGAGTCTTTGAACGATTTGCTCGTCTCATTTTCCATTTACATGAGTGTGAGATTGTTCCTATTGCTTCATCAACTCAATGCATGTTAGACAGCATAATCATCAATGTTAGTTATCATCAAAATCAAATATAATCCTAGGTTAAATAACCGTAGGGTTAACAAATTATTATAGGCTAATGACATAACATATGACGTGGTTAGAAAGATAAATCTGATTTGTCTGGCCCGCAATGTTTATCATGAGTAATTGTTCTTTCTATTTTGGTAAGAACATCAAAAACAATTGTTTTAGTGTTAGCAGAACCCTGCGGACATTGAGGGAAAATTACACTCGTTACTTAGAAGTTTGAATTTGTTGCACTCTGCACCCACTGACCTCCCTTAAGAATAGTGTCTGTGTCTCACAAACACCCCTTTCGTTAGGTAATGTTGAATTTGACCCTAAAATTTTAGTGTAGACTCCGAAATACCGGTCAATAAAACCTCAAAATTAAGCCTTCCACCCTATTGTCAATGACCCCCTCCCCCACCCCTTACCCCATCCACCCACACCTACACAGAAAAACACACGATATACACAAGCACACAAACGCACACACATAAACACACAACTCCCACGTGCAGACACACACACACACACACCTTATCCCCCACCCCCATCATTGTTCCCCACCCTTATCCCATCAACCCACACATACACGCAGCAACAATTGGGAGCAATTCAACAGTAGTAGTGGTGACAATTCGGAAGCAAGAGGGGAGGGTGGGTGACGCGTAGGTGTGTGTGGGTTTTGTTTATGGAGGATGGTGGTAGTGGTGGCTAGCAGAGATTGGTGATGGATGACAGGAAATAGATGGGTGAGAGGAATGAGGTTGGTGGTGGTGGAAGAATGGGGATGAGAGGTAGGTAACCGGTGGTACGAGGTGGATTAACTTAGGGTAAACATTTGAAATTTTGTTACTTGCAAGGACAACTGAGTCATTATCACTATAAAAATTAACACCAACTAATCGTAAGAGAGGTCGGAGGTTAGTGTAATTTTGGCAACCACATAAGTGCTGAGTGTAATAAACTCATATCTCAGAGGTATCAAGTGTAATTTGTCGTTCATTTAAGGATCTACTGCACTATATTCTTGAGAACTGTTTTTAGTACCTAAACACTTTGTAATCCGTGTAAACTTAACGATATTTAAAAAGGACTAATTACACCGATGTCCCTGAGGTTTTGGGGTAATTACACGCGAGAATACAAAGTTTCAAAATGTAACATACGTGACCAAAAACGTTAAAAAAAAGTAACACTTTTATCCAACCGTCAGTATTCGGTCCAAAAAGTGTAATTTTTGTCATTACGTATTTTGAAAATGACAATACTACCCCTGTACAGTATATCGTGAATAATTTGATATCCTAATTTTCTCTTTCCACAATTTAAACCCTAAATCTGAAGTCATCGCCGGCAGCCCCCCTCCACCGCTCCACGCCGCCAGCAGCCCCCCTCACCCCACCATCCTGCAGAACCACCCCACTCCGCCAGCAGCCCCCTCCCCCGCCCCACGCCGCCAGCAGCCCCCCTCACCCCACCATCCTGCAGAACCACCCCACTACGCCTGCAAGCCCCTTGGCAAACCCAAGTTGCCGAGACGCCTCCGGCAAGTGCCTTGGCAAACCCACTCCGCCGGCAGTCCCCCTCGCCCCACCATCCGGCAGACTTGCCCCACCACGCGCGGCAAGCCCTTGGTGAAGGAGGGAGGAAGACTGGATGGGAAGGAGAGAGATCTGGCCATTGCAATGACGGTGATCGCACCGGTGGGTGCGATGGTGCAAGCCCATAGTGGTGGTGATGGCGCTGCCTTGCTGGTGGTCACAGTGGCGCGCATCTCGAAGGAGGAGGCCAGTGTCGCGACGTAGCTTGGTGATGCTAGCGATCTCGGACGGTGCTGGGTACGGAGGTAGGTCGCGGCGGTGATGGTGGCGACCGGTATGGCCACAGGCAGATCGGGAGTGAGACCGCGAACTTGCGGCGCCGGTGCCTCGCCGGAGGGCCTGCTACTGTGCTGACGATGATCGGGCCTCCTAACGCTGGGTGGCGCAGATGGATTGCCTCGGGTTTGGTGACGGCATTGACTCGGTTGCCGCAGGGGAAGGGGGTTGTGGGCATGACGGGGTGGGCGGGTGATCGGGAAGGGGGAGGCAGACGGCGTGGGGGCGGGGTGGGGGTGTGGGTGCTGGGTGTGGGGAGAGGAAGAGGCAGACGGCGTGGGGGGGTGGGGGGGGGGTGCTAGGTGTGGGGAGAGGAAGAATAAACAGTAAATTAAGTGGGTAATTTATTTTACAGTCAGGGGCAATCAAGTCTTTTTGTCAAAACCGTTAAGTATTTTTGTATTTCATTTGTCAATGGACATAAGTGTTACATTTTGAAACTTTATGTCATCGCGTGTAATTACCCCAAACCTCAGGGATATAGGTGTAATTAGCCCTTTTAAAAATTGTGAACTCAGTTCAAGTCTAAAAGTGAGTTCAGCTCAAGTCTAAAAAATGGTTTCTCTTGATTTCATGGTCCTTCTCAGCACTTTTCCTATAATAGACTTCCATTTTTGAAGTTTGAACGTTGAACAAACTTAAATATTTTTGGATTTCAGACTCACGTCACAATGATCCTGTTCTGATTAAGTAATATGTGGAGCAAAGTTCATAAATTAAATTTAATCAGTTCAGAATATGCATCTTAATTAGTCCCTTTTGCTTTTTTTTATTCTAAATTGCATTCCACCTAATTTGGTTTAAAATTAATTAGACTGTGAAATCATGAGCAACCAGCAATAGAAGTGATACTTTTGCTTCAATCTTAGCTGTTTGATCTTCACTTATAAATGAGTAACACAAGTAACGATATTTTTGAGACATTTAACAACAATAAAACTTAAAACCTAATATGAAAACTCAAACATTATTTCTCTCTATCCCCCTCTCTCCTTTTTTCATAAATAAACATTATTATCTACGGGCAAAAACAGGAAGAGGTAGAGTAAGAATTATCATAAAAAATAAGGAGGCGAAGGTAATAACAATCAGTGCAAGACCAATGATAAGTTCGGGAAAATCAATAAAAACTACAGCTGCTATTAAAGCACTGCGGTTGCGACGGAAGTGATGTAAGTTTCGAACCGTTAAACTCTAGATTTATTATCGTACTAAAGGGTGTTTAGATTAACATAAACTGGCAGTTTCCATCATTAACAAAAGATAATTACATATGTAGTGATGTAATGATGCAAAGATGCATGCACTTACTTTCTTAAAGTTAAATCCAACCTAGATATTTCTACTTTAAAGTTATACTCCGACCCTAACTACTGAGTGAACTCTACTTGGCATATCTATGGGTTTAGTGCATAGAAATGATGGGACGGTCTTACTCCAGGGCTAGGAGTAATCAAGTAAATATTTATCATATGAATGCAGGTGAAGAAATCAAATATTAGTATGCAGCTGCTTAAGTGATGCTGCTAATTCTGTCACGTTCCACCTTTGCCAAATTTTGTGTAATTTAAAAGGAGTTGGTCAAGAGCTGAGTCCAAACGCCTTCTCCAACATTAGGAAGTAGACGGGTTCATGCACCATACCAAGGTGTTCAACATCAACAATGGCCCCATTTCTCAATAACGTCAGAACTACATCACCCAAATCACTGAAGTTAAAGTTGGTGGATAAATGAATCCAAAAAGCTAGCTTAAGTGAAAAGCTAATTCATCTTTTGGCGGCGTTTTATTTTATTTTATTTTATTTTATTTTTTTCAGATAAGTTTTTTTTTGTTCCCCTTTTTAGTTTGGACGATAAAGAGTATTTTCGGGCCAGATAATATCAACCGAGATTGAGTCTCGTTCCTGAAAGATCATAAGGTCACACCACTCCGTTGGTCTAGTTCATGCATTAAATCAAGGAAGAGAGCAAATAAACTTACTTGACCATGAGGCCAAGCATTTATGATTTCTCTTTTCAATTTCTAAAAATTAAAATCTCCGGCTCATCGTACCAACTTTTCAGGTCTATATGCCTTGAAGTTTTGATATCTCTTGCCTCCTTTCTTCTTCATACTCTAGCCGGTGGATCTATGTGTGTCACGTTTGAAGGGGTAGATTGTTTTTGTGCAAGAATCCGTTGTATGCATACTTTTACGGAAAATAAAATCGTTTATGTGCGCAATTACTCATTATTTAGTTTGGTAAGTTTGTGTCTAGCGCAAACGTACCCAAAACGTATAAGATATTCTTATCTTATTTCTCACCTAAATTAGAAACAAAAAGCCATATGGTCCTCCGGCTTTATTTGGGTAGGTCAAAAATGCCGACTTATCAGCTGTTAAATTATGAGTTTGACCAATTTTAACTTTTGAAGTACTTTTATTCAATTTATTAATAAAACCATTAGGAACCTGCTACTTGTTGAATTGCACATACAAAGTTTTCCTATTATTATATTTCTGTACTTGCGTAAAATTGTTACAAAAAACGTCGTGGAAGAGTAGATCCCATGTTGGAACTCATGATTACAGTAAGGACGTTGTTTCCCTTAGTGAGAGAGAGATGGAAGAGAGAGAATGACCATGTTACAGAAAATGTCGAGGAAGAACAGTGTCACTACCCACCGGATTCAGATCCCTCTCCTGTCTCTGCTCCCTCTCTCTCGTCAATAATGCAACCGGGGATCCAAATCCTTACCCACCCCGCCACAACCAAAAAGAAGTTCAAGTTGACACAATTTTCTGTTGAGACCACGGCAGACAAGCTAAATTGTCTGCTGGCGGCGGCGCCACGGCCCACCAGATTGTTATTATTATTATAAGAATCAGAAAGTTCTTGGAAGGGCCAACGGGGGGGGGGGGGGGGGGGGGGGGGGGGGGCTGTGCTTCCGGTTCTTATAATTTTGTTTGTTTATTATAGTTTATATAATATCTTTGTTATTTTTTTGGCTTTTGACTGAATAATATCGTTTTTGGGAAAGCGTTGAAAAATGGACCATGTACCGTGAATCTGTAACAATCAAGACCATGCATGCCTAACGGCCTCTGTTTGGTCAATCCACAAACGACTGAATTTTGTGAAGAAAAATGTAGTTGATGGCATTTAACTGTGATGAAGACCACCTTATTATCCCACGAGGGCAACTGCAAATAGCGACTTCCCTCCCATCACGTGACCAGGGCTTATATCAGCTCCCAAGTCGCTGTTTTCGTTGACAGCATAACGATAAACGTGACACTATTTGGCGTACGTCGCACAGTAAAACATATTTTTCTTTTAACAAGAAAAAGTCAGCGGCATGAAAAAGCCTGCTTCGCGAATGATAAATGTTCATTTGGGACTACGTCTACGCTCTATGAACAGGTTGTCCAAGTTTCACTCCAAGCAACAACATTGTTATTCAACAACTGTTATCTCGTATCTTTTTAGTTATGAAATCAAATAAAGGATCGATGTCGCTCTTGACTTTTTCCAATGACCTCTATTAGAGTCAACTTCGTAAATTAAGGAATCTCATTGATTTACTTACAATCATATCAATATGTCAGATCAATCTTGTTGTATCTTGTCAATTCTTAATTTGTATCTTTTCAATCCTTAATTTATTCATTGTATTAATTGCTAGGTCAATTGTAATACCTATAAATAGAAGCATCCGATGTACTCTTGAACACATAGAAATATACAGACATTTTTTGTTTCAACTTAGTATCAAAGCCCTTTTTGGGATTTTTTTTTTCTCTCTCCACCCCTTTCTCACAGCACCAACGCTGTTGTCATATATCCACGGCACGCCGCCGTGCATTCCTATTATTCTTCCGCTCTATTTCAAGCTCTGACGCTAGACAGTGCGCCAACGCACCTCCCTTGTAGCACGCTTCGCACGCGCCCACGTGCTGCACTCACCTTGTGCTGATCTGCCGCTGCTTACGCGTAGACGCTCGGTCATCAGGTTCAGCTCCTTCCCCGTTCAGCCGCACCAGGTTCTTTAAAAAAAACCATGGCTGCCCAAAAAGATGGTACTGATATTTTGCGTCCTATTCAACTTATTCTTGATGATTCAAACTATCTTCATTGGGAACAACAAATGCGTCATTTGCTTCAGGGACATCCCATTTGGGACTATGTCAGTGGCAGTGTCAAGGCTCCCTTTCGCACCGATGCCGCTTTTGAGGACAAAGAGGCTGATTGGGTTGCAGAAAATTTAAAAATTATTAGTTGGTTTTCCAACACTTCTCTGCCGAAGATCAACCAACTGTTTGGACCATTCGACACCGCCAAGGAACTTTGGGATTATTTGGCTGCCACCAACACTGTGTTTGATTTAGCCTCTCAGTATCAGATTGATCTAGATCTACATCATCTTCGATAGGTTCCTGGTCAATCCATTCAAGACTATTACAGCCAGTTAGCAATCCTTTGGGATAAGCAGACACAACCATCTCAGTGTACCAATTGTCTAGTGCATTACTCTCATTCTCATGACAGTAAGCAACTCCATCAATTTTTGATGGGTTTGCTTGATGATTATGAAGATCAGCGTTCCTCTCTCCAAAACAAGAACCCGACTCCTACTCTTGCTGTTGCTCTTGCTGAGATGAAGTCTGAGGAGGTCCGAAAGAAGGTTGATGCTATCCTTGCTCTTCCTTCCTCTAATCAAAATGTTCTTGCCATTCCGGCTGCTCTTGCCACTTCTTCTCGCCCTCCCTTTAGAAAAAAGTGGTGTGATTTTCACAAGTGGGGATTTCACTCAAATGATGAATGCAAGCGGAATTCGAAAAACAAGAACTCTGTTTTGGGCTACACTTCACCTAGATTACCGTCTTAACCAGTTGCTGCTGTTACCGACACTGTTGTCTCTGCTGGGCCTTCTTCTTCTTCTACCCCTACTATGGAACTTACTGCAGACGAACTGGCGGTTATTTCTAATTATCCCCTTTCCCAGACGGGCAACCCTAGTGGTATTTTTGCTTCATCATTTCCTAGTTCTTCTGCCTGTTCTGTAGCCTCACGTACTAAACCTTGGTTATTAGATTCTACTTGTTGCAATCATATGACATCAGATTCCTCTTTATTCTCTCATAAAAGTTCTAGTTTGTTAAGATAACCTATACATACTGCCGATGTTACTGCCTTGCACACCGTGCATATAAGAGACATTTCCACACCTTCTCTTTCTTTATCTCGTACTTTTCTTATTCCTTCATTGGCTCATAATCTTATCTCTTTGGGTCAACTTATTGAGCATGGCTACACCATTCAACTTAACTCTTCTGGTTGCATTGTACAGGACGCGCAGACTGGGAAGGTAGTTGAGACAGGGTGTAAAGTGGATCGTCTTTTTGAAGGTAGTTGGGACAGGGTGTAAAGTGGACGCGCATTGTACACCTCCAGTTCTTACTAAGGGAGGATCTTGTTATTATGTAACCTTTATTGATGATTATTCTCGATTTACTTGGATCTATCTTTTGAAAAATCGCTCCTAAGTTTTGACTGTTTATTCTACTTTTGCTAAAATGGTTCACACTCAATTTTCCCGTACCATAAAAAAATTTGTTCAGATAATGTCGCAGAATATACCTCTACCCCTTTCTTATCCTTACGTGCTCAAGAGGGTACAATTGCTCAAACTTGTTGTCCTGGCACATCTGAACAAAATGGTAGAGCTGAACGTAAACACAGACACATTGTGAAGACAACAAATACATTGATGCACTCTGCTTCTCTTCCTGAGTCCTTCTGGGGTAAAGCTATACTCACTGCAGTCTACACTATTAATCGCACACCTTCTGTTGTCCTAGGCAATATGTCTCCCTATGAGTGCTTTCATGGTGTCAGCCCTAATTATAGTCTTCTCAAAGTCTTTGGTTGTGTTTGTTTTGTTCAACTTCATCCCCATGAGCAAAATAAATTAGAACCTAGGGCTAGCATGTGTTGCTTTCTAGGTTATGGCATAGAACAGAAAGGGTATCGCTGCTATGATCCTATATCTCAGCGGATACGCATTTCTCGTCATGTTACCTTCTGGGAAGATACATTCTTCGTACATCTGTCTTCTCTTGATACACCAAGTAACACATCCTCACTTGAGATTCCAGCATGCTTCATATACCTATTCCCTGATACTACAACATCTTTGCCTGCACCTACGCTGATGCTATTGATCCACTTGCTCCTAGTCCTGACTTTTCATCCACGTCGGCGTCTGACACTGCTCCACCATCTCTTCCTACCCTCAGGTTCGTACAACTTCTGGTAGGTTAGTTCAACATAAATGTTCATTTACGAGATTATAATTGCTTTATCTACTCTTCATGAACCTACTACCTATACAGAAGTTTCTAAGGACCCACTGTGGCAGAAAGCTATGAATGATGAATTAGATGCACTCACTAAGACTCATACTTGGGATTTAGTTGATCTGCCTCCAGGTAAATCTGTTGTCGGTTGCAAGTGGGTGTACAAGATCAAGACACATGCAGATGGCAGCATTGAACATTACAAAGCTCAGCTTGTAGCAAAAAGATATACACAGGAATATGGCATTGATTATGAGGAGACCTTTGCTCCTGTTGCTCATCTTACATCCGTTCAAGCTCTCATTGTAGTTGCCTCTGCTCGCCATTGGTCTCTGTTTCAGATGGATGTAAAAAAATGCTTTCCTTAATGGGGAGCTCACTGAGGAAGTATACATGAAACCTTCACCTGGTTATCCTCATCGTCCACATCAGGTGTGTCACCTCCGAAAAGCTCTTTAAGGTCTCAAGCAAGCTCCCAGGGCCTGGTTCTCTAAGTTTAGTTCTGTCCTTACACAGCTTGGATTCGCTTCTAGTGCCTATGATAATGCTCTATTTCGTCGACAGTCTGACTCAGGTTTGATCTTAATACTGTTATATGTTGATGACATTATCATTACGGGCGATGATCTTTCAGGCATTCGTACCCTTAAAATCTCTCTCAGTCAACAGTTTGAGATGAAGGATCTTGGTGATCTTCGATACTTTCTTGGTCTTGAGGTCACCTCTCTTCACACTGGATATTTTATTTCTCAGATCAAGTATGCTTCTGATTTAGTCTCGGGTCTGGCGTTTCTTCAAGTGATACTGTTATGTCCCCTATGGAGGAAAACTGGGAGCATAGTACATTGACTGGTGAACTTATTTCGGATCCTACCTATTATAGACAACTAGTTGGCAACTTGATTTATCTCACTGTTACTCGACCAAATATTGCTTATGCAGTTTATCGGGTTAGCCAGTTCATGACTGCTCCCTCCATCGTTCACTTGGCTGGCGTTCTTCTAATTTTGCTATATGTGCAGGGTACTCTATCATATGGCTTGCACTATCCATCTGCATCCTCTCTACAGCTCACTGCCTATTCTGATGTAGACTGGGGACGAGATCTTGTCGATCGTCGCTCCACTACAGATTTCTGTTTCCTTCTAAGTAATTCTCTCATCTCCTGGCGCAGCAAAAAGCAGTCTATTGTCTCTCGCTCCAGCACTGAGTCTGAATATTGCGCTCTTGCTGACACTACTGCTGAGTTAGTTTGGTTACGATGGTTACTTGGAGACATGGGTGTCTCTTTTGACTCTGCTACTCCTATTCATTGTGACAGTCAGAGCGCTATCCCGATCACTCACAATGATATTTTTCATGAAAGGACAAAACACATTAAGATTGATTGCCATGTTACTCGTACACATCTCACTCGTGGTATCCTTCAGCTCATTCCTGTATCTTTCTCCAATCAACTTACAGATGTCTTCACGAAGTCCTTCTCCGTAAAGAACTTCTTGCATTTCCTTTCCAAACTCAACCTGATCTCTGGTCGACCACCTTGAGTTTGAGGGAGGATATTAGAGTCAACTTCGTAATTAAGGACTTGTTTTTATTTACTCTACGTAAATTAAGGAATCTCCTTAATTTACTTACAATCATATCAATATGTCAGATCAATCTTGTTGTATCTTGTCAATCCTTAATTTGTATCTTATCAATCCTTGATTTTTTAATTGTATTAATTGATAAGTCAATTGTAATGCCTATAAATAGAGGCCTCCGATGTACTCTTGACATATAGAAATATACAAACATTCTCTGTTTTAACTACCTCTTTACATTGAAAGGATTCATCTCTGCTCTTGACTTTTTCACAACTCCTTTAATTGTCGCTAAAAATTTCATTGACGTCAAAATACTAACTTTTAGCAACAAGGAAGCTTTAATTTACACCGTTCTCTTCTTTTTAAGTCCGTTTACACTTCATATCAAAGGGTTATCAAAGACATTAACAGTTTATGACTGGCCTTAAAGTAAATCAGACGACAAACAAACGGAAAATGTGATGTTTACGGGATATTAACTCCCCAATGAATTCTTGAACCCCTTCAAACATTTGGAGGAAGTCAAATGGAGAGGCACGACCCAGAACAGATTGCTCCTGTGTGCGGCCAGTGCTGATTTATAGACATGGTATCCTGTGGTTAATAATTAAATGCCATAAATTAAATTTTACTATATTAAATGTCTCCATCTCAGTTATTGCAAACCCACTTTATTGGGAGGAATAGGAACTTTCGACATTATGATTATGCTATCTATCCACTTTGAAGTTTGTCACCAGAGGAGCTGAATCCGGACCATTTCCAACCAAAACACTAGCTTTCTGAGGTCATTGCACCGTTGTCTCTAGTCCATCAAAGAGCATGGAAATTTTCATTTGACTAAGTTTTCACTGCCAGAGGCAATAGTAAGGATACTCCATTGTGGTATCAAGGCTAGGCAAGGTCATTCAATTTTGGACGGTCGCTTCCAGCATTCAGCTAACTTTACAAAAACAGTATGCTTTTGTTGATATAAGTTGGATGATCTCTCCCTTCGCAAAAAATTTAAAGATTTTATCTCTCTGCGTCAATGTCTAAACTTCAGAGCTTCCACTCTCTTAAACTATGAGCGGTTATTCATAATAATGCACACGTTGTTGAAGTAATACTGTTTATATTGTAACTATCTAAAAGGTTGCGCATTGACGTCACATTCTAGAAAACCAATAAGTCCGCCTTAACATTTACACTTCAATTAGTTGAGGACATGAACACCACTTATCCCCACTTGTCCCGTTCGGAAGTTAACTGCGACCCTTGCTTCATGCCAACTTGTTCATGCTCGATGTTGCCCTTCACTCCTTGGTAGTAGGACAAGGACCAAACTTGAGCGAGACACGTGGCTCTGGACCCCACTTGCACGTGCTCATTGGCCCCAAAAGATGTGTGCAGAAGGACGCAAGCTGATGTGGACCTCGCCGCCCTGCGTCATTTTGACTCACGTGTTTTAATTTCCCCCGGGGCGGGACCCGCCAACTTGCCTGCTCCTTATATTATATATTTTATTATGCAAATCCTAAGACATTGTCTCTGCCCATAAATCTAGAAAACTTCTCCCTAAGATTGAAGCGACCCATTATATTATATTATATTATATTTTATAATAAAGCCTCAATTCTCTAGGGGTATAAATAAGCGGGTCGGCGTTCAAAAACGAGCAACAGAGCGCAAAAAAGAGAAAAGGTCAGACTCCATCACACACACAAACTCGGTCATGGACTCTTCGTCCACTCACTACCCCAATTCGGACTACTCACCTGAATCTTCGTTCGGCTCGCCCCAGTCGTTCTCGTGGGACGAGCTTCTTTTCGAGCATAATTCGCTCCCTTTCAACTTTAACGACTCGGAAGAGATGATGCTCTTCGGAGTCCTGGCGGAAGCGACAAAAGAAGCGTCGGAGGCCAATTCCTCCGACGGAGCCAAGGAGGAGGAAGTGAACTCCACCAAGAAAGCGGAACCCAAGAAGGAAAAGTCCTACAGAGGCGTACGCAGGCGGCCGTGGGGGAAATTCGCGGCCGAGATAAGGGATTCCACGAGGAACGGGATTCGGGTTTGGCTCGGGACGTTCGACGATGCCGAGGCGGCCGCTTTGGCGTACGATCAAGCTGCATTTTCGATGAGGGGGTCAATGGCAGTGCTCAATTTTCCGGTGGAAAGAGTACAGGAGTCGCTTCGGGAGATGAAGTATGGCTGCGAAGAAGGGTGCTCCCCTGTTGTGGCACTCAAGAAGAGGCACTCTATGAGGAAAAAGTCGGTGATTCGGAAGAATAAAGTGAATAAAGAGGCAATGAAATCGGACAATGTGATGGTACTGGAGGACTTGGGAGCTGAGTACTTGGAGGCACTGCTGAATTCATCAGAGAGTGCTACTAGTACTTGGTGAACCAAACACCACACTCTCTGTCTCCTTTTTTTAACGGGTCAAAAACAAGTCATTCACGTTCGGCCTTCAAAAGTTGGCAAGAATGGCCGCTGGGAGACTTGATACCCAGTGGAGCTGACCCTTCCGGACGACACTCCTTTCTCTGTAAATTACTTACAAATTTTGTTCCTTCGTTTTATTTGTGTCAAAGGAAAAAGGTCGAGGACTAAAGTCCGTGACCGGAGGACATTCGTAATTGTCTTGGGCTTGGTCCAATTCTTAGTTTGCCTTGTATTATCTCTTTTCATTTCCTTGTAAAGTTGAAGTAGATTGAGGACTAAAGTCCGGCATCAATGTTGCCCGCCTCAGTTATTGGAATTCAATGTATCACTTTTTTAGAATTTGAAATCCGCTTCTCTATCCATCGTCACAACTTTTAAGTTTATCTTTTGCGTTTGCACCTCGATCGAGCAAAAACGGATCATACAACGTGAGATCTTATGTTACTTGCATGGGAAGAGAGGCTTTTGTTGCATCTTATATATGTTCTCTTTTTCTGTTCCGTGGAATGACACCTGCTTTCCAACGACCGTATAATCATTAGAAAAAAATTCAATGTTTCACGACAATGTTCGTATACAATTAAGCATACAATATGTGCATATATTAAAGTTGTCGGCCGCTTTCTTTTATTACTTTCCATTATTCTATAAGACGGCCGCATTTTTTTTTTTAATTTTCTGACTTTACATAAGCAAATTACAGGTATTTATGAGGTTGCCATTCAAGAAGAAAACATGCCAAACAATGAAATGAAATTAGTTTATAATACTCGTAGGATGTACAGTTTTAGTACTTATGGACTTCCGCTTAGACACGGAAAGAAAAAAAAAGAAGGGAGAATTAACATTATTGTAGTCAAATACGTACAGTAAAAGTTATAGCAAAGACAGGAGGGAAAGGGACTCCATCAGACCGAATTCAGTGAATGCAGCTCCCACGTGTTACATTGGTAAAGCCCCTTAAAGAGAATTCAATTGAGTTTTTAAATGTGGGCAATTGGATACAATTTTTTTTTTTTTTTGTGTGGAATTAAATCCACATATTTACACACTTTACCGGTCAATGAGATGCATCATTGACATTATTTTTCACATTAGTGACAAAAAAGGATGTCAATAAAGAAGGGTCTTCTTTTAATATGAGTTCTTAATTTTTTGAATAAGCTGCTCAAGGTACCGCCTCGGATGCGTGGCCACCTAGGCGATCGCAAAGAAGCGAGATAGGTTTGAAGTCGAATTTTAATTATCTAACGGTGATTTTTGTTCCTCATAAAGGAGCACCTTTGCGTTAGTAATGGAAAAGTGTAGAAGGCAATGTAAAAAACTGTTTTTAACAGAACAAGAATCTATAATGTTTATCATCACTTACACGTTATTTTCTTTGCATAAGTTAAAAAAAAATGTCAAGATTGTCAATATAGAATCTCTAGCGAAGAAAAAGATAAATCTGGAAAGTGATATTATCATTTTATTTATGCGACTTTGTTAAAAGCTTTAAACCCATCATTTGATTTCCCGTTGGGCTCATTATTGTTTAACAAAAGTTGTACCTTATAAATAGTGGGGACGGTGTTTTTTGATTTTGGGCTGGGCTCATTACTTGCAAGACTGCAAGTTGGTCCGACTTATCTTCTGGTACCTCTGTCACCACTCACCACTTTTGTATTGTTGCTGCAAGTTACTCCAATTTTTTTCCACACTCCTTCCGGACGCTATGCAATCAAGACTCACGGTCAATATATATATATATATATATATATATATATATATATATATATATATATATATATATATATATATGGGAGCTGATCCATTGATAGCGCTAGCAAAATGGGGTATTTGCTAGCGCGATCTGGACCGTCCATCCCGAAAGATGGACGGCCCAGATCTTTTTTTGCGTTTTTTTTAAGTACGTCCGCTACATTATGTAGCGGACAATTTTTTGACAAAAATACCCTTTGTGCCCATCCGCTACATTATGTAGCGGACAAGTTTTCAGACTTTTCTTCTCTTTCTTTCATTAATGTTCTGACTTTTTTTTCTTTCTCTCTTTCTCTCTCTCCTTTCTCTCATCCGCTACATAATGTAGCGGACTAATTTTCTCATGTCTCTCTCTCTCTCCCCAGCGAGTCTGAATCAAACGGGTAGGTGTATTCGCCGACCTCGTCACTCCTGGCAGAACACCTTCCGTCACTGCCTTCTTCCTCGCGACAGGCTCCCTCCATATTGCTGCCTTCTTCTTCGTCGGCGAGATTGTAAATCCGCTCTTGGTTCCCTGTTTCCTGAACTACCCGGATGCCACATTGACCGAATACTCCTTAACCATATAATCGCAATTCAGAGCTTCAGCAGTTTGTGCCGCACTGAAGTTCTTCAGAATGGTATAAGTTCCAGCAGCCACAAAAAAACACAGCATCAGACGCATTCAGTCCAGCATAAGATGCTGGGTAAAAGTACAGACAGACAAACTTGCGTCCAGACGTCACAGGGAAACTATACGTGAACTCCGATTCAAAAATTCTAGCAGTCAAGTAAGGGACCTCAGGGACAGAAGGCTTTTGAGTAGCGGCAGAGGATGTCGACGACCTTGCACCCACCAAAGCAAACTTTGACCCAATATCCGTGGTCCATTTCCGACCATCAGTATCGGTAGAATCCCCAGAACCCCCACAGTCCAAGAAAATCTTATCCGTGGCAACAAAGTCAGCAGCCAAACTTAACCCAATCACAAAAGCCAACAACAAAAACGACGACGACGCCGAACTTAACCCCTTCACCGCAATCTGGTATGTTCACCGCAGCGACGACGTCGTCCCCCCGACCACCGCCTCAGCCCTCTTCGTCGCCGCCAGCGGCTTCTTCCTCGAACTCACCACCGGTTTCCTGTAGTCCGGCGAGACGACGCCGCAGCCGACCGAGCTCCACACGTCCAATTCGTCCTATTCGTCTGAAGAAGAAGCAAAGGAGGAATGGGGGAGTGGAGTGGGGACAGCGAGAGAGAGAGATTGAGAGATAGTCAGAACAGAAATGAGAAAGAAAGGACAGAGAAAGAGATAGTCAGAAAGTCCGCTACATTATGTAGCGGACAAGTTTTCAGAGAGTATTTTTATCAAAAAATTGTCCGCTACATAATGTAGCGGACGGATTTAAAAAAAAGTCAGAACAGTAGTCTCGATAGTCCGCTACATAATGTAGCGGATGGGCACAAAGGGTATTTTTGTCAAAAAATTGTCCGCTACATAATGTAGCGGACGTACTTAAAAAAAACGCAAAAAAAGATCTGGGCCGTCCATCTTTCGGGATGGACGGTCCAGATCGCGCTAGCAAATACCCCATTTTGCTAGCGCTATCAATGGATCAGCTCCCATATATATATATATATATATATATATATATATATATATATATATATATATATATATATATATATATATATATATATATATATATATATATATATATATATATAGCGCTAACAACTTACTAGCGCTATCAACTTACTAGCGGACGATAATTACCGTCCGCTACATTATGTTACGGACGGCAAAACAGCGCTAACAACTTACTAGCGCTATCAATGGATCACGACCCATATATATATAGGTCTCTTACATTTAGAGGAGTATTTTTTCTTGGACTACTTGCCGGCAAATCGGAAAAATTAAAAAAGAAAGCAAATCTCCTTGAGTATCATACCAACTTATTAAGGGTACGACTTTTTCACGTATTTTATTGTTATCTCAAGCTGGTAAATCACAATGACCTAAAGTATTGTTCTTGAAAAGTCTTTTTGGACATTATTCTCGAATGACTTTTATTATACTGACCCTATTGTCACTCTCGTTCAAGTAAGGACTGAACACTCCGCACAGGGAGACTAATGGCCTCTATGGAAGTGTCAAATTTTAAATGCTATCAACAGGAATAACTTGAAACTGACATAATTATCACAAAGAATTTTTTTTTTGTAATGTCCAAGTTAAGATCAAGATGTTTTTAAACAAATAACGAGTATTAATTAACAACAATTGTCCATCAGCTCTAATCTTGCTCACCGCATTAACTCGTCACACTATTTATTTGCATGAGTTAAGTACTGTAGGGGTCCAACATGTTCAATGGTCGTGGATGGTTAGTTCATTCGTCCCTAATCACCTAATATTTTATATCTTTGCAGGTCACAAAATTTGCCTTGTCTGAAAAACTGAGAAAGGAAAAAAAAAAACTTGAATGGCTACAATATTCACATCCTATAAGTGGGTGCATGTGATCTCAGTTCATCCAAATAATTGCATCACTTGTGTTATTACCTTAGCGACATTTTTTCATCTAGATCCATCAGCGTATGCCTCTGATGGTATAGTCAAGTTTAAAACTTTAAATCTATCAAGATGAATTATAATTTGGTGTTACTTTCTCATCACATAGATTAAATATAGTCGGAACGGCTGTTAAACCTTTAATCGGTTCACAAGGAGGATTATGAAAAGAACTTTATTAAATTTTGTGGTCCAAGATATCTTCTGCATGAAAGGTGTTTAAACCAAAAGAAAGGGAAATGGTGGCAAGGTTACGCGCTCTTTTCCTCGGTCTATGTGGTCTGTACCCTTTGAAATGGAAGTTACAGACCAGGCAAATTCCCGTACTCTGATGATCTCCCACTTCTATTCCCATCACCACAACCATTCTCACCGCCACCGGTAGCTTAGTGCCAACAATGCTCAAGTTCCTCTCCATTGCTCACAGGCATCCGGTTCTCAACTTTCCCTTTTTCTCTGAACCTTCCTTCTCTCATCATCTGTACATTTTGTTGATGTTTCTTGACTGAGATAATGTACAGTTTGGGTTCTTCAGATTTCCTGCCACCCCAATTATCTTTCTTTTGCCCTCTCATTCATGGAGAAAGAAACCCATTCAGTCACCAATCTTCTTTCTTGATTGGTATCTTCATTTGGGTCCTTGGTATCTTTCAAGTCCTCTCTTTTGGTTGTCAAAAGAAAAATAAGCAATTAGTAATCGAGAAAAGCAGCAAAGTTTGTGCATTTCGTCTCTCAGATTTTCCCTTTTTCCCGAACGCTAAGCCGACCAATTTCTTTCTTTTACCCTTTCATTCATGGAGAAAGAAACCCATTCAGTCACCAAACTTGAACCCAACAAAGAAATGACTGATCTTTTTGAGGCCCGTTGCTTGATTGGGAAAATTATCTCGCCCGTATCTCCGAATACCCAAGTTGTAAAATGCGTCACAACAATCGAATGGAGGTGTAACAAGGCCTTTTTCTATATCGCAAATCGAGCAGAATATCTACGTGTTTGCTTTTGAGGATAATGATGATTCCAAGAAAGTCCTCAACACTGCACCTTGGAATGTCAAGGGAGGTCTTCTGGTTCTCTGTCCATGGAGCTCCGGGACCCATCAACAACATGACAGAGGCCAATGCTGCCAAGATTGGTGAATATTTGACGGGAAAATTATTTGGAGGAAGTACCTGCGAATACGGGTGGATATTGATGTTAGGAATCCTTTGAAAGCTGGTTTTGGCTGAGGCGTATTGGATTGCCTGAGTTGGCCTGACATTTGGATAGAGTTTGATGTCAAGGAAAGTAGGTTCGAAGTCAAGGTGGAGGTGTCATAAGGTATGCAGTTCGAATCAGATGTCAAGTATGGTGATGTGGGACACAGCAAGGATGGAACAAGGACAGATTCCAAGGGCTTTCCAGACAGAGCCTGAGGGTAGCAGTGCTGCGAAGGCGACGGCATACGGTGAATATACGACGACAATCACAGTTTGATACTTAGGTTCAAAGTCAGGGTCCTGTATGTTTCTCTCTCTAGAATTTTCAGAGAGAATGGATTTTACAGAGATAAAGTGAAATTGTCAAATGAGAAAAATCTGTCCCAAATGAATTCTCAAGATCCTTATTTATAGCGGTTGAGATGATGATCTCATCACGCGACACATGGCGCTCCTTGGGACTGACACGTCACCGAGGGGTCTACGACTGCCGGTGCTCCACGGACTGTCGAATTGCATATTCACCCGGCCTGCCCCGTACAACGTCGCTCTGTCTGTCTGGAAGACTGGCTCCCACAGTGTAGGTGTGGCCAGATAGCCCCTTGATCTAGCCACCAATCCAAGCCCTTGCAGAGTCCCACAGGCCTGGCCAAGGTGGGGAAGACCCGATGCCTAACTGCCAGGCAGACTAGGCATGATGCCCTCCGAAGACCTGCTCCCGTCTAAGAGCGACCCAGGGGTCATAGTCCATAGGGGCGTCGATGCAAGCCCCCAGTGTCGGAGCACGTAAGCCAGTCACGAAGACACCCTGGCGGAGATAGTGTCCCGGAGGAGTCGCCTATCCCGCGGGTGAGTCCTTGTGTCGAAGCACTCGGAGCGTGTCAAGGTAGCATCCCGGAGGAGCCATCTACCCGACTGGCCGAGGTAGCATCCCAGAAGAGCCGTCTACTTGACAGAATGGGAGTTGAAAAGCTCTCTGGCGGAATAGTGTCCCGAAGGAGTCGCCTATTCCGCAGGCCGAGGTAGCATCCCGGAGGAGCCGTCTACCTGGCCTGTCGAGGTAGCATTTGGAGGAACCGTCTACCTGGCGGAAGGGGAGTTAAAAAGCTCTGGCAGAGATAGTGTCTTAGAGAGAGTCTATCCCGTGAGTGAGTCCTTGTGCTGGAGTACTCAGAGCGCGTCAAGGTATCATCCCGGAGGATCCATCTACCCGACGGGCCGAGGTAGCATCCCCGAGGAGCCGTCTGCCTAGCGGAAGGGAATTTGAAAATCTTCCTAGCAGAGATAGTGTCTCGGAGGAGTCGCCTATCCCTGCGGGTGAGTCCTTGTGCCAGAGCACTCGGAGCGCTTCAAGGTAGCATCCCAGAAGAGTCGTCTACCTGACGGGCTAAGGTAGCGTCCCGGAGGAGCTGTCTACCTGGTGGAAGGGAAGTTGAAGAGCTTCCTGGTGGAGATAGTGTCTCGGAGGAGTCGCCTATCCTCATGGGATGCTGCACACTCTGGAGAGTGGGTTGAAGCATGTTTCACGTCCATGGCGGGGGCGCATAGTGTGGTGAATAAGTGTGGTGACTGGGGGCACGTGACATGATTGTGGCGCATTGGCGTGATGAAGTGCATATGGTCGCGGAGACTGCGGGCAGGCGCGGGAGACGGGGGTCGCGGAGACAGCGCCGACGCGGCTGGCGACAAGGGTTGCGGAGACGACGCCCGACCGACGGGTGAAGGACGTCGCGGAGTCGTCGCGGGCGACGGACTTCATTAATGCACATGACCCCTTGAAGGGAAGGCCAAAGGCCAACTCTTGTGGTAAGGCCAAGGCCAACCTTGGGGGAAGGCCAAGGCCAACCCCAAGGGGAGGCCGAGGCTAACCCCAAGGGGAAGGCTGAGGCAGAGGCCGACCCCAAAAGGAAGGCTAAGGCCCACTTCGTTGGGCAAGTGCTAAGGTACACCGACGAGTGACGTGCGGCATGCAACGCGAGATGAGGAATAAAGCAAAAATGAGTTTCTTCGTGACGAAATAATGTAACAAAAGTGAGAAGTTTGAATGGTTGGAAGCGTTAAATATTTGTGCCAACGTGTCGTGCAAAATATGACTCTCACTGGGCCCTTAGGTGCAACCAAGATAGGTTGGGAATAGGGTTTAAGTTTGAGAAATTGGACATGTTTTGCTACAAATGAGGGCTCGTTGGTATTGGATACAGGAAGTGCAAGTGCTGCGCGAGTAATGCTAGGTTTAGTGGATTTGGTCCATGGCTACGAGCTGATTTGTTACCGGGTATTGGAATTGATCCGCGCTTCTCTAGAGCGGAGTCTGGTGTGTTGGGTGGATTGGTCAGGATGGTTTCTAGGTCTACTGGTTTGCTTTCTCTGCCGCCATCAAGGCCAGCACCAAATCAGTGCTCACTTCTGGAGGTAAAATATATGTTTTAGATACTTGAAGTCTAACAGCATAACTAAATTTCCCCGTTTTAATGATAATTGTGAGATCGGCGAAAAACTATGTTCTATAATGGACAGATATACAGAAAGATGGAGCCTGTGAGAAAAACCTATAATGCTGAGGATTCCGTCCCATGGAGGTACATTTCTATGCCCACCAGATTACTGGTGACATTTATGTTGAAGCTTTATAATGACATGCATAATTTGTTTGCATGGAAGATTCTTTTATCTTAGTAAGCCTCAACAATGTTTTATCTTCACTTTGCTTGGCTGATTTCCTAGTTTTGCAACACCAAGTAGTAGGGAAAAGACTTCATTGAGTTGCTCGTTCGATGACAAGAGATGGTCTATTTGGTTTTTGAAGTTGTAAAGATGTCCTGGAAATTTTCAGTGTAGGAAACGACACTTATTATTTAGCTCTTACATGTGGTTTACGTAGGCTGGTAGACTATTGTCTTGCCATGAAAATCCTCCTTGCAAAAAGAGGCATCAAGGATTATGGTTTCAGGTGGAATATACCATGATTTGAAGTAGCCCCTTGATTGTCAAAACTGTTGATCTTACTATAACTGGTATTGAACTGGATGGTATGCTTAAATATACAGTACCCTGAAAACTGAGATAATTATATATTGGAAACCGTGATAACTATATTCTATCACATTGGTAAACTAGGATTAGTTGTGGACCAACAATATCTGGCTTTTGGGCATTTCAGGTGACTATAACCCTACTCTTATTAGTGTTTTGAGATCGAAGTTAGTTGAGAAGGATTGTTATGTATGCATTTAACTAGAGCAGTGCTCCGAAGTGGTTCACTTCAGCAATACTGAATTGCAAGTTGAAACTATCTGAACTAGTCGTGTCTCTTCCAAAAACTCCAATAGGTACAAAAGAATTTCTATTGGCATGTTTAGTCCCTTTTCTGTTTGACAAAGCTCCATACTTGCTGAATACATCCTCACACATTCGTTGTAACTGAGATGAATTTGGTTTTCTGTGTTTGGTCATGTCTTTCTAGTTAGTTCTACTTCTACCCAAGTTAGTAAAACTTCTGAGTTGCAAGTTTACCCCATAGTTTCCAGGCCCTTTAGGAGAAATTACTGATGTTGCATTACCCTGTCATCTATCAAAATCATTGGGATAACCTGTTATGATTCTGAAGATAATTCCATGAAAGATTTGGCCTGCCCATATTGGACTTGTTCAGGAGCCCACCAGGATGCATTTGGATTAGCTATGCCTAGAATATATCTCCCTACTCTTGTTTCCATGTTATTCTGCTGAAATCTGGTAGGTGTAAAAGAAGAAGTCCGTTGCCTGGTTGCTTCAAACTAACGCTCTCCATAGGCTTATTAGGAGATTTCTTCATGTAGTGACCCCAAGTAGGTAAGAAAAGACATTTTTGTGTTGTTCGCTTGAGTCTTCCAATAACTGGTATATTACTTCATGATGGAGTATAACATACTGGAGCTGGATAACTAAGTAATCAAATTGAAAAATGAATTTTCTGTGGTTCTCATCAGTGACTATTTGGCGTGAGACATCTTAGCATATCATAATGCTAATCTTATGACTGCTATGAGTTCTCTGTCTGGTCAGAACAAATTACTGATATGTAGGAACATTTTATTTCGAGTATTTTATCTTGTCCCATTCACTGGCATTGCCTAATATTAAGGCCAAATTAGTTGCATCGAGGACATTTCATCTCTTCTTCCCAACATAAGCTCAGTTCTGCCATACAATTTTTTGGAATTTCTCAATGTGGCTTCTAGCAGAAATGCAGAATGCAAGCACACGAGTTGTCCCCGCATTTCATGTACCTGCATTCCATTCTGGATGTGGCATATCGTTTTCTTTTCATGGACAAAGTTACCATGTTTCAGTAAGGTGTGTCTCAAGTTAACAAGAAGCTTCTCAACCGGTACCTGTGGCTTCATAAACAGCATAGACTCAATGGCCATGGTAATGAATTGTGCAATCATTTGCGTACTTGTTTCCTATGCAAACGCACACGAATCCAATTGGAGGTTGCTCATGATGATGGCTGGTTATCTTCTCTACCGATCTGGTACTCAAGTTGGCTCGTGAAGTCCAGTGATCGCAGTTCTTTGGAGCAAGCAATGTCAAGATCCCTCTAGCCAAGTTGTACGTGGCGGCCCTTGTGGAAGTGTTCATTGTCTTCATATTTTTTTGCGATGCTTCTTTGTTGAGTAGCTGAGTACTAAGCATTGGTTAATTGACACTAACAGTTATATAGAGCCCTAGAAGCATGTAGTATAATCCCTGTATACGATGAGAGCTCGATACTTGTAAAGGAATTTAACTCCTGCTACGCTTCTGTATTCGAAGGACACGATTTCTTGACCTTTGTTTCTTTCTTTTTCTACGTCGTGATCATTGGATAATGCGAAACCTGACTCTTATTTCCTCCAAGATGTCATGCCAGCATAATACCGTACTTGTTGTCGTGAGCTTGGTTGGGCTCTTAAGTTTTTACTGACCAGAAATTGTTCAGCTTAAGCTCATCATGTTTTCTCAGTTCATGAGACATTCTGTAGAAGAGAAACGTTGATTCTCTCAACAACATTGTCTCCTCAGATTCATTCAGCTAATAGCAGCTATTTTTGAGAAAGATCTGTCCTTGCAAGGCTTTTGATTTGTTCATTATTCCTCACAAAAAAGGTCCTAAATGATTGACAGGGTTAAAAATGTGTGTATGCTGCTGTGGAAGCCCAACCCATATTAATAGCAGGCTTCAATTGTAACGACCTGTGAATATGTCATATGTATATATTTCAAGTTAAGGCCCATTTTGGTTATCCAAATATGGGAGCACACAATGGTGTCCTCCCATAATTGTCGCTAAAAGTTGCTAATTTCATCTACATGCATTTGGTTAAAGTCTTAAAGTAAAAAATTTGAGAAATTCTAGCATATATTTTGTGAAACTGATAAATTTACTCTAAACTAAATTCTCATGCTCCACTTTTGTCTCACTAAAAGTTAAAGTTGTGTTATAAACAAGTGCCACTAAATGTCATTTAGAGTTCATAAGAGTAAATTTATAGATGAGTTATAAATTCTAACTCGATCTCATACAAATATAGAGTTTGACTAATATTGTTTTCTTTACTTGACCTCTTGTATAAAACTTTTACATATGTATACAGGATAGTGACGAGTGAATAATAATTAATAATAATATTTTTAATATATTGTGCCTGTACAAAATAAAAAGTAAGCGAGGCTAGAATTAGCAATGTATGAAAAGTTTATTAACTTCCATATAAATGTTATACTAGTACTGATGTGCATAGACATACAATTTTTTCGGTGCATCCTATAAAATGAAGACTAGAAATGCTTCTAATTTATTAAATATTGCTCGCTGCACATTCTATCAATTTTATTACATTATCGGCTAAACTATTTACATGCAACTTTTGATCCCTCTAAACGTGACATCCTGAGTCCGTGTCCCAGCAGGTTCAAATATTTGAGAGGCTTAAGATATACCACGGTAATCCTAATCTACTAAAAATTTACAAGGTACAGCACAAGTTAAAACTCAGATGAATGAGAATGAGATTTAACGAGTCGAAGAAGTTCGTCTGATTAATAGGTGCACTGAATCAGTAAATGGTTGCTTTAAAGTTCACATTTGTGAAGCTTCCAGGAGCCTCAAGTGCCTGCTTTTTGAAGTTATCATTGGAAAATCAACCTAAAGGTGGATATGGTGGTTGGTTTGCCTTTTTCATTGTGTTCCCCACCTCAAAAAGTGTGAGTTGTTTGGAAAGTTTGAGATGAATCCTCCTCCCTCTATCCTGCGTAAACATACAATAAATATATACACATGATTTTCTGGTTAAAAGTGTCTGCTTTTCACTGTTAGGTTATTGATTTGCAGTGAGGAAAATATACAAGGAAGGCTCTACTTTAATCCAGAGCCCTTGAGATTGGACTGGAACTGCTCGAGTGTCTACACATTCATCACCACAGCACATGGTCACCAATTCAATGGTGGGCGTGGGTAATTGGTTTTTGAAATTAGGCCACCTTCCTTCAAGGCACTCACATAAATTCCACGATCCTTTTTCCTTAGAACCACAGTGTCCTCCTTCTTCAACCTCAAGTTTTTCACAAAAATCTTACTCAGATTTTTCACGACATAAGAAATGTATGCCCACTTTACTCTTTTCCGTATTTCAACATTTCGACCATGTATTTTTAAGGTCTATGTTAAGTTTGCCCGAGCTGCCTCAGTGAGGCAACTCTAAAGAGGTCGGCAAGGATGCTGCAATTTAACATTTTTCAAGTCGATCCAATCCATTCATGAGGAGTAGTTTTTTTGTTTGGGAGTTTTCTAGAATTTGAAAGTGAGAATCCCTTCACGCGGGGGTATAGAACCCGTCACTGTCTCGGCTATGCTATCGGAGGCTGACCGGTAATTACTAGCGATTCCGGATAAAGATTTGATATCAATGGAGAATTACTTCTTATCTGGTCGATTGGAAGCTCTACCCGATCAAGCGCTAACTGGCAATGAAAATTGCAACTATGATTTTGTTTAGGGCTTTAAAAGGACTACATGAAAGGAAAAGGGCTGTCCATGAAATAGTTGTTGCGCTTGCACAAGCTGCCTATTAAGGACTGGAGGAGATAATATTTGCTTGGACTCCACATACATGTCAAACTAGGTAGACCAACTTTTACTTTGATATTGACCATAGGGAATATCATTATAGTTACAAGTAATATATGCTTTAAAAAATACTGTATGTATATTATTACGGCTAGTTGCAGCGGGAACCTCCACCCTTCGTTTTGATGTCGCTATTATTATTATTATTATTATTTTGATAATGGAAAACCTTTACATTTGTTTAATTGACTCCTGTTCCGTTGTCAAAAACCTTTAGATTTAAAAAAGTAGTCGAGGTTGATTATTTTACTCCTGTTTCCCTTGATCTCTATTTGGCGAGGTGTAACTCATCGAGTGAGTGTAGCAAACAACCAGCAAGCTCCAAAAAATAGGGAGACTGTGTATTGCAAGAGTTGGATGCATGGTCAGAGTTTCCGGTAACGTACTGGCTTATGAAACTTGGTATAAGATACATTGAGTCTAGTGTGTGTGAAGTTTTCTACGTATCCTCAAGTAGTAATCGTTTCAAGGTTGAGTTCGCTTTGACTCTAATACGGGAACACTAAAACACTAAATGAAGGTTTCAAGGCAGAGCCACTTTCACAATGCGTGAAACTTTCACCTTTTGCCTATCGCCTAAGTTGTGAATTTTTTTATTAAAATAAGTAGGGGATTGTTAGAGTATTCTAACAAAAAAAATCACTTTTCTTTTCAAGAATGGTTTTGAGAAAAACATTAATGTTTTGATTAAGCCATAAGTGCTTTAGTCCCGCATTCCTTGAAAATAGTAAGCAAATATTTTCTTACACACTTAAAACTTTTGAAAGTACTTGTCCTACATTGCCATTGTAAAGAATTTTAAGGAGTATATAAGATGACACTCCTTGACCTTTTAATAAGATGTGCTTGAATTTAAGACTCGCACGAGTAAGGGAAGAAGGACAAGTGGAAGAAAGACGAGGCTTCATTCTTTTGTGCAGAATTACAAGTGAAGCAACAGTGAAAGGACACGAATTGTCTTAAGAAAGCGACATAATATGTGTTTCAGTCAGCTATTTTACATTATTTTTTAGAGTTATTCTTGTCTGTTTCTTGCAACAATTCCAACAACAAGTTTTGGCACCAATTTTAACTGTAGCTATATGATTATATTGTAACTATTAAAGTTCGTTAAAGCCCTAAACTATAGCCAAAGTTGCAGTTAAAAATTCTGTCACAAAGATTGAAGAGTGGGGAAGAATAAACGAAGAGCACCAACCACATAAACGCATAGTAACATACAACCGCGTACAAGTAAAACGGTAAATTTTATAATTCCAAGGGGTTACTCAAGTGTCAAAGATGTTTGTACCTTTCCATGACTTTTCTAGGTTCAAACTTTGGGGCAAGTACTCAGAGAAAAATTATTTCTCTGAATGTATCCGGCTGATACAGGGAGTATGTCCTTAAGATCGTCCCCAAAGATGAGGTAGTCTCGATAACGCTGAAGCTGTTTCAAGAGGATCTTTTTCTTACCGTCCAATCAAAACTAAAAAAAAAAGTAAAAAAGGTAAATTTTACAACACTAGTTATAGCATGCTTGGCACTGAAACACTGTTCACATACGGAAGACAATATAATGTGCAAGACACTGTGTGGACCTAAGTAAGTGCGACACTTAGGATGCCATGACTGATGTCTGGAAATTGGAAAGGGACCTCTGAGGCAAGAATTTCATGGTCTAAATGTAGTTCAAGTCAACTAAGGCCGACCAACCTACAGTGATCATGCGATGGGAAATAATAATAAGGTCAAAAGACAACGATTTTGTATCTTACCAACAATAACAAGGCAGAAAGTTTCATACTTGGTACTTGGGTAGAATTGAAACTGACATGATTACGAGTTTGGCAAAGTTGTCGTCCAAACTTTATATCTATGTTTTCAAATGTTGATAATTTTTGCTGATGTTAGCAAGTTTTTATACAGTTCTATTTTTAGACACGCAACATCTGATTGAGCCAAACCAGCTGCAATCACGAAAAATTGTGAAAGTCATCTGAATTGCCAAACAATAAGCACACCAAAATAGTCATGCGCTTGGGAGCATTATTTTTTTGATGCTTATACGTGCACACCAATTGACCAAACCGATAACACGGCGCCAAGGATTCATGATTGCGTGAGTAAAGCACTTCACTATGTTGCAAATGCACAATAATATTTCAGCTACTTCTTGGATTGTAAGAACAAGGAGATTACAGCTATCTCACAAGCTCATTCTCGAAATTCAATTATCGATATCTCAGCATCTAGTTTATGGCAAAAAAAAGGAAAAAAAAAACTCAGCATTTACATTATGAAACTGACTTTCATTTTCTACTAAATACAAAAATTTTGACTATTATTTAGTCGATTAAAGAGAGCGTGAAAAATAAACACGATAAATTATGTGATAAACTTTTGCACAACATTTGTGCTTATGAATATGAAGGAATTGGATATGTATGAAATAATGTTTGATATTGCCAAGGAAAATAGGACCCTTCTTTATGACTCTTAACTGTGCAAGATCCTAAAACACATTCCATTAGCCAACCGACCCTTCTCGGAAAACCCCCTATATGTTGAACCAAAATTAATGACTTCAGATCATGTCTGTCTGTCTGTGTGTGTGTGTGTGTGAGAAAGAAAGAAAGAAAGAAAGAAAGAAAGAGAAACAGAGGGCAAAGGGGGGGTTTGAAAGGTGTAACGACGTCGGAAAAGGAAGTTGAATTGTGACTGGCAATGTGGGAAGAGGAGCGAAAAAGGAGCGGAATATACCGGAGGAAGATACTCCTCGCGTTGGTTTCGGACTCCTCTGCTTATAAAAGAAAGCCCTTCTCCTCATCTCAATCCATCCACTCCGCCCCATCCCATCCCATCCCATCATTCATTCCCCTCAAAAAAACAAAAACCCACTTTCTCTTCTCTCTCCCTAGCTCCCTCTCTCTCTCTCTAGAACTCCTCGCCAATCTCTGAGGACGGCCAGGTCAGTGGGTCTCCTCTGCTTTTGTGTTCCAGTTCCATCATCATATATCTTCACCTGTAAAGCTTCTTCTTGTACACTATCACACAAGTTGTAATATTATTATTATTATTATCTGCATGATTGCAATATACCCGCATGTGCGTGCGTGTGTGTGTGTTTCATTGCATGCAAAGGTGGCACTTTCTGAAACGGTGATGTGTTTGGACTTTCTTGAATCCAATTCAGTTTCGAGATTGAAGATCTTGGTTTTCTTTGCTGATTAGCAAGAATGAATTTTTCAGATCACTTAATTTTTTTTATTTTTTTATTTTGCCAATCCAAAATATAAATGAAAATTGTGAGACCTGATCTTGCTTTCAAGAGTTTGTTTTTTTCTTTTTTATGTGTGCGCACTCATCGCGCAGTCGCACACTAAGTTTTGTTGTAGAATAAATTTGATCTTGTCCGTGACGATGAACTGGTGCTGAATTAATCCGATTTAAAGAGGGCATTGATGAATTTGAGTTGTTACTTTTCTGCATACACTCCTCCTGGATATTTCTTAAATTGGATTTGGAGAGGTACATGCATGCATAGCTTGGTATCTTGGGTTTCCATTTTGCTCTTCAGGCAAAAAGTTGTGATGATTATTGTTTATTGCACCGTCTTTTTTTTTTTTGTTTTCTTATGAGTGAAGAGCCATGTGTTCTGTGTTGTTTTCTGGGGTATGTTACGTACTCATGTTCCAATAGTCATGGAGTTCTTTTGTTTTTGGTGGACTTTCTAGAATATAGGGAATTCTTTTTTTGTCAAATATATTAAGAAGTCAGACACTTATTAGCTAAAATGCTGATGGAATAGTTGAAGGTCCCCCTCTTTTCCTTTTTCAATTTGTTCATTTCTTACGGAAAAGTGACATTCAAAACTATGATATGGATGATTTACTCATTTCCTGCTGTTAAATTGAGTATGCCTAGACATGGAAGGTGTACCTGATCTATGTTTTTGAGTTTAGGAAGCATATTATGTCATGTGCAATATGTAATTGTAGTGAATATCGTGAAATGAAATCAATAAAATTGTTTGGATCGACACCATCCCGTTTGTCACAATAATTAGTTCCCGGATTTTTGTGGAAGAGAAAAATCATAAGCGTATGATTCTATTTTTCGTCGGAAAATACTTTGTCAGTATGACATAAATTAGTAAAAAATATTCCTCTACTGCTTATTAATCAATTTACTTTTTTTTTTTTAATGTTAATAGTCGCTGGAACCAATCCTCATATTCGCATTTTCATTTGTGTTAGTAGTACTAGCAGAATTGACACAATAAAACAACCAAATGCATATCCTATGTTTGAAGATCTCTTAACTTATATAGTACATGCTCTGATCAGTACTATTTGTACAACTATGGCAGATATCTCTGGGACAGAGATAGAGGGAGGAAGAAGTTGAGAAAGGGAGAGTAGAGAAAGGGAGCTTCTGTGTATTCAGTCATGGCCGAGGATAATCTAAAGGTTCTTAATGCGCTCGATGTAGCCAAAACACAATGGTATCATTTCACTGCAATCATCATTGCTGGAATGGGTTTCTTCACTGATGCCTATGATCTTTTCTGCATCTCCCTTGTCACGAAAATGCTTGGCCGCATTTACTACCATGTTGATGGTGCACAAAAGCCTGGCAGTTTACCTCCCAAAGTATCTGCTGCTGTCAATGGCGTCGCATTCTGTGGCACGCTCGCTGGCCAGCTCTTCTTTGGTTGGCTCGGGGACAAGATGGGCCGAAAACGAGTCTATGGGATGACACTCATGCTCATGGTCCTCTGTTCCATTGCTTCAGGACTTTCTTTTAGCCATGACCCGAAAGCTGTTATGGCGACCCTGTGCTTCTTTCGCTTCTGGCTTGGGTTTGGCATTGGTGGTGATTACCCTCTTTCTGCTACCATCATGTCCGAATATGCTAACAAGAAGACTCGCGGTGCCTTTATTGCTGCGGTGTTTGCAATGCAAGGATTTGGAATTTTGGCAGGTGGGGTGTTTGCAATGATAATATCGGCTGCGTTTGATGCCAGGTTCAAGGCTCCGGCTTATGAGGTCGACCCAATTGGCTCAACCGTCCCGCAAGCAGATTATGTCTGGAGGATTATTTTGATGGTTGGAGCGCTTCCTGCTCTGCTCACTTACTACTGGAGGATGAAGATGCCTGAAACTGCTCGGTACACAGCTCTTGTCGCCAAGAATGCGAAGCAGGCTGCATCAGACATGTCCAAGGTTTTGCAGGTTGACTTGGAGGCCGAACAGCAAAAGGTGGAGGAGATAGCGGCAAAGCCAGCCAATACATTTGGTTTGTTCACAAAGGAGTTTTTGCGTCGCCATGGACTTCACTTGCTTGGTACAACAAGCACATGGTTCCTACTTGACATTGCATTTTACAGCCAGAACCTGTTCCAAAAGGACATCTTCACCGCGATTGGATGGATCCCTCCAGCAAAGACTATGACTGCCATTGGGGAGGTTTTCAAGATCGCGAGGGCACAAACCCTTATCGCTTTGTGCAGTACCGTGCCAGGTTACTGGTTCACCGTGGCTTTGATTGACAGGATGGGAAGGTTTGCTATCCAGTTACTCGGATTCTCCATGATGACAGTGTTTATGTTTGCACTGGCAGTTCCTTACGAACACTGGACTCACAAGGACAACCGTATTGGGTTTGTGGCGATGTACTCATTGACCTTCTTCTTTGCGAATTTTGGACCTAATGCCACCACATTTGTCGTGCCAGCTGAGATCTTCCCGGCTAGGTTGAGATCAACTTGCCATGGTATATCGGCTGCATCTGGGAAGTTAGGGGCAATGGTTGGCGCTTTCGGATTCTTATATTTGGCTCAGAATCAAGACAAATCGAAGGCAGATGCAGGGTATCCTGCAGGTATTGGGGTGAGGAATTCGCTACTTGTTTTAGGTGTTGTCAACCTTTTGGGAACTTTATGCACTTTCTTGGTGCCTGAATCGAAGGGAAAATCTTTGGAGGAGATGTCAGGTGAGAACGAGGATTCAAACGAAGCACAGGTTTAAGTTGGGTCAGCCGCCTGAGAACAGTTCCAGGCTGTTTATAAGGTTGCTCATTAAGTATTAGCAGAATGCTGTAAGGGCGAAGCTCCGATGATCTATCTATTTCTCTTACTATTAGTTGACATTTCGAATTCTTGCATTTTTTTTCCCTTCTCTTCAGATTGTACTTGTAGTATCTTGAGCTTCTGATTTGAATCTGTAACTGAAATACAAATCAACTTTTGCGTTTTCTCCGTCTAGTGTGTGTTTACCTGTGTTATCAAATAATTCTTGAACTCTGATTACTTACCTGCCGCCTGCCAGTCATCTACTTTCTTGACGCTGTCAACTAGAATTTTGAAACCATTAAATCTGCTCTGTTACACTGCCACTCGTATGTTTCCAAGAACATCTGGCTAATTGAATAGGTTATATGCTGGCCAAAGCAAACAAGTTTTGAACGAAAAAACTATTTGATGGTGCATTAACGCAAAACTTATCAAGTATCACAGATCTGCATACTGTCTGTAAGAAATTTTCTTTTGGTTAATAATGTAGCTTTGCAAGAACAATGCCAGATGAGCTGAAGCTTTTCTGAGATCATTTGGGAGGATGATCTCATTGAGAACTGTTCTACTTCTTTTGGCAGTATCCGTAAGATGAAGAGGCCAAGAGGACGCAAAATTGGGTACATTCATGGTTGTGCGGCTGTAGCAATCTATGAACCCAATGCCACCACATTTGTGTGCCGGCTGACATTTTCCCGGCTAGGAAATTAAGGAATGAAGAAAATTTTGCTCTTTTGACAATTCTCGGAAATCGCAAATGCAACATCATAAACAGCATATAGGCAATCATCCTCAGGTGAGGCCAAGGCAAAATCATCATAGCTTTCAGCGAGCCGCCACTCTCCTCAACAGCAACCTCATTTTCTTGTCATCTATCTTGAGGATCATGTGTTCTGCGGTGATCACGTCCATGGCACAAGAAGCATTTGGCTGGAAGCAGTCTTGTCAAACATGTTTGTTCATTTGAAAACGACTGTCTTCACCTATGGGCAACTAAAAGGTTATGGTACCATCAAATGGTACAGGAAGTTGAAGAAAATTGAATTAATAATGAGAGAAGCTACTACCAAGAAAGAAACTACAGCACACAGCTTTCCTTGGAAGAAGAAGAAATCACTCTTCCAACAAAACTTGGCTTATCAAAATTGATCAATCATGTGAGATTAATAATATCAGTTTATGCTTCAAAATTAATGTTCTCACTAAATACTCTGGGTGTACACTTTATTTAGGCATAAATGAGATGTGCTTACCCCTCAGATTCTGAACAGACATACATGGCTGGTGCATGCAGAAAATGAACTAATTCCTAAAGAAAGTAAACTCTTTCTGACTAATAGTAGAAACATTTAATTGCGTAAGGAGTCGTCCCTGCAGTGCTGGTTAACCTTTCTAGTGACATAACAACAAGATCAAGGGTCACCTACGATACATTGGTTTCTGGTTTTCAAATTTTGGACTTGAGAGTAATTTTTTATTTTATGTTTTGGTAAAGTTGCAGCCCTAAGGCGCAACTAAAACAAAAAAAAAATCATAAAATGGGAGAAAACCCACCATTACCTAGCAGAGAAAAAGGACTTGGGAGTCTCTTGGCACCAACTCTATGCAACACACTTTCTTCCCTAAAATTGTTAGTGACACTTTATGCCGTTAATGTTATGCAGAGAAGAGTTAGATTAACTCTATATCAATATTACCCCATAATACTGTGACGTGAAAAATAAATTGAGTTTGGTGAAGCGTGAATCACAAAAAGGATTCTATTAAACAATTTTGAAGTGAATATTTTAACAGGGATCAAATATAGTCCTGAGCCAACAAATACGAGAAAAACACGTACCGAACAAAGTTTATCAATATACGCTAACTGTAAGGCCAACTTGATAGCGTACCTAACTACTATGGTCATAGTTGATACATTTAAGGGTTTCTTTTTTAGAAGAAAAAAAAAAGATAACTTAATAGCGTACCTAGCTACTATTTAGAAGAACTTTCTAAATCAGTTTTAATGTTTATTAAATAAAATATACGTTAAAATAATTATAGGTTATAAAAGGCCTCTATAGACTTTAACAGTAAAACTAACCAAGGCGAATGAATGCTCGCCAACAAGACATAAATGACAAGAAAATTGGCCTTTACGTTGGAATGCCATGCCATGCCGTGTCCCATGCTAATAGCGTCACCCACCTAAAACCCAAATTGCGAAAGCGGTGGTGATTGAGACGAAATCTAAATTGGTTCAGGAGAAGGGAACTCCGGTGCCCTAGGTTATACATACAGACAGGATTCGGGTGTGTAATGATCACACAGTAGGTGTAAAATTTGGGTTGTCAGGCATGGAAGCTGAAGGTAGCCGTTGGTACAACTGTACAGCCATTTCATGCTTTCCAATTTGAATTTTTTTTTGTTTGTTGGGATGTGATGTTTTCTTCTTTTTTGACTGGTTCAGAGCAAAGAGCATCTTCTTCGAATCCATCAGCAATGATTGCAGCCCTTTTGTGCAAAAGAGCCAAACTTCACGATGAACTTCGCAACGTCGAAAAACAGGTACGTGTGTGTATGTTATTCGCGTCAAATGTTTGTGATCCCTGTTTTGATATTTTCTGGGTTCTTTAAAATTAATCGCGTTTCGTTTACAAAGTCTCGTTTTGCCCTTTACTTTGGGGGTTTTTCTTTTCAAGAATTGAGCTGAAATGTTTGTGGGATTTCCTGTTTTTGTGGGTATTCTTTGTGAACATGGGAGTTACATCAAGATTCATGTTAGGCAACGGATTAGTGTTATTAGAATTCTCTCTTGTTTTTATTTTCGGTAGTTGCTATTGAGTCGCTTAAGAGGCATTTTATTTCACCAAAATTACTCCAAATCAAGGGATGGTACTTGGGAGTGTGTATCGGTAGGTAGATATAAATTGAGAAGTTGTAGCTCATAGTTGGTCTAGATTTGGCTCCATGTAGCTTTCAGCGTGAAGGCTAGTTATGATTGAAACAACAATAATGTATGCAGATCATAGCAAGCTTTTTAATACTCCAATTATCTAACCCCAAATGGCAAAGAAGGATTGTAAACGGCTGAGATATATCCATAGGCCTAATTTAAAGCAACTGAGAGTCTGAGGCATTATGGATTTGCATGATACTTTTTTCCATTTGAGGTCAATCGGAATTACATAGTGAAAGATATTTTGTGATCTTTGAAGGTTGTCAGGAAAAAAAAAATGCTGGTTAAACAACCCCTTTGCTACATAATAATTACTTGAGTTCATTTGCAGGGATCCATTTTCTCTGTATATTTGTGTTACGTTTGAAGTCAAAGCTCCTTTTTTGGATATAGCTATAACATTGCTCGAAATACTCTTTACATATAGGGTTCTGTCATTTGATGCTGTTTTTCGGTTATAATAAATACCACCATAACAAGTTTGACACCAATGTCAATACACTATCTTGATGAGTAAAATCGTGATGGAAAAATCAACTTAGACGGGTGCCAAGTTTACTGCAGCCATTTGTGTGATGACTTCTGTGAACTAGATGTTTTGAGACATGGATCTTTATAGGCAATACGCCAATACATATAAGAAATGTCTGATGAATATTGATTGAAATAACACCGTATATTCCAGATTTGGTCAGTACTAGAAAGATGCTTCTTTAATTTCAACACCTCTCAGGAGTACAACAGCGTGATATCATGTTAAATTGTTGATCTCAGGTTGTTGCATTTTGCTGAAAGAAAGGATTTTGAGGCTTCTATGTGTTCCTTTTAACCTTTTACAATCCATGCTTAGAGTTTGGACAGTTTGGATTTAGAATGATGATCTTTTTGTGTTCATGAGTTCATCTGTGTGGGGCATGTGGTTGTGCTTAGTTGTTTGGATTTTGGATGACTACCACTTGGCTGACACAAACATTTTATAATCACTTCTTGCCTTCCCATTCTGGGGCCTAAATTTTCAGCTTGATTGCAGGTGTATGATATGGAGACAATGTATTTACAGGATCCAAGTCAATGTGGCAATGTATTGAAAGGTTTTGAAGGGTTTTTATCGTCAACTAAGAGCAGTACTCTGTAAATCCACAAACATTCCCTTTTATTTGTTTGGGTGCAAAAATTAAAATGCAATCTACTAGCAAGTGCGTTCTAGAGAGTCATTTGAGGGGAAAGTGATTTGAATTTTAGACTTTTAACATTCTGAAACTTAGAAGCTCTTATAGTTTTTTGGACTAGGAATATACTACTGATTCATATGTCCTCTCTGCTACATATGGTGAAGTGGAAACCTCAACATAAGTTTTTAATGGAATTTCGGATATATGAGAGTCAATGATTGGTTTAGATGTGATGTAATCTGTATCAATGATATAAAAGCTTCTTCAAAATGGTGTTTGCAGCTTAAAGCGATCCAGGAAGTTTCAGCCCGAAGATAGGCTTTTCTCATTATCCTCGGCCACTTCACCAGCAGTATGTATTCTTTCAGTATATATGATGCTTTTGAGGTGTTTGCAGCGTTAACGCGTCCTTTCCTACTGTACTTTCATCATATCAATAATAGCATATGGGTTACTAAGAGAGGTGATGAGAACTTCCGTTTCTTATATATCTATTGAGTAAGGTTCTAATTGAGCAAGAGCTCATATTTGCGTTTGTCTTATTTATTGTTGGAAAAGAGAAAATACTTTCACATTTGTTGCTAAAAATGGGTTGATCTTATTAGACCAAATAAGAAACAAAGTAAAAGGGTTTCTAGTGGATCTTACTTAAAACCCTTTAAAGCATGTTTATGCTGCTCTCTTAAAAGCCTTTAGATTGGTGGAAGAATGATATGATTTACCCTCACGTGAGCGGTCTCGCTAAGTTTCTGGTAATCACACTTATGTTTGTGCAAATGCAGAGTATAAAGCCGAACATTACGTTAACTCCACACTGTGGATGCGGAAGAAATTGCATTTTAGAGTTTAGGTTTTTGATAGAGCACTATGTTCGGGATCTTTGAGAAAGTTGCAGAGTAATTGTGTGGAATCTTGCGTAATAATGACTTCACTTAACAGTGGGGTATGTGTGTTAGAAGTCACTTGTCCAAAAATTTAAGAGCGGCTGCACATAGATTCTCCATGATACGTCTAAGCTCTCGAACTTCTATGATCTCAATGCTTGGCTACCAACTAGCATTCAGTAATCAATAAGCAGTCTCATTTGTCGGCTGGGGGGGGGGGGGGGGGTCGGATTTGGGCGTAATTACTGTGTGTTTGGTTGAAAGAAATTTAAGCTGATTGATGGGAATCTTGCAATGTCAGAGGCATCTTCTGACTGCATACAAGTCGTCATAAATTGTTGTCCTGCCTGCTCTTCACCATTAGGATCGGCTTCCGAGGATCATCACAACCCATAAGGTCATGTTTAGAGCATTGTCACTACCTTGCTTTGACTACATGTTAAGTTACCATCCGCTCTAAAAGCTTGAGCTATTAGAGAATGGACCCAACAATGTATATCATGCTCAACAGTCATAACGCGCAAAATCTTGAGGAGAGTATGACATGCAGGTGGAGTTTGGACTACCTTGCAGTTTAGGAGGATGTGTTGCGTGGAGATTTATGTCTCAAGAACTGTGGCATTGTATAGCTGCATCTTTTGATGATTTTTAGATGCGTGTTACAGTTGATTTTGCTTTTTGCGGAACAAATGGATGTTTTCTGATGCATGGAAATAATGCAATAAATTGCTCCCAAGACTACACAATGTGAAACTTCATTTCTATGACCCAGTAACTGAGTTTGTATCCTCACATTTCACTTGGAAAAGATTTTGAGAAGTGATGATAATGGCAATAAGTGGTATGGTGAGGACCACCATTTAGTATGCGTAATCGGTGATCAAGATTCAAGTATGCTAATAACATGAAGAGTAGAGTTGATCTAAGGACTTAAAAAATATGCTGATACCATGGTCTAGAAAGAAACAATTTAAATGAGGGGAAAAAGAACTAGAAAATTGACGAAGAAGGAAAAAAGGAAAAGAAGCCAGCATGGGCCAAAAACTGTAAGAGGGAAAAATAGGAAATGCCAACACGCATAATTGTCTAATGCTTGAAATTGTTACCTTCCGCTTAAACATACATCCACCTTTTCACTGACATGGAACTGTCAATCCTCCAGAATCAATCTGATGTTAATGCGTTTCACCATTTTTACCGTTAATTGAAGTATCATGCAGTGCATTTGGGTCACTGAGAGCATTCTGAGTTAATGCAATTGCCGTCTAATTGTCGTGGCTTACTTCAGGCTGAAGAGCAAGCTGCTGTGCGTGATATTGGAGGTCTATCTGCATACGGACCGTGAGTGCTCTACTTAAGTTCTGTTTTTAATACATGTCCTTTCAGGCACTGATGAAATCTAGGCTAGTATGTAGAACCTTAGAGGTAAATTACGTGCACGCTTGTGAACTGTTGTCATCACTCTGTTTTCAAGGGGGAAACCAAAGAGGGGAAGAGCAGGGTCAAGGGATGTTAGAAGAATCAGGCAACCGAGTGAACCGGATTTTGACTATGAAGATGATCCTGATTGATCAATTATCTGACAAATGCTTTTCATGATAGTATGCTGGTGACCGTACAGGGCTAATTATGAGTGATATTAGGATCTCCAAAGAGGGTCTTGTGTGTAATGACTCAGGCTGCTGACTGTAGTCATCACTTGGTAACTTTTTGGCAGTTATATTGCATGAGTTATAATGGGGGTCTTAAAATTCAAGCTTCAAGGTTTTCTATGTAGGTATTTCTATAATGTTATTTCGGTTACAATTTTTCTTTCTTACACTAGAATTACTTGTTTCAAGGATTATGATGTCCCTACATGTGACTCTTCGATAGAATGTTAGATGTATAATCTGGGCTTGTTTTGCAAGTCTATAGGATTATAAATTGTAGATAGGGCTGTATGTCCCGTATTCGAGTCACAGAGAGTAGCAGCGAAGATGGGTGATATCAGTGATTGCATAGCATGTTCTGAAAAAGCGTACTTCTAGATCAAAGAATCGTATTCGTAAACTATTTGGAGAAGGAAAGGATGTTAGGCAGCATTGGGAAAATCCCTTCAGTTATCAAATTTGCAACATAGATTTGACAAGGTGAATGAACTTCAACATTGAAATGTACTTTTCCCTATTGAGCTAAACATCAGACTGCTGTTTCTTGGTGAAGCCTGAACCCGGTTGGAAGTTGCAAGCCTGTTGCGTCTATCAACCTATGAGCTAGTTTTCAAACACAAACTTTCATGGCTATTAAATTTGGGATAAATGCTCTTTGACCCCTTGTACTATAGGGAGGTTGCAAAATGGCCACCTCTTCTAAAAAAGTTGAACTAAACTTCCCTGTATTCATCAAAACCGGACAAAAATAAACAGCTGTAGCTTTGCTTGTTGAAATGTCTCAACTATCTTTTCTTTTATCCATTCTCAAACCATTTGGGGTGGGTGATGGGAGAATGGAGAGAACGGGGGGTGGGGGTGTCGGTGTCGATGATGGGTGGGGAGGGGGCTGCAAGTAGAGTAGGGCTGTTGCAGCAGCGAGGGGTGGGGGGAGAGAAGAGGAAGGAAGAGGGGGGGGGGGGAAGTCAGCATTGCCGATGGGGGAAGGGTTGCTGGTGGAGCGGGGCTGTTGCTGTAGCAAGTGGCAACGAGGGGGGGAGAAGAGGAAGGAAGAGAGGGTGGGGAGAAGAGAGGGGGTCGGCATCGCCGACGGGGGGAGGGGGACTGCCGGTGGAGAGTGGGGCGTCAGGTGAGATGCCGAAGGGGGATTAGCGGGGCAAAAGGGTTGGCGGCACTGAGGTGGTAGAGATTAGGGTTTCTGTGGGGGAAATTAGGGGTCAGGTGACATCGAGCGGGTCGGACAGGGTTTGGGTCAGTTTATAACTATTTGAGGAAAAGGGCGGGCACGGGTTGGGGCATATGGGTCCTACAGCTATGCGTTAATGATTTTTGAAATTTCAGAATTTTATTTTCCTGGTTGGCTTTTAAAAGGAAGGTTTGCAAATGAATGGAAATGAAAATTGTCACTTTTTGCAAATTTTCTAGGGTTTGCAAATGAACTGAAATGAAAATGGTGGATTTTTTAGAAGTGTTTAGCATTTTATTAGGTCAAAAGGGTAGTTTCGTCCTTAAAATTTAGGTTTTGGATACCAAACATTTTTGCCAAAAAAAGTGTTAACTTGAATGGAAGCCGTCCATTTTGCCCAGTTTTGATGAGTATAGGGAGGCCTAGTTCAACTTTTTTTAGAGTAGGGGATCATTTGCAACCGCTTATAGTAGAGGAGGTCAAAGAGAATTTACCCTTTTAAATTTTGCTAAATTTATGTTGATTCAATATTGAAAATATTATATGAATTCAGGGAATAAGTCTGTATTGGAACTGATTTTCAAATTTGTTATCCACAAACTATAAAAGTTTTTAGACTTCGAGAGAGCCAATTTCTTAGGGCTTTGTTAACGTGGAGAATAAACAATCTTTCAACAACAATATTTTTCGTTGAGATGGTTTTATCCACAGGTGATGATCATTTTCACTATAATCATTACTATAATGAGAATACGAAAGATAAATGAAAAAAATTAGCTGTAATTTTGTTTTCACTAGATATGAAATTGGAAGAAAATTTTAACAATTCGGATAAAAGTTAAAGTTTGTTTAAAGATAAATTGTGGTGAAAGAAAATGGCAAAGGGGGGTGTAAACTCATTTAAGAGCACTTGAACTTGAGCTTTTTCTTTTTCTTTTTTTTAGTCACACGACGCCGTTTATCTTCATAGCAGCAACTCTATAACGTGAAAAACTCTCGATACCGTATTGCTCCCGACCCGAATCCCTACTCAGCCGCCGCGGCTCTTATCCCCTGCGCTGAATTCATCGCTCCCCTCCATGAACTTGCTGGTCTCTGCTCTCTGCTCTCTCTCTCTGTCTCTGTCTCTGTCTCTGCTCTCTCTCTCTCTCTCTCTCTCACACAGACACACGCACACTGTGAAAAACTGTTTGTATCCTCACCATCTCCATTTTCCAACGGGTACAATGCTCTCATATCCTAGAATTGTTTGTCCTCTCTCCTTCTTTCCCGGAGTTCTTTTTTTGTTTCAATTTGTTGTTTTGGGTACCTGTTAGGGGAAGAATGCCAAAGAAGGAAGAAGATAGCAGTCCACCGCCTCAAGGCCCGGTGTTCTGGATTGAAACCTCTGAGTCCGTGTCTCGCCACTACCAGTTCGAACCAGATGGCCTACTCTCTGTAAGTCATCCTTTTCTCCATCTAGCTCCGATCACTCCCTCAGTTCCATTGGATTTTCTACATTGACCCCTCAGTTCCACTGGATTTTCTACATTGACCCTTTAGGACATGTAATGAAATGGCAGTCATAGATTAAATCCAATGGAACGGGTAGAGGGTATGTTTTGATTTTGGGCCAACTGCTTACTATTCTCTCATGTCTGCCATAGAAACCCAATTTACCATCCTCTGAATCGTTTTTTACTATACTGTTGGTAAATATATCAATTGCACGTTCATAAATGGGTGGTAATGGCGTACACTCAATACAACGCTTTGTTGGGAGTATGGAGGACAGCTCTAGAACTAAGAGGATTAACACGTGAATGTAGGGTTCAAATCTCGTACTGATTGCAACTTAAGCCAGCTTAGGTTCTATGATAGAGATGCTTTGAAGATGAAGAATCAAGTGGTATAGCAGACCGCCAGAATCTTTGGTTAGGGTGGATCATCAATTTTGGAGAGATTGGAAGTGCGTGTGTTGTACTGCATGATCTTATCTCTACCGCTCGTCTATGGCAACATCTGCACCGCCACTGTAGTAGCTTCTTTGAGATGTTTTACCACAGACCATCGCTGGTTTGACTGCGTTTCACAGATATTTCCCTTCAACTGCATATTTAGGCAAAGATCACATATATGCGAGGCACGTCTTCTTTTCTCCGATAGCGTCATGCCCAATCTATCCATCTTTATTGACGATTGACGACCCGAATAATTGTTTTCACCCAAAAAGTTTCAAGTAGCAACTACAAAATTCGGGAGAAACTAGGGAGCAGGCGTTTCTCGACCATTAAAAAGGTAGCATAAAGCCGTGAGTCCCCCCGCTGATGCTGCCTGAGCTAGACAAGGGAATTGCTCTTCCACTTTTGAGTAGGATTATACCAGACTATCCGGTACCTTCTGGCAGTAACAAAAAAGCAGCCTAAGTTCCTAGTAGGGATGGCAATGGGGCGGGTCGGATGCGGATTTTACAAAATCCGAACCCGCCCCGCTACTCAGTGAACTTTGCCCCGCCCCGCCCCGGTCCGGGTTATTTATGTTAAATACCATAACCGATCCTATGTAGATTTAGGAACCCCGAATCCGCCCCGTTCCCCGCTGTAGCACGCAAAAACCCATAACCAACCCCACCCGACCCGACATGTTCTACTTGGTATTGCAAACATTTCACTCTTTTTAAACATGTATAACACCAAAACTTGCACATGTATAACACCAAAACTGCAATGTGATAATTCATCCATTCTCAAATTTAGATCCTTTTTCAGAATTAGCTTAATTTAAAACGAAGTTTGTAATACACAAAAATTGAATTAGATTCGTAGTAACAACAAAGGTCAAAATGGGAGTTGAATTAATGGGGATTAGGAGAAAAAGTTTAGCCTGCATGTCTCTTATCTACAGACTGCATGGCAGTAGGTTCTTCTCAACAGTCAGCATAAATCACTTTGTCTTGTAAGGGAATGCAACTGAGTACTGTGACCATGGATCATTGTTCTGTTCTCTTCATTTTTGCTTAGATAGGGGATGTATGCTGCATAAGAATATAGGGCAAAGAGGAGAAACTGGTGGAACTGCTGAATTGGGCTTGTGCCATTCGAAATTGTAGAGGCAACTCTGTCATGCTCGGTAGAAAGACTCCGATCGTTGTGGCTAACATCTTACATGGCTCAAGATCTTTAGAGAACGCATTTGCCAAGCAGTCCTTGCACTTGACATTTTGGGTCAATGAAGAACTTGTGAATTTGTAAGTTTTAACTTGTGAATCAGGAAAGATTTTCTCCTTCAAGAAGAAGATCTACAAATAATCAAAGATGAACAAAACATGGAAGAGAGAGATTGATTACCTGAGGTCCTGAACGCAGATTTCCTCAACGATCGTCTTCAATTCGTGGCTGTCCGGTGGAGAGTGGCCGTGCAGTATTGCGGTGGTCCGTGGAGACTGGAGACTAGAGAGGCAGAGAGCCTGCCGAGAGTGGAGAGCCGTCAGCCGTGAGAATGAGAAGGCCGGTGGAGAGTGGCCGTCTTCAATTCGTGGATGTCCGGTGGAGAGTGGCCGTGCGTCGACCACCGTGCGTTATTGCGGTGGTCCGTGGAGACTGGAGACTAGAGAAGCAGAGAGCCAGCTGAGAGTGGAGAGCCGTCAGCCGTGAGAGTGAGAAGGCAGTAGGCACAGCCGCAGTGCCGCACAGATAAGGGATTTTAGGGATTTTAGGGTTTGCAAGAAACAAAACAAGGAACATATATTTATATATATGGTATCCTATGGACGGCTAAGATCAACTAAATAATTAGGGTACGGCTAAGATTAACTAAAGAACTAGGGTACACCGGGGCGGGGCGGGTCGGATCACGGGGCGGATTTAAGGGTATACCATACCCGACCCTAACCCGTTGCGGGTTTTAAAAAAAAATACCATACCCGCCCCACGACCCGGTCAAAGTCAAAATAACCCCCCCCCCCCCCTATCGGGGCGGGGCGGGGCGGATATCCGCGGGTACGGATTTTTTTGCCATCCCTAGTTCCTAGAGTGGCTATGAACACCTGTAGCCTCCCACCCTTTCTATGACCTCTGAGATCTGTCATTGTCTACTAAACCTTGTACATGGTATCCCTGCAGTCATGCAGTTTGAGGTTCAACTTTGGTTACTAGCTACATTACTTATCAAAAAAAAAAAGTTTGGTTACTGGCTATTTTGGAAACTAAGGCTGCAACTTCAGAGTTAGCCCTTGGTGATAGAGAGTACAGGTAGGTATCTACATATATCTGTAAGTCTGTATGTGCATGTGTATCCTCTTATTTGTTTTCACCTTCAAGTAGAGTTTCTTTGCTGCCTCTAGGTAAGGTAACCAACCTATTGGTGTAATTTCCTTTATAACGAAAAGAGCAAAGCAAAACTTCATGAAGGGTTAATGCAATTGACTGTGTTATTCAAGTGTAAGAAGATTGAACAACACTTTAAGAGGATCATATGGTTGATGATGGTCAGTATGCTTGCAGAGGAGACAACCACTGAAAGAGGGATACTGATGGGATTACCCTGTGGCATAATTTGACGAATTGGTGGACCTTTTCTTGGTGCTCTAAGAATATCTAGTTGATTGATTTCTTAGGCCTGACATAAGGACGAGATAGATTGGCAATTTTATTGAAAAATGCCGTTAATTAGGATTTAGTTGATCATATGGTTGCTGTCCTTCAAGAGGGCCCTTCCTATAGTAGAGTAATCACGTTGAAGGCTTGAAGAAATTAAGTGTTGAACGTTATTTCTATTACCCCTCTTTAAGTTGTTGTTTTGCCATCCACTTTCAGTTACCGGAATGTTGTTGTTCTCCAACATAAACACTTGTTGTACTAGTAATGCTCTCCTTTAACCAACTTCATACTCTCTTAGTCACCCTATACAGTAGAGCAGGGAATCCCTAATTGCATTTCTCTGGTGGCACTTTTTTTTTTGTCTGACACTTTAAGCTACGCTTTTCTTGAATCAATGAACTAGAAGGTGGAAATTCTTTGTAGATGAAGGTGGTTAATGATTCAAGACCAGTCATACATAAGATGGCGGAATCTTTTCGGAATAAGTTTTTTCCTTTGGGTTATCCATATAGGTGAGTTTTGCAATTCATCTCATTTTGAGCACTTGTTTATTTTATTTTTCAGTGTCTTGTGTTGAAGTTAATCTTGGCATGCTACTGCATTGGAATTACTTACTATCCTCTTGCTTGTGCAGTGTGAAGAGGGGTATCTTAGATACACGCAATTCTGTGCACTCCAACACTTTGCCGGTGCAGCACTATCTGTTCTATCGACTCAGGTCTTCTTCTGAGGCCTATGAAGCATATGTGGAGCAACAACATAGCTTCTAAAGAGTTAATTAGAATTTGAGTTTCAAGTAACACGGATTTTAGTGCATAGATTGTTGGGATGCGAATGTATGCTGGTTTATATCTGGAATTTTCTTAAAAAAAAGTTATAGTAAATAGTGCATGCCATATTCTACGCATCAACACTTGACATTCGAGGATGTTTTTCTCCCTGGTTACTAGCAGTCCTACGGTGGGTATATGTCTCAGTAATCTTACTCCTTTGCAGTCATTGCTATTGGCTGCAGGCTTGCGACCTACGCCTGCACAGGCGACGGCTGTGAGTTGGGTAAGATAACAATTTGTTGGACAGTATACATGTTGAAGATATTACATGACAGGCTATGCAATTTAGAATTTTTTGGTTGTATTGGTGACTACAGATATTAAAGGATGGCATGCAGCATGCCGGAAAGCTCATATGTAGCAATTTGGGTGCAAGAATGGATTCAGAGCCCAAACGTTGGAGAATACTCGGTTTATATCTTGCCCCACATAACACTAACTTACTTTTCTTGTTAAAAGTAGCCTTGCAACCCCATGGGTTACTACTGCGGGCCGCTTAATTCCTCCTTAAAAATCATATTCTGGCTTGTGTTTCCAACTTGCAGCTGATGTTCTGTATGACTTGGGCACTGGTTTGGAAGTTCTTTCCCCCTTATGTCCACACTTATTTCTTGAAATGGCAGGCCTTGGCAATTTTGCAAAAGTAAGTCCTGTATAAGACTCATGTTTTGTTTGCTTTTGGTACAATATAGTATGAAGGTTCAGGTTGTTAGTAATCACCTGCAACTGAGAGAGAATCATGTTGGTATGTAATTGTGCTGCTTGATGATCATTTCATCATAAATTACATTTGAAACTTGTGGTTTTTTCCACTGAATTTTTGTTCAACTACATTTTCGTCATGATCTTGGTTTGACAGGGAATGGCTGTTGTTGCAGCAAGAGCTACAAGATTGCCAATATATTCTTCATTTGCCAAGGAAGGCAATCTTAGTGACTTATTTGCAAAAGGAGAGGCCATCTCAACTGTTTTTAATGTTTTAGGGATAGGTGCCGGGATCCAGTTAGTGTCTACCGTTTGTTCATCAATGCAAGGAAAGGTACAATCTCCTCACCATTATTTATTTCAGCGCTCAGCTTATTCTGGGTAGTAATTGTGCTAACCTATCTGTGTTTTATTATTTTTTGTTGTTATCCATCTAGAAGTTGATTACAACAACAGTTTAGTTGACCTGTAATGTAATACATAAATACTGTCAAAGAAAGCTTATTCTACTTAGATACAATGACTCGTTCACTGCCTGAATTCTGCCACTGAACTTTTAACTAAAAACTCTGTCAATCTTTTCAATTCTCCCTCTGATTGATGTACATACCAACTCTTCAGAAAAAGAACTCCTAGAAGTTCTAGCCTTGTATGACATAATATCTAAATGCGGTATGGGGATAGTGATGGTTGTAGGGTTGTGAGAGCAGTTACAGTGGTGGTCCTGGTGGTGCTAGGATGGTTGTAAAGTTGTATTATTTATATTATTGATCCAATCTTATTGATTGAGTGCATATGGGTTTGACTGATCTGTGTGTTAATTAGAGTGGTGGTGATGCTTGACCTAGCAAACGAGTAATTCCAGTGAGTATGGGTCAAATCCGCTTGGGTATGGCTAGAAAATAGTCAAAACACCCGGGAAAATTTATGGGTAGTCCCTTCATGCAACTACACCAGCTCGCCTGGTCTGTGTAAACCCGCGGATAACCCAGCAATTTATTGCAAGTTTCATTTCTGTCATTTTAAACCATTTTGGCACCCTGCAATCTGCTTTTCACCAACAATCTATTCAAGACTTTGGATGCAACAATTAAAGTTTTTTCGCAATTTTAGACAACATTTCGACTCAAAAGAAAATAAACATAAAAGAAGAAGAAGATCCATAATTCTACACATGATGTATACGAGCGCATTGAAATTCTGAAAGAGAAAATGATTGCAAAGATGAGATTAGATGAGAGAGACATTAAAAACTCAGAGAAAAAGATGAAAGAGAGATCGCATTTGGAGATTAGAGAGTTCAGAGTTGATTTGGCTTGGGGATGAGGGAGATCGAAGGGAGGAGATGTGATAGAGAGGATTGTTGGCATGCCCGCTGCTTGCTGCTTCTTCTGCGGATGGGGACAAGGATTGGCGGCTGGGATAGTTAAAGATTTAGGTGGAGGGCGAGAAAATGAAAAGCTAATTCACCGAGTTACCTGCACCCAACCCAGGTGGTACCGGTTTACCACTGGCCAGGCGGCATTTAGGCAGCAGGGCAGGTCTACGTGCAGGTGTGGGTCAATATTGCCAGGTCTAATTGTGGAATCTGCCATTTGGTGAATGCACTAGTAAGTTCTTGCTACCAATTTACACGTTTGAACAAATAATTTGTTATGCTTTTAACACGTTATTGCTATTAAGGGACTGATTCTAACCAAGTACTGACCTTTTCAAAAAAGGTTGTCTTTGTGAGTGTCGAGCATCAACATCACTTCTTACCATGCTCCATGACCTATATTTAGTTCTTCGAACACCTGGCCCATTACTAGTGAGTGATCCGCTGTTTGTTGATGGCATATGACATAGCAAATTATGAAGGTGTGAGGGTTTAGCATATGGCGAGCATCTATTTCAAGAGATGAAATCTGCAGGCTTCCCAAACATAACTATATTGTGATATCCATCAATTTTTAGTAGTTCTATCGAAGCTTTTCTAATCAAGTTGGAAAAAGGGGCAAGCCAAAACTGATGTGATCCTCCCTTGATTTCTCCTTTGTATGGGTCCTTATCTTAACATGCTTTAGATTGGGGCACTTTATAGCATTTGCATCGCTCACCGAAGAAAAAACCTTTGCACATTGAAAGAAGTTGGTACAGAATCTCGTTGTTTCCGCTCCTGCTTGTTCTTTTATAGAAAGTTTGGTGATTTTGATCATAAATGCCATCATGCAGTTGGTTGTTGGGCCTCTACTTTCTATTATACACATTTATGGCGTCTGCGAAGAAATGCGAGCTACTCCTATTAACACTTTGAATCAACAGAGAACTGCTCTGATCGTGGCTGATTATCTTAAGGTTGGGAAACAAGTCATCAAGCTCGGGTATTGATTAGCTTTTGCATTAGCTCATTGTTTAACTGTAGTCTGCTAAATCAGACGGAAAATATCAAGCCCCGCTGACCTAAGAGACCAAGAAAATTTCCTATTTCCTGGGAGACTGATAACGGACGCCGGAGATGTTAAAGTGGGCAGGGCTGTGCACAAGGCTGTCAGGCCCTCAAAACTTCGCCAACTTAAGAAAATATTCCCGGAGGAAAAGTTTCTTTTAATTCGTGGAACTAGATGGACTGATATGGTACTTGAGCACAGTGCTACCGGTGAAGATGCATTGAGGGGGTGGCTGGTTGCTGCATATGCTGCAAACCTGGAAAAGTCTGGTCATGAGCCGAATGCAAACGCCTCAGAAGAGGCTTATGAGATGATGAACAGCGTGATTACTCCATTTGTTGCTGAACTTCAGGCCAAAGGGTGGCATACTGATCGTTTTCTTGATGGAACAGGAAGTCGTTTTGCTTTGTGGTAACAAACATTTTTCAGGTGACGTAGACATGTCCGAGGTTCAAATTGTGCCTCGCATTGATCGTTATAACACAGGTGAAAGTGCTTTGCCTGCTGAGAAACTGGGCAGGCACGAGGCCATGTTGAGTATATGAATACTTCTACGAGAAAAATAGCATTTTTGGCTGAAATCACACCGACTAAATTGCATTTAGCAAGGTAATGGGTCTGACCGAATATTGAGAAATGCAATGCGCTGGTATCTTTTACCTTTTTAATGTGCCATAAATACAAGTTATATGCAATATGACTCGACAGGTGCTTTGCTATTTGACTTCAGAGCAGGAGCATTCTCAAGGATTCATCAGTTTCAGCTGCTACGGTTGATTTCACAAATCACGGACTACCCCTATAAGTAGGTTGCGGAATAAATATGAAGAACCCTCTGTGCACGTATGCAATTTGCTTTAATTTGGACATGAGTTTAATCTCGCGAGTTTAAATAAGGATACGAGTTTAATCTCGTGATATTTATTGTTTTCATAAGATTTGCTTTAATATTAGTATTGTTTGGGTAGCTACGGTTTTTTCGTATTAAATTTGTTTTGGAGAATGTTTTTACCCTTCACATTAATTTTAACTCATGTTTGTTTTTAAATTTAAAAGTCGTAAAAGGATATAATTGTCAAAAGTACAATTCTTTTTCCGGTCTTAATTTCTTCCAAACAAAAGATAAGAATTCTGGGGAATTGAATTCCAATTTGTTCCAAATAGAAAAATTAGATTTTATTTTAATTCTAATAACTTTTCAAAATTATGTCTGAATTGCAATTCCAAATTTTTTTTTTGATTTTAGACACCAAATTAATTAGATCTATTATCCAAATAGTTTTAATTCTTGCCAATTAGCTCTTTGAAGTCGTCGTACCACCAGCTTTTGAAATTGCACGGTGATTTGGAGCAAGACATATTTGTCTTGGCATCACGGCTAGACTATTATTCTGGTTGTAAGAATATAGTTACTATTTTTGTACAGCGATAGTCAGTTGTCGTTAAATATTTCATCTATTAACACCTTTAACTACAATTTTAAATAGTACTTTTTAAGGTCATTTTAGTAAAAGTCACTAAAAATATTTAAAGAACATTAATTGTCTCTATAAAGGGGTTGTATCTATCTTTTTCTATTGGAGTCGTAGCCAAAAAAAATTCCGAAACTTATGTGGGTTCTATTACTCAAAATCAAATTGGTAACAGGATCAATGACAACTACGATAATGACAATTACGTTGATATTGCGACAAATTCCATATTGGCGTTGGGATCTCACACTACTAAACAACACATGCATACATACATACATATTAATTCGATAACCTTTTGGTATGATATTTACTAGTAAAGTACTTTATCCAATGGGGCAAAAGTTCTAGCCTTTCCCAATCCCATTGCCATGAGATGAACTCTTACCTCGATCATCTGCTGTACTTTAGCTGAAAAAAATTTGTCACTAGAAAGTATTTTGTTATTGTTATTAAAATTTATAATAATATTTTTTTGTTATTAAAAATTATATAACTATATTTTTTTAATACAACACATTTATTGTTGTACAGCAGATGATCCTGATACGTCGTGTGCGGAGAGTATTTAGCATATATTTGATTTGAAAATGTCGGTATGGTGTCGCCCGTGTACGGTTCACGGACACAAATGTGGCACACCTTCTTTTCTGTGGTCTTTGTAGGGCCCGTCGTTCGCTCTCAAAAGCTGGCCATGAAAAGCGAGGCCACGCTTTGGCAATCTTAAGGTCAACATTTTGGATATGACATCATCACTCTTTCCCCTTTTCTTTTGCACTCTTCCTCTTTAGACTTGGACTTGTTCTCACTTTACTTGGACTCGGACTATTGTACCCGGTGTTATAGAAACATTACTGTGGCCTTTTTTTTTTATTTACTTTTTTGCGTTGACCTTTTTATTAAAGTGAATTAGGATTTTAGAAAGTGCAAATAAGCTCTTGCACGTTCAATCTCCTTAACATAGATAAAATCACTATTTATTTGAGAATAATACATATTGAATTAAAGGCTTAATTAATGCTTTGCCGTATGATAGCACGAGAGAGAAAAGACGAGTGTAAAACGTGCTTGGTAAAAAACAGAACGAGAGCAAAGAGTAAAAGCAAAAAGAGAGAGTCGAGAGCTAGAGGATCATCGTAACGCTTCAAAAGAATCTGATGACTAAATTAAAATCCTATTTGTGGGAAACATTAGGTTTAAGATATATTAATATATAGCACAAATGCCAGAGATATGGACGAGGAAAACTGTGGCCAGTCCTTATCTACATATATGTGCATGACTTCGTCGAAGTAGCAAACGTGGTTTTATTAGTTAAGCCTACCCCTTTTATGGTGCTAATAATGGTACGTCAAGTGGACTAACTCCTTTCTTGCAGTTGGTATTAATTAAATTCTAGCCTAAGTTTACTTGGACTCTTGATGTGGACATCATATGTGGAAATTTCAGGTAATTCACAACTGAAAGAGATACCAGGCTGGCCGGTTTTCAACTCGTGAAATCATTAACGGTCCACTTGGAGAAATGAAGTTATCTTATTTTATGTTTGGTTGTCAGAATATAATCCTCACCAATAAAGTTCAACACTTATGTCTAAGGAAGAGGAGGGGTTTGTTCCGGTCTAGTGCACCGCGTTTCAAAGCTACTTTTCTCGTATTTTTCATATTTTTCTGGTATTTTCGTGTATAAACATCCTAGTAGATCAGCTTAAGTATTAAGGCAAAATTATGTTTCCACTTTGCATGATTGGTCAAATGCCAGCTTAACTGGTATATCGTAGACGTGATATACATGAACGCCAGTGTTACTGCTTGGCTTAACTTGGTGGTCAGGCACGCCTCATACTCAAAGAAGGTAAAATGAAGGGGGCGAGAAAGAGAGAAGCATCTGTTTGCTTACAAGTTGCATGGTTTATGGACAACACTGTTGCTCGAAAGGTCATTCCGTTTTTGTTTTATGGTCAGCGAGTGAAACCAGGAATACGTTTTACATGGCCTCTTTCTTTGACCCCGTGAGGGTTTATATGCATTCTAAAGATTATTATAAAGGTCATCTTTGGTTGGTATATATGCATTCTAAAGACGTTTATGTCAATCTATATAGAGTTTTAGCTATCTCTAATGCACGATTGTCTAATTATAAATCAACAAACGAAAGTAGTTTTTTCCTGCTTCAAATTAAAACATGGCCAAGCAGGAGGTAAAACAGTTGTTGATAGATAAATCTGAAGGGGTACTCATTCTTGAGGTATAGGTTTAGCTGAACTACGTGTATACATGTTAAGGTTGCAAACGCTCCAAGCCATTCTCGATTTAAAATCCATTTGCATGAGGCACGCTTAGTTTTAACTTCGCATGAAAATACAATGACTCTCTCAAGATGGTCAGATTCCTTACAACAATTACAATATTCCACGTCATATGTGGAATAGTATGACCTTGTATATCATCTTAAAAGTACTTACTTGGCTAGTCCTTTTGAAGAAAATATTGCCATGTGGTAAAGTCGTGGACTAGATCGTTACGTACATATAGTATCAGAGCGGATTCTTGAAAGTTCGGGCTGAGCTATCCAGTCGAGTTGCCTATGGTTGAAAAAATCGAAAGTAAGTCCGGGTATATCTCACATCACGAGGATAGCATGAATCAACAAAGGGTAAGCCGGTTATATCCTACATTGGCTCGGAAGGAAGATTCCGGGTTATGTGTAATCGAGCCTTTAATGCTAAGGTATAAGAAATGAAGATTGTAATTCTTCACATCGAATGTGAAATAGTGTGAGATTGCCTTTATAATAAGATCTTGTCTACAATATTAGAAGTATTTACTTGATTAACCCTTTTGAGGGAGACATTGCACTGGGACAGTAGACCGGATCATTACAATAATAGTCTACTAAGTTGTTATGACTTGTATCATGATTGACCAGCCACGACAGGAAATGAAGCCACGACAGGAAATGAAACGGCGCAAGTTTTTCCCTTGTGTAGGTGTTTTTTTTTTCTTTCTAATACTCCCTATATCCCTAATTAATTGATTGTGTTTGACTTACACACTTATTTAAGATATGAGTTATATTTTACAAGTTTTTCATTCTACCTCAAGAGAGAAAGAGGAAGGGAGAGAAGAAAGTGGATCAGGAGAGAAAAAAAATGGGTTTGTGAAAGAATAATGTGGAAAAACATAACAAAAAAGTATAAGAAGAATAAATATGAAAAAATAACTACAAAAACTTTCTTAATTTGAGAAGTGATCAATTTTTTTTGGATAACATAAAAATATATATATGATCCATTAATCAGGAAGGATAGAGTATTGTATTCCTCTCTATGTGTTCGGTTTGGGGTGTAATATTTTGTTATAGTTTATTAAATTTTGCATAAATAGGAGCGCAACATTAATATTTGCAGAGTCTAAAGTGTACGTCCGGTTTAGTGGCTTGATTGTCTTCGATTCTCAATAATAATAATAATAATTACGTAGAAGTTATCGGCCAAAGACGTAATCCATCGTGTTGAGCATCCACACCACATGACGAGAAACCGCACGTTTTGTTTGACCATTACACTAAAAAACTCTACAAGAAATAGCAGGCGGCATGCCACCTTTTAGAAAATAGTTATCTCGATCGATCTACTTTGGACCTACTTGGAGCGGGGGGACCTCAAAAGCTTCAGGCACCTCGTGTACCTCTCAAAGATCTCAAATTTGTACACTATATAGCCAGCCATTCGTGCTGTTGTAATCACTTTGTTACCTCTTTGAGATCGACGACTTTCTCAGCGCAGAGAGAGCAGAGTACTCAAGACTCGAGGGAATGGTGAGATCTCCGTGCTGCGAGAAGATGGGGTTGAAGAAAGGTCCCTGGACACGCGAAGAAGACGAAATCCTCATCCATTACATTGCGCTCTACGGCCACGGGAACTGGCGCGCACTTCCTAAACAAGCCGGTGCGTTACTTGTACTACTTATATGCCTGTGTTCGAAGTCTCGGGGCAACTCTAATTAAGGTTGCTCTGTGTTAGATGTTTACGTTCGAAACATGGAAACGTCTGTTTTTGTATCTCGACGGGTTAGAAGCCTTATTCGAAGGATTTTCCGTCTATTTCTTTGATCAGGTTTGTTGAGGTGTGGAAAGAGCTGCAGGCTCCGGTGGACGAATTACTTGCGACCAGACATTAAACGAGGGAATTTCAGCAGAGATGAGGAGGACACCATCATGAGGCTGCATGGACTACTGGGAAACAGGTGGGCACTGCTTTGTTCTCTATATGTCTCACGCACAAGCGCAAAGTGTCACAAAAAGATTCCGATCGAGTTGATGTTCATGTGCTGATAAAAGGACAAGTTTTAGAGCAAAAAGAATAGATAGATGACAAATTAATTAAAGGTCGTGTAGCGATTTTCAAACACTAGATTTAATTGCTCAATACATGATGCATATATAATCGTCTTTTGATCTGCAGATGGTCAGCCATTGCAGCAAGATTACCGGGACGAACAGACAACGAAATAAAGAATGTTTGGCACACCCACTTAAAAAAGAGACTCAACCTAATTCCAGGAACCAAACAAAACCCTACTGGTGGCATGTCTGATTTCGATTCGAAGCCCCTCCTTACCGATCTAGTTACCACCAAGCATTCGAGCTTTGATGATCATGGTTACCCGCCAAGTTCCCCGCAACGTTCGTTGAGTGAGATCTCTTCAGTCACTGCCACCACCGATGACAACAGGAACGCGTGCATGAACGCTGCTGCACTAGACAACTTCCCAGTAATCGACGAAAATTTCTGGTTAGACGTATTTATGGCTGAAAACTCCGGCGTGACAAGCGATTTTCCGGCAGTCCATGATGACCATCATCTTCAGTTTCCAGCCTCTTCAAACCGTGCAATGGGAAATGGTTATGGCTACAATTTAGACGTGCATGACGGCATGGACTTTTGGTACGACGTTTTCACAAGGAATGGAGACATACCAGAATTCGTGTGAGCTCATTGTTGAGGTGCAATTGTAATTCCCTTTCATTTTTGTCCTGGTGAGAAGAGAATTTTGACTTTTGTTAGTCTTAGATTTCACTTGATTTATCATAGACAAAACAAAAGTGTGTCGGCAGACAGAACTTTGTATCAACAAGGAATTTAGTAGAATTGACGCCGAAGTGTGAAATAGACAGATCAATCATAGAAAGGACTTCCGCACTATAGAGATTGTTGGACCATCTGCCGGTTGCTCAGTTAATTATACGCCATGGCTTGCCGAGATCATGTTTCACGATCCACACATTCTTCGTGCCGCGTCAGAACGGCTTCATGATACTCGTAACCTACTTGTGCACTGTGTCATGAACCACCATCTCCAATACAAGGCAACATTAGCCCAGCGTAAAACCTTGTCCAAACATACTTATGACCTTAGATGCATAATAACATCTCAATAATACTGGTCTCACGAGAGCACCCCATGACACCATGTGATGTTCCAGCAAAGTGCAAAAGATCTCTCCATTAGTGTTGTAAAATGCAACTATAATCTCTTATCGATCACTAAATACGATGCAAGTCAAGTCAAAATAAGTAAAGGGGGCGAGATATACAAGAGGGAAGAATCGAAAGAATGACCAGAACTCTGTCAAATGTTTTACATGTATTTGTTTAAGATAGAGAATTAAAAAAAATAAATACTTGGTGATAAATCCGTAATAATTCTTTGTAACGAATAGTCAGTACCAAAAACTAGCTAGTTACTGCAAAAAAGTGAATAGCTTCAAAATAACTTTATGGAGACAACTCGATTTTGAGTCATGAGAAATAAAAGTTACTAACAATTTTAACGATCATTAATTTGAATGGGAGGTTATAACAAATTCTTCTACAATTCGGATAGCGATTAGAACTGTTAATACATGAAGTGGTTTTTTCTTTTTCTCCATGCACATCCCGGCTAAGTTGTGTGGTGTGAGGATCAGACGATCATTCACGTTTGATAGGATGATTGATCTTATCCGACGAGATTTCGAAGAAGTTCAAGAGAGGTGTTTAAAGTTGAAAATATTTTGATTTTGTTGTTAAAGATTTTGTAAAGTTGCTTTACGGTAACGTTAGCAACCGGATGCCTGTAGAATTTAAGGATCCTGATATAAACGACAGAGTGAAGTTATTTAGACGCTCTTTTTTCTACTATTTATGGACTTTTTTCCAAGTGTTATTTGTCGCTAAAGCTAAAATATTGCAATTATACATAGGTGAAGACGTGTGTTCATAACAAAAGATAGTGGTATAACCTCTTCAGTAAGAATTCTTTGCGGGGAGTAGTATTTTTGCAGATATCTTTAATAACAATCCTGCTTAACATTTTTTTAGCGTCATTAATTAAAAGCAACTAAGCATATGTAGTGACCGACTTTTTCAGTATATGCAATGTTTATCGACTCTTCCTACAACCCGAACTGTAGTAAAAAAATTTATTATATTTATATTAAATTATCAAAGAGACAACAAAAGTATAACTTTGGTAAGTGTACTCTGAAGTTTGATTAGCACTTGAAAAAATTCCTGCTGATGTCCCGGTTGGAATAAGATAACTACAATTCCTGTATAACGATAATTAATGGTCATTATATATTTTTAAACTTTTATTTAATAATGTTAAAAAGTGATATTAAGAATAGTCGCTTAAAGTATTGACAAAAATATCATTAACTATATCTGGTGATTATCAATTATTCCTAAAATAACAGAAAGAAAAACTATCATTAACACTTAATGCCAAATATGTGATGTGAGCCAAGTACTTTATAAGTATGCATTTTTTTCTTGTTGCGTCAGCTTAAATAGTATGCAATTGAATTGACAACTAAAGTTGCAGCAGAAGCAGAATGCCACTAACAAACATGATTAGCAGGTTCTATGCATTAATCTTTACTACAATAAGCAATTGAATTGACAAGACCTTGGAATGATTCATGTGCCAGCTTGTATAATCCTGGGCCTTCATGTGAACCAGGTGCCAAGAGATGGATAAGCTCTGATGTAATATATATAGGTGTCTAATTAATGCATGCCAAACTTTTGCCTTTTGTAACTCCTTTTAATTAGCTAATAACCTAATAATGCCAAATTGGTCATCACTTTAGTTATGTGCAAAGATTTGTTGCCAAAACGAGAAAGATTTTTTACATTTTAATTAGCTAATAGCCTAATAATGCCAAATTGGTCATCACTTTATTAGTGTTATGTGCAAAGATTTGTTGCCAAAGGGAGAAAGATTTTCTTAAATATAAAAATGTCTTTCTACAGCTCTCTTATATCTGGGAAATTGATACCATGTTGAAAGTTTTTGGGTTAATTACACCCATGTCCCTGATGTTTGGGGGTAATTACAGATAACACAAAGTTTCAATATATAACATACGTGACCAAAAACGTTAAAAAAAGTAACACTTTTATCCAACCGTCAGTATTGTCCAAAAAGTATAATTTTCGTCATTATGTATTTTGAAAATGGCAATACTACCCCTGTAAATATCGTCACAAAAAGTATAATTTTCTCTTAACATTTAAACCCAAAATGTGAAGTCACCACCGGCAGTCCCTGTGCCGCCAGCAGCTAGGCCACAAACTCAACTGATCAGACCACCATGGCCCAACAACGGGCCACCACCGTAGGCACCAGTCTCCTGCTCGACGCCTTACACCATTTTCGGCGAAGGCAGATGGCCAACAACGGCCACTGCTATTCTTCACCGGCGATTGCCACCAACCAAACACCAATGTACATCCCCATCGATCGGCCCACCCACGGCCGGCGAAGCACAACCACAACTGCTCGCTTCCACAGATCGGCCACCCACCGTTGCTGTCGGAGCAGACCCACCACCAGGCATCGATCGCACTGGTGGGCGCGATGGTGCAAGCCCATCGTGGTGGTGATGGCGCTGCCTTGCTAGTGGTCACGGTGGCGCGCATCTCGATGGAGGAAGCCGGTGTCGCGACGTAGCTTGGTGACGCTTGCGATCTTGGACAGCGCGGGGTATGGAGGTATGGCGACCGCGACAGGCAGATCGGTATGGTGACAGCGATCTTGCGGTGCCGGTGCCTCGCCGGAGGGCCTGCTACTGCGCTGACGGGGAAGGGGAAGGCAAACGGCGTGGGGGGTGTGGGTGCTGGGTGTGGGGAGGAAAAGAGGCAGACGCGTGGGAGTAGGGTAGGGGCGCGGGGAGGTGGGGGTGGGTGCTGGGTGTGGGGAGAGGAAGAGGCAGACGCGTTGGGGTAAGGCGTAGGGGTGGGTGATGGGTGTGGGGAGAGGAAGAGGCAGACGCGTTGGGGTGGGGGCGCTGGGGGTGGGTGTTGGGTGTGGGGAGAGGAAGAATAAACAGTAAATTAAGTGGGTAATTGATTTTAAAGTAGGGGAAATCAAGTCTTTTTGTTAAAACCGTTAAGACTTTTGTATTCCGATTTATCAATGGACATAAGTGTTACATTTTGAAACTTTGTGTCCTTATAATTACCCCCAAACCTCGGGACGATGGGTGAATTACGTCCAAAGTTTTTTTATCGTTCTTTCACACTAATCGGTTTGACGAGTGAACCATTTTTGACCCGCTGCACTTTATCGTGGGGAAAAGTCAAAATACTCAACTAAATTCAACAAGTAGTGTTGTCTGCTTAGGACTTTTAAATGAGGTGAAAAGAGTTATCCTTTTTAAATTTTGAAGGCTTAAGTAGGAAGATGGACAAGTGTCCCTAGCCTTGGGGACCTTTTCATCTTCTTTTTTGGTGCAGTTCTGAGGGACTGTTTGACTGCACCTAACATTTTGTGTAGAGGTTTGCACTCGATATTCGCCACCTAAGGGAAATCAACTCCTTTACGGCTTTCATCAGTTTTAACGACTTTCGTGACCCGAAATATGCTGCGGACTGGCTGGATCATTGATGTACAGCCTGTCTAATACAGGACATGTCGCATTGTTATACCCTTGTGGTGTTTTTTACTATTGTAGTTAGCATTTTTTCGACCTAAAGATGGGGTTGTCATCCTTCATGTTGGATGGTTTTCCTTTTCTTTTGTACATTCGTCTATTCATATCTGATATATATTTCCTACTCCTCTTCCCAAAAAAAAGACAAGTGTCCCTAGCCTTAGGGTGGCCTTTTTTTTTTTCCTTTCTAAGTTCATCAGGAAAATTATATTAGAATGCGACTAAGTTATAAGAATAGATAAGTTACTTTCCTTGAACACCAAAGGTTAGTTCGTCTTATTAAGTATACGAGTGACTAGGTAACTTTTTAAGAAGACCAAGATACATAGAGAAACCTATTACATCCATATAATGATTAAAGTAAATACAAGTTTACGATCATAACTCGTAAACGGTGGCCTTTCATACCATTCTCTCTGTGGCTCTTTCTGATATGATATCGGATCCTTAAAGGAAAAATTATAGATGCTATATAAAAATAGTCACAATTCTTCAGATATTCAAAACTAATGAGCGCGAAATAGTTTCGGTGACTTTTATCTAGTGACGCTATAAAAGTGCTATTATAAAGTTTTTCGGTCTTTAAATAACCAAGTGCAGTTGAGTTCATCAAGTTGGGCAGGATTTTCATGAGTTCAATCCACTAAAGGCATATTAAGGAGTTAATTGGGCAGTGATGCTACATATCCAAAACTCTAAGATCCAATCCAAATAATACTTTACTAACAACGCAGCAAAAGTATCCAGGTGATGGGTTTGTAGATCGAAGTGGATTAGCTTTCACTGGGCCTTCAGATTGGGTTTAGTTTATCCAAACCCAACCAATCTGCTTGACATGCCTACTTTTGTAGCATATCATGTGCCTCAATGTTTAGAGTTATCTCTAGTTTATCTTTTCAGCTACAAAAGTAATTAAGCTATTTATTTTTTTCTCCAACAGTTGAACTGCTCTTTGAAAAATTAGAAGAACAATAAAGGTAGATGTAGACCAATACAAAAAGGGGATGGTGAATGAAGTAATAAGGAAACCAAAATTGCTTGTAAATTACCTTTGTGGAAGAAGATTAGTGTTTATGTTAGGAAAAATAGCAAGAATGGTCCTCTCCTTTTGCTTTCGGTTGCGAGTTTGTCCTTGTGCTTTTTATTGTTCTTAATGATCATTGTAAAATGATTCTCTGCTCTAGTAAGTCCTTTTTGTCAATTTCGTCGGCTAGATCCAAATGGGGAAGGGCAACACGAAGTAACTTTCTTTAAATGAAAAATCTTACCAAGCTCTTCCTCTCTCTAAACCAATCACTTCATACCGTCGCCACCAAAGTTAATGTTTTTAGATGGTTAAAAAGAGGACAATGGGTGGGTTGATCATCCGGCGATAGGCTCGAAGGGTGACGGGCAGGGATGATTGTGGTAGGTAGGATATCGAGTAAGAAAGGTGGGTAAAAGATCCAATCGAGGGATGTGGTGGCTACAGTGTAGGGTTGGCGATGTCGTGATGCAATGTGGGTGGGGGTGCGAGATTAACGAGGTGATGATGGCAATGGCAAGGTGAGCAGCTTCAGCGACAAGAACGTCGGCTTATTTGTCACTAAGGTTGGGACAAATGCCGGATACATTGGTGGTAAGAGATGTTAGATTTTTTGAATTATGTGCTTTGACACACAATGGACCAGGGGCATATCCAGAAAATCAAATCGAGGTCTGCCAAAAAAAATAAAAAAATGATAGCTAACATAAAAGAATTCAAAAGGTTCAAGTTCATATAAAATATGAATAATCAAAAACACATTATAATAGCGTCACTATTGAATACGTTAAATACAAAATAGACTGCTCAATTTGATTCCACTTATAATATACTTTTGCTATGTATAGTGATTTATTTAACTTGTTAAGGTTAGTCAACAATAAATTACTAATTTTACATGCAAAAAATTTAAATCTTACTCTATAGATATATTACTAATGTGATTATCAATTGCATGAGTACGTTATTCACAAATAAGTTAACAAATTATAAGAATTTAAAATAATAAAAATAACTAACCTTTATTTTATTTTATTTTTTGGTTAAGAGAAGAAAAATATTATCAGTAAAAGGTTATACAAGCCGTCCCGGCCAGAGCAACTATATTACAGACATAAAGACATCATTAAACGCTATCAAAAACACTAAACAAACAACTAACATATATGCCGGAAACAAATTACAATTAGACTGAAACAAATCATATCTTACACTTCAGCCTAAGTTATCGTAACATGCCGAGACATACGGTTACAAATAAAACCAACTAAAGCAAAAAACCTAAAAATTACAACACAAACAAACTAGAAGACCAAAAGAAAACAACCAAACAAAATTAAACAAATACACTATGCACTGCCAGCCGCCCACTAGCAGACCTGACAGCCGACCTATGGGTGCAGCTCACCTTAAACCCCATGCCCCCTCGCCAGCGCCAGATTCCTCACCTTTTCAGGCCACCAAGCCCCGATAAACCCCAAGGCTGCCTCATTAACCTGCTGCACCGGAATCTCCATCAAAAGGATGCCTAATCTTCAGCCGAGCCCAGACCACCTATCGCACCTGCTCAGTTCTGACCACCAACCGCAAACTTCTCCGTCGTAACACGACCAAGCCACCTAATTCAACCATCTACAAGCGCAAACCAATCTAGGGCAAAGGGGGGAGGGGAAAATAAGCCCCAGAAGATAAACCCTAGCCTAGACTCACCAATCGATTACAACCCAAAGAAGCTCAAACCCTACAATCTCGACGAAGGAAGATCAGAAAAAACCCTCAACCAAACTCCAACCCTTGAATCCGAAATCAGGACAATTCATCTGGCAGAAATCGCACCCACCTGTTAGCCACCACAACCCAAAACGAAGAGCCACCGAAGCCCGGGACAGCAACACCGAACTTCGCACAAACCAATCACCATCGCCGGCGAAAAGAGAGGACCACGTCTGATCGGGCAAAATGTCGCAACCCCGACGGCAGTCCAACTCACCAAAGCTTCCCAGATCCCAATTGAAAACCCTAGCTAAAAACGACCAAACCTACCAAGACTGAAGAAGGCGAAAGAAGGGAACCTCCGCCCCACGCGCGCCAACAAAGTTGGGGCGGCCACGGCCTCTTATAATTGTTTATATGTCTTTCTTTCACTTTTCTTTTAGAGGAGTTTGTTGTTCATCTTAACTAACCTTAATTTATTCTTGTCCTTTTTTGTAATATGGAGATTTAGAATTTAGGAAGCAAATGACAAAGATTATGACAATGTACAAAGAGTAAAAAACACAACAAAAGGAAATTTTAATAAATTAATGCTACAATGTAGTGACATTTTCATAAATATTTTAAATATATTTATCCATTATTCAATGCTCCCCCCCCCCCCCCCCGGGGTCATAAGGGAGGTCCGCCCCCTATGATGGACTAAATTGATGAAAAAGACTTATTAAATTATAATATCTTTTTACAAGGACCCTTTAATAAAACACACAAAGGGAAAGAACGAAATCGAAATAGAAGGTAAAGGAGGACATCAATTTTTTTAATTTTTTTTGGGCTATGTTTTATTCTATGTACCATAGAGTGTAACTCATACACTTTTATAAAGCTATTTACATGACATAGCTATGTATTCTTACTCCTTTAATGTTAATTTCTTCTCCCAATCATCTTAAACAAGAACGTTTTTAACAACAATAAGAATATCAATAACCATATAAACGGTGATTGTTTAAAATGCTGCCCAAGGTTAAAATATGCTCAACAAAAGTGTTAAGCCACTAGGTATATTAACTGGTCTCAATCTCCATATATAGTCAACGTGAAATTTTGATATCAGCCCCTATGTATAACATGGAATATTAGACGATCCCAAATCTCGACTCCCAAAAAGCAAAATATAGTAAAGCGTAGCCTGAATGAAGTACGTGCAGAATACTAAACACAAAAGAATATATATATATATATATATATATATAAGCTCTGGTTATAAGAAAAAGGGTTATTATTACTAAACTCCTTAAGTTTAGAGATAAATTACACTGAGAACTGCATTTTGTCATAATATGACGTGTGACGTTGAGCAAACATAATCCTAATGACCTTTTTACTATCCTTTCTCTCTCATACTTTTATCACCACCACCATGTCTCTTTGTCCCCTTCAAATCCAACCACTAACTACCACCACGGCACCACCACTAACCACAACCACCGCACAATCTCAAATCGTAGCCAAATCTGCCTCAAAATCTACCAAATTTACCCTAACAATTTGTCAACAAAAATCTAGCCAAATTCACATCCTCCTCCACACTCCCACCCTGCTACCCCCACCCATACACAACTACCACAGAACACCAATGCAAGCAACTGCCACAAAATCCTCGACACACTCTGATAGGTTAACCCCACACACACACCCATACAAAATCGCACACCAAAAAAATTAAATGCACTCGCCCGAATCTGCTCCCTTCAACTCCAACCACTACAACACCACCTCAACAACTAAAATTCATGCTACAAATCTATTTGTCTTTGTCGGCAAAACAGTGAAACTGAAAATTGAGCTTAATCTTCTTCATTACAGGCTAGTTGTTGAATTCACTCACTGAAACTGAAAGCGCACACACCCACAAATATGCATTTTCATGCACGCACACACATACACATATGTGCATGTTTTTGTGTGTATTTATGTGCGTGCATATTTGAAAACCTGTGCGTGGAAAATTGAAAGAATCTAAAGGTGAGTGTTTGATGGTGGCGGCCAATGTGTGTGTGTGGTGGCCGGTGCAGCTGAGTTTGGTGAGCGGTACGGTGTGTGCGTGTGATGATCGGTCTAGTGGAGCGGGACTGTGATGGTTATGTTTGAAGGAGAAATGAGAAGAGAAAGATACGTGTTTAACAATACCATTGACATCTTCAAAATATAATTTTGCAACTTCAGTCAAAATCATTAATTAAGGAACTGTAACATTAAGAAAAACTAATATAATTTTATCACTATTTAAATAAGTTAAAACCCCCAAGGTTTATCTAATTGGACCCAAAATCATTTTTCTGTTTAAGAAGAATTGGATGGCCATCCACCTTGAGAGGCAATTTGGGTAACAAACAAACAAAAAAAATCATTTGGGAAGGAAGTTGTCTCTCTCTCTCTCTCTCTCTCTCTCTCTCTCTCTCTCTCACACACACACACACACACACACAAAACCACAGCCACCCACATATAGTGGTGCCCCCTCCCCTACCCCCCCCCCCCCACAATCATCCCTCTAGTCACACACACACACACACACAGAGTTTGCAGCCCTTGCCCCTCCAATCCCATCTACACGCACATGGAAATACCATATTGGGGCATTCATCATCTGTCCTATCACCCATCATCATAACACACACAACACCCACAAAAATCGAACATTCTTAACATCCATTATCCATCGCCCCGATGCATCACCCACCAACACACAACCCAATTTGCACAATTAGAGAAACACCTACTCGCACACTGTGGTGCCCCCCCCCCCCCCTCCACCACTTCCTTAATCACATGTGAAGTACACACACATGCAATAAGAAAACCCAAAACAGAGACTACTGCCCTCGCTCGTAATCCCTATAAGTTCACACACAGAAATGTCACACTCGCCACTCGGCACACCCACCATCTGACCCATATCTCACCATCATAACACACAAATACCCACCATCCATCGCCCCATACATCACCTACCAAAACAAACCGGTATATATACACAATAAAAACACTTACCCACACATGATGGTCCCCCCTTCCCCTTTTACCATCCGCCTAATCACCCACCATAGTTGATCACCTTTCTGCTATCTGCCTACTCGCCTTCATCCCCCAGTGCTACATTAGTCAAAATTATGGGATATGTTGGAAATTCATATGTGATGTTTTTACATTGCATGAGGTAGCTTGCTTACTTAACGCTTGCGCTAAAAATTCTTGCTAATATAATAGGCTTAGTGTCGGCTTTCTTGTGGCACCACGTATTTTGAAATGCAACTTGATCCTGGGTCTAGAACATGGGGGTTTGCTCCGAAAAATCAAACACACAACACCAACACACATAGTCTGATGTATTCAAACCCATTTCGTGCCTTTTCAAACGATTTTGAGGTTTGTGGCTTTCTTTGCACAATGTGTGCGGGTTTTGTGTGTTTGTGGTGGGTAATTGGACGAATATTGGAGGAGGGGGGAGTGGGGAAACACCACCATATGTGGGTGGGTTTGTTTGTTTTTGCGTATTTATGTGAGAGGGTATATATGTGTGTGTGGAACCTGAATCGCCCCTTAAATTGGATGGCCATCTACCTCTTTTTAACCGAAAAAAATAAATAATTTGGATCCAATTGGAACTAATCCTCAACTTTAGGGTGTACTGTGTTTAAATTAAAACCTCAAGGTCTATGAAAAGTTGAAATACAATTTAGGAGGTTTAGTATAATTTACGCAGTAAGTACGGGCATCGAACTCTCATTTAAATACGGGTATCATAAAGTGAACTCATGAAAATATATTATACTAAAGCGATACAAACTGGGTTGAGTCGGGTTTCATAACACCCCGACTTAAGTCGGTTTAACCAGAATCGAACCGACCCACAACCGACTTTTGTTACTCAAATCATCATCGTCCTCGATTTTTTTGACATAATTATCCAAACACCAGTGAACAAGGGATTCACAACTAAAATCTTCCCTAGGGTTCCGCTGCAACTGGTTCTTTCTCTACAAAGGTTTAATCATGGCGACCGCATCAGGTGTGTTTTCATAATTTCTCATATCTGCCAGTATGATTTCAACCTTTAATTTCATTCGGTTGGAATAAAGAAAATTTGTTGGGCAGTAGATAAATCATGTCTTTCTAAACTCTAGGATTCATCCGATGTATTTGTGCTTCATATTGTGCTGTGATTCTCTATTTTAATGAAAGATTGCGTTGTTGTTCATGAAATTCATCTTCTTCTGTTTTGGTAAAGAAGATTTTTTTTTCCCACCCGGATCGTGGTAGTTTCCGTGGAAACAAATGGGCCTTTGGGGGAATAAATTTTACTGGTTTTACGAAAGGAAATTGGGATGCCACAGTTTCCCCCCAAAGAGACACGGTGAAAACCCACCCATAAAACACACACATAAGCATATCGAGTTTGGGGAGGGGTTTTAGTTGATCGAAGAGAAGAATTTACTTCAGCTGGTAAGCCTTCACGACATGGTTATCACTTTTGGAAAGGGTGGACTGGGAGATAGAGACTACTTCACCCGCGACCTCAGCGTCCGCTGCCAGCAGGGGTGCGTGTGTTCTTATGGAAGTTTTAAACATGTTCCAGTCTGGTACCGTGGCATAAGCATGCACCGAAGATCTCCATTGTGCCAGACTTGTAGTAGTTTTCTGCTGAAAACCGAGTAATTTCGTCACGAAAATAACATCAATCAAGTGATTAAGAGTAAGTAGCTATGCCTTGCATTTGTTGTGCAGTCACGTGTTAACTAAGACTGCTATATGTGGCCTGAAAGTTGCAATTCTGCACTTTCAAATTCTGAGTCTCTCTGTCATGATCATGATAACCTTAACTTAATTGATTCCCTCTTGTATTGTGAATTGTGATGCAATGAACTTGTTTGGAATTGTTTCTAACTGCATTACGTTTTCTTTTTGTATTTATCTTGGTGTTTGATTTTGTTTTTTTCTTGCATCCATGACCTTTCATTGCATTTATTTGGATTCCAGTGGCATTCAAATCCAGGGAGGACCATCGAAAGCAGATGGAATTGGAAGAAGCCCGTAAGGCTGGGCTTGCACCGGCAGAGGTTGATGAGGATGGAAAAGAAATTAACCCTCATATTCCTCAGTATATGTCATCTGCCCCTTGGTATCTCAATGCGGAGAGGCCGGTATGTTTTCTGCTTCTTATCGTATAGTATGCTGTCCCTTGACGCAGAAGGCTAGAGGCTGAAACAAAAATCTTGTGTTTCCAGAGTCTAAAACATCAAAGGAAATGGAAGTCAGATCCAAATTACACGAAATCATGGTATGACAGAGGTGCAAAAATATTTCAGGCTGACAAGTACAGGAAAGGCGCATGCGAAAAGTAAGCTAGTCCTTCTTTCTTATTAACTTAACATCTCTGTGTGTATCTTTACGCATGCATGTCTGTTCTGTGTTCTTCATCTATGACGCTTTAATTCCTAAGAGAATTTTCTTCTTGTTCTCTCCTTTCCTTTTATTTATTTATTTTCTTTTTTGGGATATTGGTTTATTGGTGTTGATGGGGTTTAATTACGATTAAGTTTTCGGAAGCTTCTAACGGGCACATCATCGGTGGTGCAAAAATTCTATGTTAGGGGCTTGTTTCGGTACAAGATACATAGACACTAAGCTTAGATGTCTTAATAGAGTTAGAAAGAAGCATGAGGTCAGGGATTAAAAAGTTTCTTTACCAGTTAAAACGCAGACTTAGCAACAAGAACAGATGAAAGAGAAGTAAAAGAACAATTAGCATTACTTTCTTTCATGTTTGAGACAAGAAATAGCACGTTTGTACCATTCTGGATTAGTACTAGGAATTATACTATAGAAACATCATGACTCCATTATGTTTCTTGCTTTAAATTCTTACAATCGTTGCTTTTGCTTGCTAAAGCTGCGGAGCTATGACACACACTGGAAAGGCGTGCATGGAAAGGCCCCGCAAGTTGGGAGCGAAGTGGACAAGCAAAAATATTGCGCCTGATGAGAAGGTAGAAACCTTTGAGCTAGATTATGATGGCAAACGGGACCGTTGGAATGGTTATGATGCAGCATCATATGCCCATGTCATTGAACGATACGAAGCTAGGGATGAAGCTAGAAGGAAGTTTTTGAAGGATCAGCAGCTTAAAAAGTTAGAGGAGAAAAACAATAACCAGAATGGAGAAGATGGGGCTAGTGAAGATGAAGATAATGAAGACGACTTAAAGGTGGATGAAGCCAAGGTTGATGAGAGCAAACAGATGGACTTTGCGAAGGTCGAGAAGCGTGTGCGTACTACAGGTGGTGGCAGCACAGGAACTGTTAGGTGAGCTATTCTGTTCTGCTTTCATGGTTTTTCCAACCTTATATGTCTTCAAATGGTAATTTTTTTTTACAATTTATTGTTTTACCTAAATTATATGCTATCCTCTTGGTATTTGGCTGGCTCCTTTGTGACACATAATCCCCTACACATGGACCTCCTTTTATAGTGGTTTTGTTTGCACTTCACTGTGGAGAAACAAGGGAATGAAGTGTTACAAAGAATTTGTAGGGATTTTTGGATCGCTTTTTTTGGTTGATCAGAAAAGTCTATGTCTACTGATTTGTCCTCTCTGCTCATGGTCAGGAACCTTCGTATCCGAGAGGATACTGCAAAGTACCTTCTTAATCTTGATGTCAACTCTGCCCACTACGATCCCAAAACGCGATCCATGCGTGAGGATCCTCTTCCAGATATGGATCCAAATGAGAAGTTCTATGCTGTGAGTCCCCTCACAATTTAGACATTTTAGTGTCTTCTAGCATGCTATGTATATCCTACCCTCTTGGTTCGTATTTCTCTCATTTTCATTCATGTGTTTTGTTGCATTACAGGGAGATAATCAAAACAGGGTAAGTGGTCAAGCTTTGGAGTTCAAGCAGCTCAATATCCATGCGTGGGAAGCATTTGAGAAGGGAACTGATGTCCATATGCAAGCAGCTCCATCTCAAGCTGAGTTGCTTTACAAAAATTATAAGGTCAATAAGGAGAAGTTGAAGTACCAAGTCAAGGAGACAATCACGGAGAAGTATGGAAATGCAGCTGCTGAGGAGGCACTTCCAAAAGAACTATTACTGGGACAAAGTGAAAGAGAAGTTGAATATGATCGTGCCGGTAGGGTCATAAAGGGCCAGGTAAAAACTTGATATAAGTTAATTCTTGATGCTTTTGTTATGTCATTGTGATAATGGAATCTTGCTATATATGGAATATTTGTTAAGAAATTGTTGCTCACTTTCAACACATCAAAGATATAATCGAAGAATATATCGCATACTCTGTTACTGGATCTTTATAGTTTGTTCTTTCTTTGACAATCCACCTGCGACGCTTTGGCATGCAAAATTCTGCATTGTTACCTCGATTTGTCTTAAAGAAACTATTTTTTGTGGCACATGCAATGCATATGCAAAATTGAGTCGTTATCACTTTTTTCAAAGCTTTAATTTTTAATTTTTTAATACCATGTCTCACTCGAATAGTGTGACACTTGTAGCTCAGGGGAGCATGTAATACTAAATGAGGTATCACACCAAAAGGGCTATTCCCTTTATAAGTAGTATAGATATAGATGGTGGTCGCCTTCTCCTCCTTTCAGATATTGACTCTTTTTGAAACCTTTTAAGTTTCGGTTCTTTGGAAGGTTTGGTAGAAATTTTCTTGCAGCTCAGTCCTGTTATCATCAGGACTCGAGGACATATATCGCTTCCTTCTTTAGCCTGGATCTCAAATGTAAACTGATTCCTCGTGCAGATATGAGAGGCTCTTTGTATATAGCACTCCTCATGTTTTTCTTCTCTAAGGCACACCGTACAGCTTGCTTAGGGGAAAGCCCCCCCCCCCCCCCCCCCCCCGCCCCCCCGGTGCGAGGATTTGTCACTAAAATATAACATGCAAATACATACATATACTTGAGCCTGCAATAGTGTAGCATAAAGCAATAGAAATTTTTTACACTTATGTAATGGTATGGGGCTATGGTCTCATGTATAGGCCAGTTCATGTGGGGTGCGGTTTGGGGGTTTCTGGTGGGGGGGGTGGGGGATGAATAACCCTTCTTGAGGGTAAGGGTAATCATAATATATTAGCGGGCCAGGACCTTGTGTACTTTGGGAATTCCAGGGTTGGATTGAGCTTACCTCCTCCTCGAAGGCTGATTATTTAATACCTTTATATTGCTTCCACATATGCGTATGGGCAACAAAGATGCTCAATGGGGAAAAAATAACGGATGACAAGCTAAAACTTTTTGGAGATAGATAAGATGTCATGTCCTTGTAAAAGGAGAATACAAATAACTTCCATTACCTAAGTCTTGTTTGGTTGTTTTCTTGTTGTGTTGATTTCACTATTGTATGCCTATTGGCTGGTATTCTTCCTCCTCTCTCTTAAGGTAGTGGGAAGTTTATGACAAAGTTTTGTGTCCTCTAACCAGACATGAAGATCTCTCCGTTACATTGCTTACAGCATGCTGCTTTTGTACATGTCTTTTACTGAGCACTCATACATTTGCAGGAGATGGCTCTTCCAAAGAGCAAGTACGAAGAAGATGTTTACATAAACAATCACACAAGTGTTTGGGGTTCATGGTGGAAGGATCACCAGTGGGGTTACAAGTGCTGCAAACAATTTATTAGGAATAGCTATTGTACAGGTTCTGCAGGAATTGAAGCTGCTGAAGCTGCAGCAGATCTAATGAAGGCTAATATTGCTCGTAAAGAGGCTGCTGAAGGTTATCTTTAAGGCTAATTATGCTCATTATAGTTGTGACTTTTTTGTTGAGTTCTTGCTAATCATCAATTGCAATCTAGATGATTACTAATTTGTGGAGTTTGTTGTTTTTCTATATGTAAGATGTACTTTTTGAGTTTCTTCAATATATACATTATGTTGTTTTTGTAGTCTTTTGGTCTGACACTATTTACTATGAATCAGAGATGCCTGCCCCTACTGAGCAAAAGCAGCTTGCAACTTGGGGGACTGATATACCAGATGATTTGGTTTTGGACCAGGAAAAACTGGCTGATGCGCTCAAGAAGGTAAATTATATGTGAGCTTATTTCTTGGGGAAGAAGGGTTTTTGTGTGGGAGGTTGGGGGGTTGGGAGAAGTCCAGGGGGATGGGGTGTAAGGAGATTTTGGGTTAGGCTTGTTAGTGTTCCAGTTACTTTAATAGATTGGTTGTTTAGTGTACTTGGCTTCATGTTTATTTGATATTAGGGGCGATTGGCTGTTTAATCTAGACTTTGTGAAACTGATAAAAACTATAGGTGGTCAGAGAAAAACTCTTCCCTAATGGACTTGGGTCAAGCTTCTGAGGTGTTTTACGGCTGTGAGTGCCTTCACCTGACACATTTCCTTGTTGCGTTTGATCTGGCAGGAGGACGAAAGGAGGAGAGAAGAGAGAGATGAAAGGAAGCGGAAATACAATGTCAAGTGGAATGATGAGGTATGTCTAACTTCCTAGCTGTATTCGCGATCTGAAGCACTGTGATTCAAGAAATGAACTTTCTTTTCTTTTTGTGGTTTTTTTAACCACACTTGTACCGTTTGTAGGTTACTGCTGAGCATATGGAGGCATACAGGATGAAGAAGATCCATCATGACGATCCAATGAAGGACTTCCTTCACTGAGTTCAGACTAGAATAGACTTCCTTCACTGAGTTCAGACTAGAATATTACACACTACACTGCTGGTGTTTAAAACTTCAAAGTTGTGTTGCCAGTCTCTTTTTGTGTGCGCTCTGCTGTGTGTATGAATATGACTATTGCGACATACATTGGCATCTATTTCTCTGTTATATAACATAATTTTCTCTTTCTAGACTTTTTAGTTCCCTCACCCCCACTTCCTTCAGATTGGTTCATTCCTAACTTGATGAGATCCCCCGTCCATCAAGACCTCATGGTCATGCCTATTAAGGAAACTTGATCATATTTGCTACATAAACTTGAACTCGATATACACATGCTGTGTTTTCATCTACATACATATTATCGGACATCGAAGAGCATCTAAAACTCGACTAGAAACCGAAGGAAAAAGATTTTGTACTGTATATCTTAAGCTACAAATGACGAGCCACCATTTCCTGTAGCTGCATCTCTGCCCTGAACCTAGTTATGAATTCCTCTGCTCTCTCGTTGATTCTGTGCAATTGAGGTGAGGCCAGCACCATGGATTCCCACATATCATCGGCAGCATGGTTTCCATGGTCGCCATCTTCGATGCTTGTTCCTGCCACAGTGGCATGCCTATCAACGGTGAGTTCGTTTTTCTTTGCACTCTGTGAGCTCGTTTTTACTTCCCGCTTGCTCGCTGCTGCTGAAGCTGATGGCTGGCGTTGCTTCCGAACTGATGAAGGCTCGAAAAAGAGCCGGTCGATGTACACCGGTGCAGGTCCCTTTTGGAGGCGATAACGGCGATGATAACCGAGCTTATGGACTGGTTGCGTAGTCCGTCTTTTACGTTTAAAACGGGACTGAAGGGCTAGGGAACGCCAGAAAGCTGGCTTGCGGGTAGTGTTGAGCTGATAGTTGGGTTTTTGGATGGCTTTGGATCTGTGGAGCTTGTGCAGTTTGCTCTGTAGTTTTGTGGTGAATGCCCTCCACGCCTTTCTAGCTGGTAGAAGTCTCCTTATGTTCAAGAAAGACATGGGGGACAATTGATGGAGCGGAGAGGAGGCCATGGGATGTTCTCTTATAGAATGGTGCAGTGGGATTCTACTTGCTTATATTAATGTTGTTTATTTGCTTCTACGCGATTTCAGCATATTAACTCTTACGCTAAGTTTTTGAAAGAACGCCCAAGGATCAGGACCAGCTCTTGTTCTGATTCTCTCAGGTCCCAAAATTGGGTCGAGTCGCTTACAAATAGATTCTGCTTGTTATTTTATGCAGACCAAAAGCCATAATGTTCTTGACGTTTGATGCCTTTTCCTCCCAAATAAAACTTCAGGATAAAAGTTATTCAGTCTAATATTCCCTGCTATCACAATCTCTCCAATGTCGTTTATCGTATAAATTAAGGCTATTTGTGTTTGTTCTCGTTTCATGAAAAAATTTCTTGACTAAACACGGGATTGAATCTGGGAACTGCTCAACGTACATTTTGGATTGGAAATGCGATGTGGAATTAACTCCAATGAAAGCTCGTATGCGTGGAAAAAAACTTCAACGTAACGGTTATAAAGACGATGTCCTATAGCTAATGACTATTAACTGAAAATTCCTCCATCTCGTTAGATTCTACCTGTACGTTACATCACATCGGATCACCATTAAAGATTTTCTCGTATGTGTTATGCTGGTTGCGTCGCCTCGAGACTTTTATACCATCAAGCTTCCAAACTTAGTCGAAAGCTAGCCGTAACACTACTACTTTGGTCATTTTGCAAGTCTTAAATTGTGGTGTAGTTTGCCAGAAGTGAAGATCATGGCAGGGAAAAGCTTGAGGATGGTGCATATCTTAAACTCGTACAGTTAGTCGCACATGGATATGAAAGTGATGGACTCCGACTACGTGTGAGAGCCAACGAATTTCCTTTCCAGTGCCCACTTGAAAGATTCTTAAGTAGCTTACAAGTTAAGCCGAGCTATGACCACAACTTATTCCCCAGTTATATATCCCTCCTATTAATTTTTTTTTTCCTTCAATCTATAGCACTATATGTTCGTATAAGTTTCTGATTTTTCGACCAAACTACTCGCACCATTTAGTCATTGTCCGGTCCGAAGTGTAGTCCAAATTGGTAGTTGAGACGAGCCAAACGATGATCTCGGGTGCTATAACTATATCAGATTCAAAGATTGAACATTTTTATTTATATGTCACAGATGATCAAGAAATATGTTTCTATTTTTAGTGATAATGTCACATTTCTTAAGCCGCTAAAAACTCACTATAAATTTAGCAGGACACAATCCGCTTCAGTTTTATCCTGCAGTGCCAAAATTTTTGTACAAGTAGTGAAAAGGTGAACCCCTAGTCTTTAGACACGAATGATAGCAATAATTTCAGTAGATTCCAAATTTGAGAAACGGCTTTTGCTTAGAAAACGAATTTCTGCGTAATTCACAACTATGTTTTTCTGTCGAAAAAGGAGATCGATCCGCCCTGAAACCAGGAATGGCTGGGACTCGTGACCGATTGACTGTTGTCATGTCCAAGATTTAGCAGCAGTAATGCACTAGCTTATGCATAAAGAAGTTGTACCACATTCAGTAAGTTATCGTGCATTATACCCAAATTCACCAAAGGGAAGTCCAATCTCAAGTATGGTTACTGATCGTGCCCAAACATAACACCAAACAAACCTAAAAATGTCTGTGTGCTACCAGTTTTGGGAGCTCAGAGAGAACTTGGCAAGTGGTTGGTGCCATGCAGAGTTGTTCACCGTGCACCACTTGGCAAGACCACCACGTAAACACCCAGTGCAAGGTGGCGCAAACCGATCAACACGACTTACCCTCCTCATGCAGAAGAAAACAGACTTTATTGCCACTCGGGCCACCACTTTTTCCTAGAAGCCAAGCCCCTGTACACTATATAATGGCCTCTCTCAGGCCAAACCCATTGCATCTCGAGATCTCCCGTTTTCCTCTGTGCTTGCTTGCAATGGCTACCAAGCTGCTTCTAGCAATATTCCTCTCTCTGCTTGTGTTGGCCGCAGTCGGGCGGCACCAGTCCACCCGACTGAGCGACGCCCAACAATGCCGGCTCCAAAGGCTAACGGCCAGCCAACCATCGCAAAGCATTCAGTCCGAGGGCGGTACCACCGAGCTTTGGAACGAGAGGGAGGACCAGTTCCAGTGCGCCGGGGTTGCGGCTTTGAGGAACACTTTGCGGCCCAATTCCCTCTCATTGCCTAACTTCCATCCTGCCCCACGCTTAGTTTACATCGAGAAAGGTAAGGAGAGAGACAAATACTACATAGAGATGAATCTTAATGTTTCATCTGACATTGAAACGATTTTTGACGCATGCAGGTCAGGGGTTGATCGGGATTACCTTCCCAGGATGTGCAGAGACATACCACTCGAAGTCACAGCAATCCTGGAGGGGCCAAGAAGAAGAAGAGCAACAGCAGCAACAAGAAGGGCGTGGCAGAAAATCTGACCTGCACCAGAAGGTGCACCGCTTCCGTAGGGGAGACATCATTGCCCTTCCGGCTGGTGCAGCCCACTGGTGCTATAACGATGGCAATGAAGATCTAGTTGCCGTCTCAATAACCGACCTCAACAACCAGGCCAATCAGCTCGACCAGAAACTTAGGGTAATCCTAGAACCACATGCACAAGCGCATATCTCGCACTCTTTTTCAAGTATTGTACTCCATGCATTGAATTGTTGTGCTCTCATGAAACGATTCATGCATGCAATGCATGTTGTACAGCACTTTCGAGCACAGCCACAACAGTTGGATAAACCGTATATAGCAGCAGTTTGTTGCTAAATGTGCTGCATGCTAATATCTTTTGTGTGCATGTAGGCCTTCTACCTAGCCGGAGGAGTTCCAACGCAAGGACAACAGGGGCAGTATGGCCAGCAAGCTAGGGAGACATTCCAGAACATTTTCCGTGCTTTCGACGAGGAATTGATGGCCGAGGCATTCAACGTACCCAGGGAGATCGTGAGGAGGATGCAACAGGAAAACGAACGAGGACTCATTGTCAAGGTCCGAGAAGGGATGCGCGTGATAAGACCTGACGAAGAAGAGCAACAGCAACAGCAAATACCGTGGGCAGATGAATCTAACGGCTTAGAAGAAACTATTTGCTCCATGAAGATCAGCACCAACGTTGACAGCCGGAGAGAAGCTGACATTTACTCGAGGCAAGCCGGAAAAATTAACATTGTCAATCAGCACAAGCTTCCGATTCTTCGATTGCTCGACATGAGTGCATCCAAAGGCAACCTTCTACCGGTAAGATATGCATGTTAAACCTACAAGAGTCACTAACACAAAGTCTATAAATTATCATCTTACTCATATCATTTTGAGCAGTTGGAACTTGCACTTGAATTTGGGCTACCTAGTCTCACTGAATAGAGTATAATTACTTCATTTTTTGCCCATGCCTCAGAATGCATCGTTCACTCCACACTGGTCGATGAATGGCCACAACATCGTGTATGTGACTAGAGGCGAAGCCCAAGTGCAAGTCGTCGGAAGCAACGGCCAAACAGTACTCAACGAGAGGGTAAATCAAGGCAACATGTTTGTGGTACCACAGTTCTATGCCTCGACGGTGAGGGCAGGAAGGGATGGCTTCGAATGGGTGACATTCAAGACGACTAGCTCGCCTATGTCGAGCCCTCTTGCTGGTTACACTTCAGTTTTCAGGGCCATGCCGCTGCAAGTCATTACCAACTCGTATCAAATCTCCCCAAGTGAAGCCCAGAATCTGAAGCTGAGCAGGGGAGGGCAGTCTTACCTGCTTTCTCCAGGGAGGAGTAGTTCTTGAATGGGACTTTTTTACATATCCCCCTATCTTGTACTGCTGATACTTCCAGTAGTATGTAATCCTAAGTGCAGAAAAATCTATGTTGTGTATGTTTGATGCGGAGAAAAATATGTATGACTGAGGTCTATAATGTTAGTAATAATAAAACGTGGCTGTCGTGGTATTCACGTATTATTTAGGTTTTGCAGCCTTCCATTTTCAAAAAATGTAAATGCAAAAGTGATGAATTTAGCAGGGATTCCATTAGGCTCCCGTTCTCGGCGCAAGTGCAGTCCACAAGGACAGTTCTTCAAGCTAGAACTCGACGAGTTTAGCTGCCCCAGTGTTACCCTGTATATACTCTATTGAACGGCTCAAAATTCAGGCCTGCTTAGAAATTCACAAGGTAACCAAGTATTGCTTTGCGTCTCACCCCAGTGAGACTCGAACAAACGACCACAAGGACAATTCTTCAGGCTAGAACTTCACTACAACTTCACAATTCTACTAAAACTACTTGAATTCTCTGTTTTTTGAATCTTGAATCGGTTTTCGGTATCTAAATGGAAAGCGGGGTGTTGGGGTGATGTTAGATTGTGCGCATTCTTGGTACTGAAATAGTATGCAGTACATCCTAAGAAATAGAATTGGGACTTAACGAGAGGGAAACAACCTAACGTATATATACTCTGAAGGAGCAAGAATTGATACAAAATGAGGCCGATCTCGGCCTTGAAAACAATTAAGTTGCCAGTTAAGAGAGCCAAGTACTAGTCCCTTTTCGTTTCGTTCTTAACAAAGATAAGAGATATATATACGGAAAATAAAAAGTTATCTAGGATGACAGACTCATCTGTAACCATGATTAAGCACAAATAGGCCACCACATACCAAAAAGGTAAACGTACAACATGTCCACACCTACACACACACACACACACACAGAGGAGAACACCAAAACCACATAGCTAGGATAGCTAGGTCGTAAGTATCAAGAAGAAGACACTAACATGTTCTACCATTCTCGATGCAGAAAATAGCTTGCGTGTGCTACCTAACACGCCAGACCAAATGCTAAATTAGGTCTTGGATGTTTCATGATGAGAAAAAATATGTATGACTAAGGTCCATAATGTTGGTAATAATAAAACGTGGCTGTCATGGTATTCGCTATTGAGGTTTTGCAGCCTTCTATTTTCAATATTGTAATTGCAAAAGTGATGAATTTACCAGAGATACCATTAGTCTCCTGTTCTCAGCTGTCGACCCTTTCTTCTACTCCTCAGCAAACCTTTTGAAAAGAGTTTGGTGTTCTGTCATGGGCCATTACATGTTGAGATTCTTCAAAGTTGCAAGTCGGTCTCCCCCATTTACTTCCCAACAGAACTCACCCCCCCCCCCCCCCGAGACCCTACCCCCCCCACCCCACCCGCTCAAGACCGCACAGGTTCCCACGAAACAAACCCAAACCAAGGCTAATCCCCTCCACAACAAGCCTCTTGGAAAAATACGGGGAGGTGCTGCCGAATTTTTCGCAGACATAAGACTAAGCATGAGTTATTCCTGTTTTATAAACATGTGCTTTTCTGAATGGGATAGAATCACTATCTATTAGAGAATGGAGGGGAAATTACAATGATGAGGTGGAATGTTGACGAGGTAGCAAAGCCAACCTGCCACCAAATAGACTTCCTCGGATGAACCCAAAGTACAAGTTGAAATATTCAGGTTCTTTCCCTAGTACCAACAGGTGGAATGGGGGTACCAATAGAGACGAGGGCAAAAACGGAAAAAATCTGACCGCTACTCTTTCTAGTGGTCAAGCAAGTGGTACTTACAAAAAAGTAATTTGGACCGTTCACGATCACACGTGGACGGCGTGTGTAGTGGACCTTGGGTCAACCTAGGTCCTACCTCCTTACAAAACATGGGTACCCCTAAGGGGCCCAACCCTTAGCTCAAGGTTAAGCCTTATAAGGAGATAACTTGACTTTATCTCTTCAATGTGGGATACTCTTTTCCCTTCAAGGTGAACCTTTGATTTTGAGGCTTCTCCATCAACGGGGGAAGCATCCTGAGCTTTTGGCCTTGCACTTGATTTGAAAAACCATGTTATACAAATCCATGCAATCAATTTATGAGGATTTTGAACTATATGTTAACATGGTTTCCTAAAGAGGTCTCTACTTATTTTGAATGTGATTTTTAATGATATTTACCCAACAAAACCAATATGAAAACAAAACTTAAATTAAATCTAATTTGGTTTGAACTCAACAACGAGGGTCGAGTGCTCAACAACTCCAATCAACTGTATTGCATTGTATCCAGCTTCTTTTACATGAGGGAGGACCTACGATATCAGAGAAAAAGTAGATGTTACTGCTAAGCGCAAGAGAGAAAAAAGCAAACAAACCTGTGTTGTTTATGTTGAAATGTTGTGGTTTTCTTCGAAAACCCTTTTAAAATTATCGTTTGATTGTATATAGAAAGATTGTTTAAACCGCTCTATTTCTCCACTTTCAAAATTTTCTATTGGTTTGCGATACTTGTAGCTGGAATCATGGGGATAAGCCCTGCCATCGTATGACGAACTCTTGCTTCAATTATGGAAAGGTGGGGTATTATGTTATGGAGTGCCCGTATCCGAGGAAAGAAAGATCGGTGAGTGTTCTTCCACCAGCTCGATTGAAATGCTCGGAGAAGCAGAGGGCATTATAATATAGCTAAAAATAGACCTTCAATCAGTGGATGTCACGTGGCAGTCATGACACATGGTAGTCATGACACGTGGCCCTTGGACAATGCTATGGTAGCTAGATTGTGACCTGTAGGTCACGGTTCAAAACACGGAAACAGCCTCTCCACTAAAGTGGGGGGGAGGCTACCCTACCCAGACTAACCTATATTATCATTTCACTTCACACACTACAGCTCGTAAGTGAAATAAGACAAACCTGCCCAGCCTCAATGAGACCCAGCATAGCCCAAGCAGTGTTCACTATATGTGATTTCCCTTCTGGGGTATGTAACTATGGACAGTATACACTTTGTCAGTTTGGCCAACAGTTCAAATTGATTCAAGGGATCTCGACCCCTTTTTATAGATAATGGTTTCTTAGAGGCAACAAAAAGACTTTCGGAGGAAAATGGCAGCCTACCCTAGTCCAGACCCTTGGCCATTTGGACCTGGGCTAGCACTATTCATACCACAGGCCGGTCGGCACAGGCTTTTACCTTGAATTCCATTATCACAATAAACCTAAAATTCCGTGTTGTTTCTTCACCATTAAACTCTATGTCAGTAGACAATTTCTGACGACTTGGAGCTTTGATGGTCACAACACTAGCTGCTCAACACATAAAAACTTCCTTGTATTTGGAGTTGCTCAAAGAAAGGATGAACACTAAGAAGCAAGGGCCTAAAAAAGAACCAAAGGTGGAAAGAAGAGAAGGAAAAAAGAAAGGGGGGCGTACAGTGCAGGCCACAAAGATAGTTCTTCAAGCTAGAACTTCACTAGTTTAGCTGCTCCGGGCATTGCCCTGTATATACTTAGCGGCTCAAATTTCACGCCTGCTTAGTCATTCACAAGGTAACTGATTGCTTTGCGTCTCACCCAGACGAGACTCGAACAAACGACCACAAGGACAATTCCTCAAGCTAGAACTTCACAATTCTACTGCAACTACTTGTGTTCTCAAGAGGGAAACAACCCTACTCTGAAGGATCAAGGATGTATATAAGATGAGGACGACCTCGGCCTTGAAAACTCTCAAAGTTGCCAGTTTTTAGTCGAGAGAGCCAAGTACTTGTCTGAGAACAAATAGCTTCAGTCTCTGCATTTGGTCCTCTTCCTCATACCTTGGCTTAAATCCATAAAAAGGCATCATGCTTTATAGAACTTGAAGCGGAACAAAGACCAGAAATACATCCATTCCAGTTTTTTGTGTACCGCAGACTTCAAACGATTCACATGATAGCTTGATAGAGAAATGAAGGTTTATTTATGTCCCAAAATCACATTGTAGCTTGACACAGAGGCAGTTAAGAAATATTCCCGCTTTATTGTACAACAGCAGTTTTACTAATTCTCTTCCCATCAAAACTAACATGTGATTCCTTCAAAATTTCACGAGATGATATCGTTTATGGATAAAATTACTGTTTACATTGACTACATTTATATAGAAACTAAAAGGCAATGCCTGTTAGAAATTATACAGGGCAATGGAGAACCAGAACTCATAGACCAAAATCTATCAAAAAACTACGGATTTTCTTCCACGGAAATGACACGCTATGCCTTTCACAAGGTATGGAGCGCTCTAATTGGAGGAGAGTGATCAGATAAGAGCCTGCATATTGAGTTGTTGCATTTCTCGAAGCCTCCATATCGGGGAGAAAGAACCTTCTTCTCCATCTATTTGTTGCATAGCCCAAGCGTAGAGTACTGTGTGAATTGTATCCTGCTCGAGCAACAAATTTCAACAAAGAGCATGTAAATTCTCTCTTCGAACCACTTGTGAAAAAAAGTAAGATGATGTGACTAATAGCAATTCACTACTTTTCCATTGATTAGGCTGGCGATACACTAACAACAGTTCCAAGGTATATGTAGCCAATGATTAAAGCCCAGGAAATGTGACAGGTTGGTTTAACCAAATCGTCATAATTGCATCATAAAATACTAAAAGCTATTCGAGTCGAACATTCTGAAAGCATAGGCTCTATCTTTCAAACTGAAGCATGATGATTCCTCAACTAGATAAACATCCATAACGATTGCTTAAATCATAAAAATTGACTTAAAATCAAATATGACGTCCAACTCCAGAGAATGAAAAGGAAAAATAATATTGCTCGCAGAGAGGTCATGTGGATTTTTCCCCTTCATTTTTTGGGACCACCTAGCCATGTAAAGAAGCGAAGGAGGAGATTAAATCTCGCTGTTCAAGAGGGCCAATCATAACCAGGTCACTGGCTGGCTTCGGTATGTAAAACACCGAGTTACATATCCCCCGCGTCATGGACCATCCAAAAGTTTCTTATCAAACAAGGGCTAAGTAGGCCAGATCTGAAATTTCGAGTTAACAAGACAAAGCAAGCAAGGAGATTCAGTGTAGGCAGTTAGAGAGAATGAGATAATTCTGACGTGGCAAAAATTTAAGCGCAATTGCACAGGTTTGGTTTAATTAAGTAATTAATCAGTTCAGAGTTAGCCGGCCAGTGTGGCCCATTTTTACAAAATTGCAGTAGCTTTTGATGATGGGAAAATTTTATGCGATGGTAGTGAGGCCAACAATGTTGTATGGTTCATGATGTTGGGCATCTAAGAAACACCACTGTTAAGTTTAGTCTAGCCGAACTACAAATGCTTAGGTGAATGTGCGGCCACACAAGGAGGGAGGACACTCATGACAAAAGGTGCATTCGTGTTGTGTGTGTGTGGGGGGGGCGCAAATCAAGGGAAAAAAAAAATGCTTGGCATGGTTTGGTCATATTCAACATAGGCCTTTAGATACATTTGTGAGAAAAAAGTAACTTTTGCCAAGTTGATGGGGTTAGACGAGATAGAGTAGACTGAGGATAACTTGGGGAAAAGTGGTGATATAAGTCTTGATTGCACGCCATTTATTGGAGAACATTTCCTTTGATAGGGGGGAATGGAAGGATTCACGCAGTCGACCCTTTCAACTAGTTTGGGACAAAAACTTGGATGATGATAATGATGTAGATTGAACAAAGTTGTTAATGTTAGTACAAGACTTTGATGAAGAAAAACCATGTCGCACAGGGAGAGGGGGGGGGAGAAAAATAAGAATTTATACAAGGAAAGGAAAAGGAAGCCTTATACTTGTACTGAACAATTAACCAAGATGACTGCGGGGGCATACAGTGAAGGAACAATTAAATGCTATTTTAATACACTAGTCAACGGGAGCCAATATATAACCTTAGGTTAAAAAGGAGACCCTGCTTCTTATTTCATTAGGAAAATTCAGCGTCTTGTAAGCAAGATTACTTCTAAATGAACAAAATAGACGAAGCAGTTGGCAAAAAGGGGAAAATAAGGTTAAGAGAGACGGAGAGAGTAACTTGCGAGGGGGAATGTGTCTGCGTGAGTACACTGTAGAGGAAGAGGGATGAGAGCTTCAAAAGCACAAAACCCCCCAAAGAAATCACACAGCGAGAACAAGAAATTTCCTTACCTGTCCAATTTCTGACAGGGAATGTTGATAGGAGGGCGAAAGAAGAGGATGGGAATAACAAAACAAAATGAAATGAGCATGAACTATCAGCTGATGAAATCAATATACTTGAAGTTGTTAAGTAGAGGAAAGATATATTAGAGGTCCAAAAGAAGCTTTGGAGCACGAAGGTACGAAACTAGACATTATTAATAAGGAATGCAACTTTAGCATAATGAGGTTAGGTGTTGCATAGTGGAAGCTTTGTTTATTCAAGGTTGGGAGAGCCAGGCTAGAAAACTAGAATGAAAAGTTAATACTTATACATGGGAAGGCAATGAAAGTGGATTATCATGTACACTTTGACTTTCAAACTTGGGAAGTAAGATTTGTAATATGGATACCTTTACGCTTGTAACCTGGAAGGAAAACTATATAACCGACCAGCCAATTTTTCCTTGAAGGAGTTCTTAGGGTAATCAATTTTAGACCCAAAAAAAAAATGATTTTTCTTTGGACACAGCATTTAGATGTAGAAGTGTTAAAAGTCAAAACACCTATGACATTAATAATAGGAGAAAACTAGTCAGACAAAGTTCCAAAGATGATATCGTAATACAAAAACTTTAACAACGTGGTTTGGATCTGAAATTGAGCAATTTTTAAAAAAAAAAAAAAAAACATACTGCACAAAGTTGAGCATAATAACATATCATGGTCAAGTAGCTCATTAATGCACAGTTGCATATAATTAAGGTGTGAAAGTAATCTTTATAATCAAATGAATTTTAATTTGTTGTCCTCTAATTTGGCTTCCAGAGATCTCTCACACCATATTACCCTTTTTCCATCATGTAATGAGCAATCCATTCTTTCTCGGCCCTATACCATATATCCCATTATGTAAAATTATGAGTTATAATATTGCCAGAGTTTCAGTTGACCAAGACTAGACCCTGTACGCAGCTAGGTGACCGAAGGGGAAAAAAGTCCAGCTCAATGTCAAACTTGTGCTCACAATGCATGACCTCGGTAAGTGTAGATCTTATGATTACCGGTGAAGATTCATATTATCAAGGTTAAATGGACCTGAAGGGCTTTTTCAAAACAAAACAAAAAAAAGTAACAGCAGATTCTTTTCACCAAAAGTGATGCATGATTCAACAAGTCAGTGGTTTCAGGAAGGGCTGAAACTCGGGTGGTAATCTTTAAACAAAAAAAATCTCAAGAGGGAACCAGGTTTTAGGTTGTCCGATTATAACTTTTATGCTATTCACAGTTACTACCTGGCCAGCGCATTAAATTGCAGAAGGAGAAACTTTTACCTTGCCACCTTCTTTTATTGAGCCAGAGCTGTCACGTACACAATAGATCTGTTGTGTTTGGAACTGTGAAATTTCGCAGCAAAAGAATCATCCTGTTAGTTCTTTTGTGTGCCACGCGGGCATGTGTGTGTGTGTGTGTGTGTGTGAGAGAGAGAGAGAGAGAGAGAGGATTGAATCTGAACAAGTGCTTACTGCCACGATGATTATGGGAGTGTCTCCCATCATTTTTGTCTCTTTTAAATCCACGTCAGATATGTGTAGAATCTGCACTAAGGAGAGAGAATAAGTAACATCTCACTTCTATTTTCCTTTTTATTTTACAAAATTGGCATGCCCTCAAGAATAAGGCTTCAGAATATGAAACAAACGCATCAGAGGCATTTGTAATGAAGGAAAAGCTTTAACAAGAAAAATGTAGAGTGCGTTTTTTCGTGAGTGATAAATAGAGATAGAGAGAGATGACAATAAGAAACAATAGACATCCAACTTAGCAACCAAAATTTCGGAACCTATGGAGAGGCATTACTGATAAAGACCAAGCTTCTGCTCTTACCTTGTTATCAAAGTAGATATTGCTGCTTTCATAAGCCTTGCGTTCAACTCTACAACGCTCAATTACTTCTGGGCTGCAATACGTTGCTAAAGCTTCAGTATCTCCCTACAGGCAGTCAACCATTCATCATCCAATTAGCTCCTTTTTTCTATTTCTTATCCTTTTTTTTTTGTGTTTGTGTGTGTGTGTTGGGGGGGGAGAGAGAGAGAGAAAGAGAGAGTGAGAAGAATTGCTTAGCAGGTCCATATGCATCCATACGTGTATGACGTATGCAACAACACCTCTGAAGCATTCCACATAAACTTCAAGCTTACCTTCAGGTAAGCAGTGAGAACTGGTTTGACGATGTCTTGAACCCAACCAACAAATTCTGGTAAAGAGAAAGATCTAGCCAAATACCAATTTATTATTCGAGAACTAGTTAGTACGCTGGTAAGGACATGCCCTTCCACCCCAACCCACCCACCCCCCCCCCCCCAAATGGAAATCCAAAGGAAAATAAAGGACATGTCATCTTACGGATCTCGTCGACGTATTTCTTTGAAAGACATTGCAGTATCAGTTTCCCCAAAGACGCTTTCATTCAGACTGACATTAAAGAGACAAATTTATACTATCAACATCATTTAAACACTTCTAGGTCTTAGTAAAACACATGCATTGCATGAAGGATAGATAAGTATAAACAGCATACTCCTGCAGTTTGATAAGGATAGGATTATCAGTGGTTTCCAGTGCTTCCCTCACGTCTTCTGCAAGCTGCCATTGTCAATGAAGAAAACTATTACAATACAGGATTTATAAGGACACGTGTCAAAGAGTAATGACACAATCAATTCTTTCATTTTCCCTTGGGTGGGATCAGTTCACATTAACACGTTAAGCATCATGGATAATCAACCTTCCATTAGTCAAAAACAACTAAGGACCAAAAAGCATTGCACATGCATGTTGAAGTAGTCCACACATTGGGATGTAAAATGGAACGCGAGAACCTCGCCTTCTGCCTGCATATGTGTCCCCTAAAGCTAGATGCAGGTGCTTGAGCTAGGTAGCACGGACACGGTGTCGGACACCGACACCGACGGGGACACCGGACACCGCAATTTCAAAAAAATCGATTTTGGACACCGCTATTTTTTTAATATATTTTTATTTTATATATATATATATATATTACTAATAAATATCTAATTAAGTAATAATAAATACACAAACAACATCTATACAAGCAACATTTATTTGGTCAATAACTCAATATTTATTTAGTCAATGTACTGGACAAAAAAACTAAGTCAAATATCAAATATTTAATAAAAAAAATGTGCCCTGTATGCATGAGATTATTCAGATATGCTATGCCTATGCACGATAGAGTGAGAGGAAGAAAAAAAAAGGGGGGGTAAAGAAACGAGAAGCGGAGAGGGACTCATGAGTCACGACAAAAAAAAGAAAGGAACGAAAGAGGGAGGAAGAAGGACTCGAACAGAGACGAGATGAGGAAACAAAGAGAAGAAGAGACCTGCGGGCCAACGACGGTGGCTGAGGACCTCCGGCGTCGACGGCGAGACCTCTAGCGACGGCGACCACGGCAGCAGTTGGCTTCTCTTCTTTCGGCGACTGTAGGCATCAGATCTGTTGGCTTCGGCTTCGGATCTTCGTCGACTGAGCTCCGGCAATACCGGCGATAGCCTTGATGTGGTCAGCAGACAACAGCCGTGAGGTGAGAGAAGAAGACGGTAATAGTTCAAAACATCTGAAATTGGCCTCAAAACGGTATGACACTGCTCCACGCCGTGTCCGACACTCGTCGATAAAGTGTCCAACACGGTGTCGGAAATTAAAAAAAAAATTCCGACACCGATGAGCCGTGTCCAACACGTGTCGGGTGGTGTCCGAAGGGAGTCAGGGTGTCCGTCCGTTTAGGACACCATACCTCCACCTACGAGAGGTGTCCGAGCTTCATAGTGCTTGAGTAAATGTGAGAGAGCTGAGAAGGAAGCAGTGCTCCATCAATTGAGATGCAAGATTGGATGCAAGAAAGTATGGTTTCCCTTTGTCCTTTCACTGTAAACATTGTGCGTACACACGTGTATCTCTTCTGATATATTACTGTTTATCAGAAAAGGGGAACCATTGTGCGCAAAAAGACTCGAACAAAGTCCATGAAAGGGGATAGGGAGTTCTCATGCAGAGAGAGAATTCCCCCTTTCTTATTATCCAAGTTCTAAATGCATTTATGTACTTCTATAACGTTGGCTTGTTTGTAGGCTTTTTTTGCTCCCCTTTATAAAATAGAACTCTAATACTTGCAAGGTGACCGAAAATGTAAACAATGCTATTGTCCTTCATCTATTTATTCCATAAAAATCAACATTCTTTAAGCACATCTATTGTACTCCATTTAAAGCAGAATATTGTAATAAGAATAATGTAACTCTGTTTTGAACTCGACCAAAGATTGCCTTCTCCATTGCTGTTTCATTATCTCACTGTTGGTAATTTGGTATATCACTGCTGCAGCCTTAATTAATTTTTTATTTGAACATTTAGACCTTTGTTAATTTGATTGATAGATTCCCAGGTAAAGCTGCTGGGCAGAGAATAGCTGGCAAAGCTGCTCCAAAGCTAACAAGGTTTGTATCGTGCCAGAGCTTATTTAGCCACATGGTGGAAATGGCCAACAGGGCAATCGTGATGAGACATTCCACTAATGATGGATGCCTGTATGTTCTACACTGCATAATTGATCCTTGTTTTTCTGCTTAATGTAAACACTGCATTGCCTATGTTGCACTTATATGTTCAAAACAGAAGTAAAGCTGTAAACAACTAACACAGCAATTGAAGTCCAAACCAAGGATCATTTGGACCCAAAACGGGGAACCTGCAAATTGAGTATATTACCAAACTAGGAAAGGAGAAAAAACTTTGTAGTAGAAAATTACCTCCTGGCCCTTTGTAACAACAGGTTCACTTATCTTAGTGGCACGCTTGAATATTGGATGACTTTGCACCTAGAATAAAACAAACAATCTACTTTAACCGAGAATAAATGATAAAAACAAAGAAGCAGGGCCAATAATCGTCATCCTATCTGTTACCTTCTCCCATAGCTTACTCCATCGTGATTGCTTTGTAGGTATGACCACAACATCGGTTCTAACACTTCTTTCGACCTTTGGCGAGGAATCTGAGGAAGGTGTAGCTTCAAAGCGCTTTCGCTTACTTGGATTACCACTTAACTCATCCTTTACAATGTCATAACCCTTTTTTGCCAAGTCAACGGGTTTTGCCTCCTTCAATTTTTGGAAGGCTACCGAAACCTTCGGAGACATAGAAGAGACACTAGACTTGATCTTGCTATATATTGTTTCTGAAGTATCATTATGTCCGGCTTGCTGCTGCTTATCTTCTCCAGACGCGAACTCGCTACCCTCTTGCTTTTGAGATCCATCGTTAGCTTTAGTACCAGAGGGCTCTGATGGCTCTTGCTTCCCAGTACCAAAAGTTCCTTTTACCTAGATCATAAATCAGAAATCCAAATGACTAGCCTATCACTAAATTCATCAACTTTGGCAGTATATCCCTATTCAGCAGATAATATAAAGCACACCTCCTCCGTAGCAGCCGAAACCTTCTCCTTGAAACTGGTAGACACCTATATATTGACAAAATTGAAAAATTTTGCATGACAATTTGTTGCATAGAGAACCAGAAATAAGATTTAGCTAATAATTTGCATGAGAATCTGTACTCTATCCAGTCACCTAAGTAGCAAGGATACGGACACAGACACCATGTTCGACACCAACACTGAGCATTGCATTTTCCAAAGATTCAGATTATAAACACCTTACGCACATCATTCGAATCGATTTAGCACTCAAAACATTAACAAAAGTTTGATTAAGATATGCCTACTACCTGAAGGGTTAATACACTGGTAAAACTTTGGAGTTCGACAGAAATATGTAAAACTTTTGGGGTCACTCAGAAAATATTTAGAAGTTTATGGGGCCAGTTGAGATACCCACTTTCTTTTATAGTAATACGATTGCAGTATCTTCGACAGGATATGGTCAAGAAGAAGTAGAGATGAGCAGTCAAGGTTCAGATCTAAATCCACAGATCTGGAGCATAAATGTCTAAGCTTTCAATCGGAGATCCAGATCTAAGTTTACAAACACGTCTTCGTTTCATGAATTAGATTCAGAATTCCAGATCTGCTTCTCTCCTACATTGCTCTGCATTAGAGCAAAACAAAACAGGCTTTTCTCTCTTTGAATTCGATATTAAGTATACTGACGGGGAATGCCATCAAGGAAATTCAATCCTGCCTTTGCATTTTTATTTAAAACAGCCGAACGTATAAATTTAAATTTTAAATCTTAGAGCTGTTTTGGACCCAAAGAAACTTGCAAACGCAATTTGCTAAAAAATCAAGTTAATAACAATCAACAAATTTCATAGAAACTGATGCATGAAGATATAAAGTGATAGGGAATAGATTTCAATAGTGGAAGAACAAAAGTAGGTAAAATCGTATCAATATGAAAGCCTTACAAAAGGCTTACAAAATGTTTGATCATTCAGGAAATGATGCGCAAATAAGAACAATATAAGATCAACACACGAGAGCAGATAGACACCAAATCCTTCCATAGATGCACAACCACACCTGTTATAGCAGGCCAGGCCCATGCAAGAAATAGCAACCATTGTTTAATTCCTTTAACCATTGTAATTGGACCAATCAGTCCCGTCAATGACCCAACATTGGCCCTGGATTGAAGACAATAACGATGGCATCTATCTTCTACTTTCTCCGAAGGTTGATATATCCAAGTGGTATATTTCTTAGTCTCTCACTCTCTCATCTCTCACCTATCGTCTGCTCTTGATGGGGAGGGACTTAAATGCGGCAATCGGTATGAATAAAGTGTTGCTTCTTTTTCTTTTACCTCTGGTATGCTAACAAAATGACAGTGTCCAACAACACTACTATAAAGTGGCAAATAATTACAGAAACGATAATCATAATTTTAAGGTGTTACAGTAGCTTTGTCTAAAAGCAAACTTTAAAATGACTAACGAACACCGCACACCAACGATAATTATTTACTCTAAGTGGGACTTTACAAAAGACTAAATAGCATTGTACAACGATGATACTGATTTACTCTAAGAGGATAATGATGATACTAATTTACCCTAAGAGGATAATGGTTTATATGTAAGCACATTTTTCTAAGATGTTTGCATAACTAATTAGGCAATATAGCGTACCAGATGATGCTTTGTGTATATAGTTATTTCGTGCATATATATATTTATACATAAAAGTGAACAAAACTTTAGATTAACTTTTTTGAACTTCCGCATAACTTAGCCCTAACCAAAACTGATACTCATTCACTAATTGCAAGGAAAAAATATGCTCCATAAGTAGCAACAAAATTAGCACTAAATTTATGTTAGTAGGCTCACATATGCACTAAATTTGTTAGTACATGCATAATTTGTTTCCGAATGACACGTGGGGGGACAACTGCCCCTCTTGGGAGGCCGTGGCGTCGCCCCTGAACAGTGGGTATGGAATTGGGTCTGTAAATAAATACCCCTGTTGGATTAGCAATCCTCTTTATAATAACTGAAAAGCACATGAATGAAACATGTAATACAAGTGCATCGAGAAAGAACGGACGAGTGATACAAGTACCCATCAGTGAATGCAAACTGAAACGCCTGTTTGGACTGCTACAGCATATGAAGAGAGGTGTTCTAAACACACCTTCTTTGCCGTGGCTTCAGCCTCTGTCCATGCACCATCCACATGCTTGTAAAGCTCCTCCGTTGTCTGCTTCGTTCTGCATTTGCGATTTCACCATCTCAGGGCCTCCATTGGGAAGTGTCTGCCCAGCCTTGACATACAGCGGTATGTCTCAGCCTATAAACACCCAAAGCAAGTATCTAAAACTACAGGAAAGCAGCCATATTAAAAAAATTACCTGACTTTCAGATCCTCCTTTACTCCCTCCGTTTTTTCTTTCAGTTCTTTGACCGATCGTTGGAAATCCTGATTCCTGCAAACATAAGATTTCAGAGAATATCGACCCCATACACAAAAATTTACTGCATTTCTCCTCGTCTTTCAAGGCATGCAAGGTGGAAAAGTAATTTATATTATCATATTTCCAAAGAAATTTTAAGAAGACCAGAACTTTATATCTCTTTGCTTTAAATCTCACATTCCCAAGTGGATTCCAGGATCCAAACGCCGCTTTAAGGTTCACATTTGTCATTAAATGTCTTTCCTCTGTTCCGTAATTAGCTTTAAAATTCTTAACCGCGCAATTCTCCTTCTTTAAATTTATTATACAACTAACCAAGCTTTTCAATTTATTACAATAATCAATGTAAAAAGAAAAACTAAATTTATAGTATTTTTCTACAAAGAATTCAAAAAACATAGAATTAATTGCAATGAAAAAATACCTGTTAACTTCGACTTTAATCTTCTCGGAGAACTCGTTAAAAACGCCAAACTGACGGCGGCCGCCAAGGTTACCGTTCACCAGAAGCGCGGGTAATCTCGTAGTCGAAGTCGAAACCTAGGTCAAAAAAAAAAAAATCACAAACTCACAGACAGTAGATGTGTAGTGTGTGGGTACGCGTAAAACCTAAGCAAAGGAGAAATGAAATTACCTGTTGTTGATAGGTTAATAGGTGACGATGAAGGGACCGTTTGGAGAGAAACACATCTCGGAGCAGCTTTCTTGTAGCCATTACGGGGCGTCAATCTGTGAAGATGATTAGAGAGAGAATCTTACCTTCTTCTCGCGAAGGAGAAGAGACATACAGAGGGAGTGGCTTGCGCGAGAGGATACTCTGTGCCCTAATTTTGGATATTAACTCTTTAGATTTTGAAGAAATTGCACTTTCGCCCCTGTACTTATACCAATGTACGATTTGTACCCTCGTGTCAAAATATGTCCTGCTCCCCAAAATTGTGCATACCAAACAGATTCCTTCCGCGACTTAATCCGGTTTTTATTCGGCGTGATTTTTATTTTTTGAAGGCCAAATTACCCTTTTGACCTCATACATTTTCATTCCATTAAATAGTTGTCAAATTTCTCTCATTTCCAAGCCCTAATAACACACTGTTTGATTCTGTAATCTCTTAAAATTATCTGCCGTGTTATTGCAATCATTTTTCATCAACTTTGTGCAAATATACTATAATTATAATTGTGCTCAATATGATATTCAAACAGTATAAAGGAGTTTTATACTTTAAATTCTTGATTTTAAACATATTTCAATATCTTGATACTTCTAAAAATGGTATCCAACACAAGTTAATACAAGTTTTAAAGTTTTTGGAAAAGGTTTCTTGTCTGCATCTCCAAAAAAATATCAAAACAAAGAAAATTGTGACCACAAGCAAGTAAAGTGTAAAAGAGCTAAAAAGGGATTTCACAATAAGTGATATGGAAGACGATTTTGCTAGCAAAATATTTAACTTGAGAAAGTAACCGAAGCTCCTCCTCGACCACCTCACCGAATAGAGCAATTGACACCACCACCAACCCTAATTTCCTCTTTTTTACTATGATTATCCATCACAACCCACCCACCCCACATTCATGTCTGACCACTCTAACAACCAATTTCGCATCCACAACTAACTCCGAAACGCATCACGTACCAGCATTATAAGTCCAACCAGACCCATATTCGACGATTACAACAACCAGCATTGTTGCCACAACCAACACAAAAACGCACCACCACTAGAAGTCCAACCATGGAAACCGTGGAAACCACCCGCCATAATTAACCCATAAAACACACCATTGGAACTTCATCGTTTCGATGTGAAAACACTATGAATTTGGAAATTACAGCATAGACGGGAGTGGTGGTGTTAGGTGGCGGTTGCCAACTACTTTGGTGGTGTTCGTGTAGTTGAAGTTAATGGTTATTGAGCATTGTAACTGTGGTCATGGTGATGGGTTTTGGTAATGGCGATCGAGTTGCTGGGGTGGTGCTTGATGTTGGCAGTTTGTGGTGTCATGTGCGCGACAATGGTACTACAGTGTCGATGGGCGGGTGCTAAGGCGATGGGGTTGGGTGGAGGTTATGACAGTGGAGTGAGATGATGGGGTGGATCAAGGTGGTCTTGTCTTCAGTATTAGTGGTGTTGCGAAAGCAGTGGTCTGGTGATATGGTGGCGGGGTGGGTGACGCCTGTTGCGGTGGGGTGGGATAATGGGGTGGTTCGGGGTGGTGAAATTATAGGCAGTGATGGTGTTGCGGGTGGCAGTGGCCCATGGTCGGGTGCTACGATGACGAAGGTAAGTAGCGATTATGGCGTTGATAGGATAATGAGGTGTTATCTAGTGGTGAATCATAGTTATAAATATCGTACATGTACACCATGTGGACAGCCGGTATATTTCACTTATGTCTTCTTCCTGAACAAAGAGGATAATATGCCGTACTAGGCAAATATCGGTCAATACTGGTTATATATCGAGCGGAATATAAGAATCAAGCGAAACAAAAATACTCACAAAAACATTTTTGTACCGTCTTCTCAAGGAAAATAGAATTCGTATTTAGTTCAAGACTACCATCTCAGTTGGAGTTCATTATTGTCGGTGAACCCAAAGACTCGTTAGATCCACAACTTGAACCATCACCACTTCTCAGATCCATCACAAAATGAATCACCGCCAATAGGATCGTCCCTTATTTCATTCGCTTTCCTCCACTTAGCCTTTTTCTTCCCCAGTCTATACACCTCTCAAAATACCAACAAATCCATCAACACCAACAATGAGGCTCCATGGTGGTGGTGATGGAGAAAGGCGTCAGATCTAAACCTTATGATGGTGGTGGTGGTGGTGGTGAGGCTACTTCAATTTCTAGTGTAATGGTTGAGGGGTAGGACTTCAAGTCAAGGTGACGTACCGTGACAGAAAAAATTAAGCTTTTGGTGGTAGTCAGTTTGCTGCTAAAGTGTGAGAAGGTGATACGTGTGGGGACCAACATATTTTTTGTTTGATTCAAGTTTTAAGAGATAAAAACGTAATACTTCAATGTTTTGTGTCTTCATCGTTAATTTAATCCAAAGTTATAAGATTTGAGTAAATTCTAGACGTTATCAATACTGGCACGGGTATGTAATATTTTTACGGATAAAATCCATATTCATTCCAGTATGATTTTTATGAATATGGATGGAACCCTAGTCGAAGACTTTGTCATATTTAAAGTAAATAAAACAAAATCTCAGGATGATTACGTCTTTTCAATATTCTCATACCGGTTTTGATTAATGTGCATAATTTTTAGAGCAAGGGTATGTTTAGTACATATTTCTTAACCCGAGGGGACCAAACTGCACCTTGGTATAAGTAGATGAAGCTAAAAGTGTAATTTTCCATTAGATTTTTGAGTTAAATTACATTTCCTACCCTAAATTTGGATACGGATACAAAAATCGTCTCGGCTCTCATAGGAATTAAGATATAGCATATAAAATTTGGGGGAATCTCAATTTGCACAGACGTTTCACTCTTATTTTGTAGCTAAAAAATACTTTTCACGAAAACATAAACTTTTTTAGCGATAAATGAGAAGAAAAAAAATATAACTGAGTTGTGTAGTTGGTAAAGGATTTTTGGCATTAAATCTTGCTTTTATAATCTTAGATAGATTGGCAGTTCTCAAAGCCTCTGATCTAACTTCAAAGGCGGATTATAGCTTAGAGCTAAAGACAATATGCTTATGCGGTAATTGCTTTTTGTATTTAGATAGATCTGCTCAATTATATTCAATGGAAACAGAGGTAATCATCCTCTCATACAATATTTCAGAGCAGAAAACATATTTAGTTTAAAATTTAAATGTCCAACTACATTTTCTATCTCAGTAGATTTAGTCAACCGAATTTATGAACTTATCAATTGCTCCTGGCTTTTGGAACTTATATGTTTCATGGATAACCGCTGGCACTCAAACGTGAATTTTGCCAAAAACAAGATGCTTCTATTCAGTGTTGTACAATTAGCTAGCTAATATCACTCCAGAAAAATTTGGAATTTACTTTTATAATAGGTTTATTTATTATCTGGTTTAACCCGCTAAATGAAATCATGCATGCGATTGGTACGATAGGCCATCAATTTTTCTTATCGATGTGAATATGCTCAAAATGATCACTCTGAAAATTGTTAGTAATTACTTATTGCATTTGGCAGTATAACACACCGATGGATACGGCTTGTTTTTAAACCTAGAGAGTCCCAAAAAAAAAAGGAAAACAATGGTACACAAGTACAACACACTGATGAACAAACCTCTGTAGCTAATTACAGGCCTGATTGGCCTCATGGAAACGTTGAGCTTGAACAGCTGCGGCCTTCTCCGACACCAAACCTCTTATCAGCAAAGTCTTCACTTCCCAAGCAGTATAGGGATACCCTATCCTGGCGTACGAGTTCAGCAAAGCCGCAGTGGACTCCTTCACCAGCCTAGCAAAGGCGTTCTCTACGTCGTCATTCCCGGCTGTCGCTTCCAGCAGCGTCAGGTCATATCTGTACCGCTCGTACGCTCTCGATCCGAACACCTTCGACACCGTAGATCTCTGTGGCACCATCCTTGGCCACGACTCTGTCCTGCTGCTCCAGAATCTGCCATTATCATCGACCATATGTACCTGAGTTCACTTGTACAACTTCCATGACTATGTCAATTTTGAACTCTACCTTTTCCCAAATTCAGTAACAAAATTTTACTCTAAATTGTCAAGGCCATTGTCGGAGAACAAAGATATAGTCCACCATTTTCAGACAAGTTCCATGACAATTTTAGTCCATCTCTCCCAAATTTTAACTTCAAAATGACATGACAATTAACTACCCCCTAAACCTATGAACAACATATCACCTCAAATTCAATGACCTCTATGTGCTAGAAAGTTTAACTGGTTGCATCCTTCAGCTAAATATAAGTAGTGACAACAGGTGCTTTGGCCAGTAACTCAGCGGAATTTGTTCAAATGCAACCGGTGTTGTAGGACATGGCTACAACCCGATATAGCTTCAATAAACGGTCTCTAAATACGGTTATTTACATCTAATTAGTTTGTTAAAATTCATCACTAAAAGCGTCTATACAAATGCCACAATCGCAATAATATTTTGTCGCCACGTTCTAGCCACTAGCTACAACAGCTCAACCAAATACCTACAACCTTCAAACAGTGACAATCAATTTGCCGTTGAATATTTTGTGTTACTTCTATTTAGTGACGCAAAAAATGTACTACAAAAATATTATTAAGGATTTTGGTCAAAAATGTTGGTAGAAAAGTTATCAAAAAATATTTAATAGTAGCTGTACAAGGGGACGCAGGTATCTCCCTACCACTCGGGTAGACTTTTCCACCAAAGAATCCAATTTGCAACAATTAGTTCTGGAAATTAAAGATTTCGGAAAAACATTTTGAAAATACCGAATTCAGTAGAACGAAAGTTCGGACCGAGTATACATGAATTTCATCTCAGAGAAGCCTCCGCCTCCGAGGATTTCATCCGAGTCTACTCTCAAAGTTCAGAGCCTTATGTGAAGAGAAACAAGAGCAAGCTATAACACTAAAATGCACCAATGTGACAAGGGAAAGAGAGATCTTACTGCGGGGAGCATCTTCCTCGGGTTCTTGTGTAGAGAAACCCCGGCCGGCGTCTCTCGGCGGCTGCCCGTACCGCGGAATCAAAGCAAATGAGAAGCAGAAGAAGGACGAGTCGACTCGGCCGTGAAATTGAGCTCCGCATGTTGACTCACCTGCTACGTTTCGTCACTTCATCTGCTGGGATTTGGGATCTGAGATGTGGACAGATCTCTCTTTCGGCTTCTCCAACTATTAACATCTTCAGCTGTGCTTTTCGGATGGCATCGTGACTTGTGCGGTTTTCAATTGAGATTCTCTTTTTGGAAACTCTGTCCGTTTTCAATTTTCTATGGATAATGTCTCTGTGTCCCTCTCCAGCTTCATTGGTCATATTTTTTATTATTATTATCTTAAATAATAATCACTTTTTAAATTATACGGAGTAAAAAACAATTCTACATACTTTTTCATTTTTATTATTTTATACTTTTTTCTATTTTTTTTTCAAATGTAATCATTTACCAACTCATTTTTTCTCCCCTCCTCCCGACACATTTCAATCTTTTCTTCTCCATTTCTTTCTCAGGATATAATAAAAAAAACTCATAAAATATGACTCTTATTTTGAACAAATCTGCAAGTAAAAAACAATCGAATATTTTAGAACGAAAAGAGTAAAAGGATTGTATTAGACGATTGATGTAACAAAACAAGGGGCTACTAGAAGTTAAAAGAACTAAGGGTGTAATATACTGTAATTTCTATTTTTTCAGTTATAATGAAAGGAAATTACTTTATCAATTATCTCTTCATCTCTACGAGGCACATAATTCTGACATGGCATAGACAAGGGGCTGACTGTTCAATTTTGTACCAAAAAATAATTGATTGATTCGATTTTCGAACAAGGTGACGGTGGTAAGCTCCGAAAAAAATGTAGATAATAATAGCAAACTTTTGAATAAGTGGGTCGCAATTAAACTGTTAAACTAAATGACTCCAACATTGTCACGAAAATTGATTGGCTGGCATTTACGTACGAGGGTCACTACATACTCCAATATTTTAGGTGGCCTAGTTCACATTTGTAGGTGGGACTCGGGGAATAACATTTTCCTACTTTGGAATCCGATCGTTTGGTATACTTAGAGTTATAATAGACATACTGTCTGTTGTAACTCTATTTACATGTCTACTGTAATCCTAGTTACAATTGTCGATCCGAATCCTTAATTTCTCTTGCTGAAAAGGATTACGATAAGATCATGCTCAATGACCACCAGATCGAACTAAAACTGCTTTGGATCGGGAAGTGATCGGTGTTGGACAAAAAACATCCCCTCTCTATAGCATTAGAGATATATAGGTGACTCAGTTTGCACCCGCCCAACGAATCACATCGAGCTAGTTGGGACTTGTAAAAATTTGTCGCTTAGACTCTACTTAGGGTACCAAGAGTTTTTTCCTTCAATATCCAAATCGGATGAAAGATAGTGAGGAGAAATGAACGCATCAATCAAATGAGTCTTAACAAGCACAACCTCACAAAAGGACACGGGAAAAAGAATTAACATGTACACTTTTCAATTGAGTTCATCGTCTCAACTGACTATGTAACCTCTATTTGAAAGCTTCAATGTCGCGAAAGATACTGGTCATTTCGTTCATTGAAAGTGAAAAGTATAGGTCTTAATTCTTTCGAGAACTAAACTCACAAGGCAGTATGATAATCATTAAATTAGAGTAGCATGCGGAATTCACCCAACTTTTGCATAAAATTGGCATAAATGAGTGAATTATCTATCTCGTTTGTAAAATTAAGGAGGTTGTCCACAACACAATGACCAACAAGAAAGAAGTAACTCTACACATAAAGAACTTACAATGTTATCGATGACTTTGAACTATCTTAGCATTTTACAATTTTTTTTTGTCAAAGGTCCTTGTATTCATTAAGCTCAAACAATTATTTACAAACTGTTATTGAACAGACATACTATATACAATTGTCACTACATATAGCTGCTTTAATTCATAGAGTCTTTTTTGTGAGTTAGATCCCAAATATGCTTGCATATATCTGCTTTATTCCATTCCTCAACTCTTTTGATGCCTAGTCCTCAACTCTTTCGATTCCCTGATGTTCCAGCTGGCTACTATTGTCATGACTGATGATTATTGTCATTACAGTATCCTCTTTGCCAACCTCTTTCTGGTTGTTCCTCATAACTGGTGGTTTGTGTTCCTGCCTGTGAGGACCTTTCTTCGTCTATCACATTTTGCAAGTACTGTACATCAGCTAGAATAGAAAAAACTATTTCCAATGGTGAGCCCAGACATACTCATAAGAGTGCTTGTATTAGGCCTTTGTGCCACACTTTCCACAGTACTATTGATATTTTGTCTTAGTACCTCATTTTCCATGACATTATTCTTTTCCATCTCCTGTTGTGATTTAACTTTTGTTTTCCAGCAATTCTCTACTTGATGACCAAACAACTTGCAATAGGAACATTTGGTTGGTTTCCATTCATATTCCACCCTCTGAAACAAAATTTCTTGCCTTGGCCCTTTTAAAGGAATTGTACTAGGTAACTCTTGCCCAATTTTGACTTCCACACAAATTCTTGCATATCCTAAACGTTCCTTCAGGGCTGTCATTTGATCCATAAACAAAGGTTTCCCCACTGTACTTACCATTTTGCTGATCATCTTAGATGATCAAAATTGCAATGGTAGATTAGGTAATTTTATCCATATAGGAACCTCATTTAGATCTTCTTTCTCAAGAGACATTGATGCATTCCAGGCCTTAACGATGACAGGTTTATTATCAAAGAACCAAGGCCCTTTCTCCATCACTTGCTCCTTTGCGAATTCAGTATCAAAATTAGGACAATCTACAAGCCAACAGATTAATGTCCAAAATGCATTGATGACACAAGAAGCGGCACACCAACCGGTGGCGAGTGAGGTAAACAAGCAGGAATAGACAATTAACAATTCACAAATTATAGGTAAAGAATTGTCGCTACAGAAGGGAAACAGTAGAAAGGAAAAAAACAGAGGAACAACAAAACTTTGAAAGTCTGGAGGCGAGAAATCGAGATCAATTTCCACCTTTGATTGCGGCACATGGAGCCACTAAAAGCAGACCACATCAACAATGGGGAAGATCCTATGCAACAATCATACGGCCTAATCGCGATTTTGTAAAAGAACACAGTCTGGAGTTTATTGAACCACAAAAGATAAATGGTGAAAAGGTGTAGAATATACCAAAGAAGATGTGGAAAATGAATTGAAAACATGGCAACATGCAATTCTTGCTTATGTACTAGGAGCCAAACCACCGGTACATGTAGTGAAGGGCTTCCTGGAGCGTATAAATGGAAGCAATTTGAATCCTTTTCATTCGCCTACTGCAATCAGGTATTTACTTGATTAACATTTTACAATTACCTCGACCTTAAGAAGTTGGTTCCTTGTACTTCGGAATTCATCAAAAGATAAACTATCCTCTTGGAGATAAAAAAAAAAATTAAGGCTAAGAACATTGCTAATGATACTCCTTAATTACTCAAGAATATCCTCTTGAAGATCCGATTCATGCATCCATATATGAACAGGCTTGTTTGTATTTGTTCTCTCAAAGCCAAGGACACCTGCAACTGTGCATTAGGTGTAAGCTGCTAAGGTTTAGTAGTCATGCAAGCTGCAAGATGGCATTCTCCTTTGCCAATCCTCTCATATGTGTCAACCACCGCCCCACCCTTCTCTTCTATAAATACCAGCAGCTTCCACTCGCCACTTCCCATCAGATCAGTATCAGATCACCAAGCACTCACCATGGCTCGCCCTTCCTTGCTTTCTCTTTCCCTAGGCTTCCTTTTGCTCTTCCATGGCTGTGTTGCTCGCCAGCAACAATGGCAGCAGCAAAATGAGTGCCAACTTCAGAGGATCAACGCTCTTGAACCCAACAACCGCGTCCAAGCAGAAGCTGGTGAAAGCCAGTTCTGGGACTGGAAAAATGACCAGTTCCAATGCGCCGGCGTGGCCATGATTCGCCACGTTATCCGATCCAAAGGCCTTCTCTTGCCCTCCTACACTAACACTCCTTTCCTTTTCTATGTAGAACAAGGTGAGTAAATTTTCCTTACCAACTACTTCCGATTAAAGTGCCTAGAGTTAGCATAAGCGTCACTAAAAGGCCAAGATTTTAGGTTGAAACAGAAAATAGACCTAGTATGATTCATGTCTTCTAGTTTGGTATATTTTTCGACAGGCAGAGGTTTTCATGAGGTTATTTTCCCTGGTTGTGCGGAGACCTTCCAATCATCCCAACAATCTCAACAAGGACGAGAACGAGAAGGGCAGAGGTTCCAGCAGGATCGCCATCAGAAGATTAGGCACTTCAGAGAGGGCGACATTGTGGCAATCCCTGCTGGAGCGGCACACTGGCTCTACAATGATGGTGATAGGGACCTTGTTGCTGTTGTTTTGCTTGACACCAGCAACAACGCCAACCAGCTTGATCGAAATCCTAGGGTAAGAAATGCAGTAAGCTAGTAATCAAAGAACGTATAGAACTGGCGTACTAACCGTCTTTTTTGGGCTAGATTTAGGCTGCAAGCTCAAATGACACTAGCTAAATGCTGTCAAACTAACAAAACTGAATGGGTGATGTATCTCACATATTGTTGCATGGAATTGTAGAGGTTCTTCTTTGCTGGAAACCCACAACAAGAACAAGAACAACAGTACGGACAGCAGGGCCGCAAGCGTGGGCAACAAGAGGGTTGCGGCAACATCTTCAGGGGCTTTGATGTTGAGGCTTTGGCCGAGGCATTCAACGTGGACACGGAGACGGCAAGGAAGCTTCGGGGAGAAAACGACGAGAGGGGCCATATTGTCAGAGTTGAACGGGGGCTTCAGGTGATAAGGCCACAAATGTCGCGAGAAGAACAGGAACGACAAGAGCAAGGGCGTGGAAATGGCTTGGAGGAAACCATTTGCTCCGCAAGGCTGAGAGAGAACATCAACGACCCTTCGCGTGCCGATATATACAACCCACGCGCAGGTCGGCTTACGAACGTCAACAGCTTCAATCTTCCCATTCTCCGGTTTCTCCAACTCAGTGCCCAGAGAGGCGTTCTCCACAGGGTAAGAGAATTAGCTGCCTGAATATCGAATGCAGTAATGTTTCCACGCATTGCTACATATGTTCCACTGAAATTTGGATACATTTTTTTATTACTATGTAAACGTCAAAGTAAGCTCGAATCGAACTCAAACAATAATAGTGTATCAATGAAAGTGTTGTTTAACCCTACACTATGCATGAATACAGAACGCAATTAAGGCACCACATTGGAACTTGAATTCCCACAGCGTGATCTACATCACAAGGGGAGATGCAAGGATACAGATCGTTGATCAGCGGGGAGAGGCCGTGTTTGACGACCAAATCCGAGAGGGACAAGTCGTGGTAGCCCCACAGAACTACGCTGTGATGAAACAGGCTGGAAACCAGGGAGTTGAATGGGTGTCCTTCAGGACCAATGACAACGCCATGATTAGTACCCTGGCCGGGCGGACCTCAGCAATCCGGGCCATTCCGGTGGATGTCATCTCCAATGCCTACCAGATTTCACGGGAGGAGGCACAGAGGCTCAAGTTCGGCAGAGAGGAAACTTTCTTGTTTGGCCCAAGTTCTAGGTCTGAGAGAGGGAGCCGGGCTTCTGCTTAAAGTTGTAATCACCATGCAGAGCTCATCATTATGTTTTGTTTTTGTTTTCTGTCCGGAAAATAAAAGGCTTGTAATTTCCATGTAAGAAACCGTCTTCAAGCTATGAACATAACTGAGGTTCATGTGACATCTTGCTTGCCAAAGCAGTAGTTTTCAAGACACATAATATCGTGATCAGGTCTTCTGGTGCCGATCTTAATTACCATAATCGGTTCCTGATAATCCGCCATATATATTAATCGGATAATCTTATTATCACTTATTTCTATTTCACTCGACCGGTCAATGATCTGTATCCCTAAGTTTAAGTTATCATCTTGGTCTCAACACAGTTGAAACTTGATCATTTAATAAAGTTTGAAGTAAACAATACTAAGATTGCGGTTAGACGAATAGACGATGCGACTTATACATATGCCTAAGAAGCTAAAAGGTGTTGAAACTTGATCATTTAATGAAGTTCGAAGTAAACAATACTAAGATTGCGGTTAGACGAATAGACGATGCGACTTATACATCTGCCTAAGAAGCTAAAAAATGGAATTATACGCATGCAACATTTTCATTTTGAATCTCTTCTACGTTGGGTTCTAGCACGAATTTTCTACTCAGTGGAGTTTGGTTGGGACTGCATGTAACCAAAACATTTTGAAGAAGTTTGATATTATTTCGGTCATGTTTCAGCTCAAGTTTTGTGCGCGTTTCGATAGTTGAACAGAAAAAGTCATCACACTACGTAACTTAGCTGTTTCTGGGAACTGAAAACATTCGTCACGTACCGCCAAATTCAAGTAAAGAAACGAATTAATGAACGAGAACAAACACCCTTCAACCTTTTAAGATGTGAAGATGAAGAAAAGGAGAAGCAAAAGTAGCAAATCAATAGACTCCAAAACTATCGCCAAAGATGTTTTTTGTGATAAACTACAAATTGTTGTTGTACTGTGGCGACGAAAGGCTAATTAGGAGCAAACTTTTTTTTTTCTCAGTCGCTAAAAATGCTTTTGCGACATAGAGGGGATCCATGGTTGCAGTTCAACAGAAGTATACACCTCCCTTTAATTTCATCGTTACCTAAATTTGTTGACTAAAGCTTTCTTCGCAATGGAGATTGATACAAACATGGTAATCAGCAGAGAAGTCTATGGTACTGATTATCTCACCAATCTATGGAATACGATGGCATTTTTATCTAGGGCCTAGCTACAACTTTCTCGAACAACGGTTGCCTACGGTTGCCTTGTTCACAATATTCCAAGCCTATTATATCAGGAAAAATTAATTAAATTCGACATCGTTTCTAAAAATTTATATGCACAAACTTCAAGCCAAATAGATACTAATGAGAAGTGAAGTCATAAGCACTCCACATTCAATGTGAAATATTCTAAAATCACATAAATAGAACTAGATACTCTTTGTTACCACAGATATCACCAGGGGACGTATAAATAAATAGAACAAGGTAATGACTAGATCTAGCTATATATGAATTCACTTTTCATTGACATTCTTCTCATTTATCAAGATTTATTTAGGAAATTGTTTTTCCACTTCACTTGTGCATTTTGTTTATGTCGTTAAAATTTTAAAAGGTTCGAATTGAAAATGCCATTAATAGTCATATAATAGTAGACCAGCAGTTAAAAAAAAGAGAAAAATAATATTTTTCAAACTAAATTTCTCTATTTGCTCATGATGCCATGCACTTCAACATAAATAATTTCTCAAAGTTCCCATGCATAGACAAATATAAGCCAAGGCCACCTGCAAATTTGTTTATTTTTCTAATTAAACACCACTAAATGTGTGATACCCCGGAAAATACCAAAATTAATTTAATCGAGAGTTTGGTAAATTTATGGGAGATTATTTTACTAAGTGGCATTATGTTGGCAATAATCAAGTGTTAAGGAGCTAAATAAGGGGTTAGTGTGGCCTTGGGGGTCAAAATGTAATTTTGAAAAGTTAAGGAGCAAAAGTGTAATTTTGAAAAAATATGGTGAACGGGATGCATATGCTATTAAGTAGCGTCATTTTGATGATGAGTGGGTGTTAGGAAGTGAAAACCATCAAAATGAGGGGTTAGGGTGATTTTGGGGTCAAGTGGTAATTTTTCAAAGTTGAGGGGCCAAAATATAATTTTAGAAACTTGAGGGGCCAAAGTGAAAATTTTAAAATTTTGCAAGACATGTAACGAATCTGGGGAAAAATAAGCCTGAAGTTGACCACCTCCTAGTTGATGTTAAGCTGACTAAGTTAAACATATAATAAAATAAAGAATGGATGAAGTTGAATGAGGGAATTATAAAAGAAGGTTTGTGGGGTGGAAAGTGGAATTAAGGGAAACTCGTGAATAGTAGCTGGGCATGAACAATACCCGTGAAGAACACAGAAACAGAGAAGAAAAATGGAGAAGAAAGGGAAGAAAAATGGAGGAAAAAGAGAAGAAAGAAGAGAGGAAAGGGAGAAAGAAATAACCTCAAATCCATTTGGGTATGATTGTGAACCCTAATTGCGAAAATATTGCGATAATTGAATTGAAATATTGGTTGAATGAATATCACATGTATATATATATATATATATATATATATATATATATATATATATATATATATATATATATATACATATGGGTTTTGGATGTACATTTGCAATTGGGGATGGGAAAGAATTGAGATGATTCTTGTTGTTAAACGTAAATACAGAAACTTAAAATGAAAGAGGAAGAGAAAGAGAAAGTAATCAAGATCCCATGATTTCGCATGATCCAGTGTGCTTGGGTGTGCATTTTCAGATGTGTTCTTTAATTTGGTTCATGAGTTTGGATTCAATTGGTTTAACTGTGCGAAATTGATGTATGAAAATGAGTTTAGGGCATTAATGTAAAGTTTGTAATGCAATTAAGTGATTAAGGTGTGTAAAAGTGAGAGATTCATGCGTGGGTGTGAGTGGTGTGCTTGATGTGTGATGGTCTGAAGGAGGAAGACGAGTGTGTGTGGCCAAGGTGTGTTAGTGTGTGTAGTGATTTGAACAGTAGATATTTTTGTCGCTAAAAACAGGAAATTAAGTGAATAGTTCAAATCCAAATTTTTAAAAATATCTAGAGTCCAATTTAGCCAAATTGCTAAAAAAAAGAACCTAGTTATTTTTAGGAGACCTGTATCGTGGAAAAATTTCAGATTTTTTCGAGATCGGGAAGAGGGTGAACGGATGCGGGAAGTTTGGAAATTTATGGTGAAATTTAAAATATCAAACGAAAGTGGTTTTGGGAAAATTTTTTATGAGGAATCTATAATAGTTAGAAGTTCCATTTTTCAAGATTTTGGGTCATTCTGAAGTCGTTAGCTATTTTTTGGCCGAACAAGCTTTTAAGCGCTCGGTCTGAACACCGGTTCGGAATTTTTAAGAGAAAATTTTGTAAAATACTTTTTGCTCAAGAATGAATTCAAGAGCCTTAAAATAGAATTTTAAAGTGGTTTTGAGATTTTTATGGTGCCGGGAACCCTCAGGGGGCATTTTGGTAATTTGCCACCTGGATAGGGGTATTTTGGTAAATTTTCCGATAAAATTTTTCAAATGACTTTTTAGTCAGAAAAGGGTTGTAAAACACCTAAAAGGTTGTTTTGAAGCTGATTCGAGGTGTTGCGGTGATAATGAACCCCGAGGGCATTTCGATAATTTGTCACCAGAGGGGGTATTTTGATAATTTTTTCTATAAAATGCTTTGAAGGACTGTTGGTTTAGGAAGGGGTGTAAAACATCATAAAAATTATTTTAAAGTAGTTTTGAGATGTTTGCTAGGCCGATGGCCGCTAGGGGGTGTTTTGGTAATTTTCCCTTTAAAATTTTTTGAGGGAATATTTGGTCTATAAAGGATGCAGTACATCTAAAAAGTAATTTTAAAGCGGTTTTGGGATGTTGGTGATGTAGCGGCCATCAGGGGATATTTTGGTAATTTGCCATGTTGGTGCTAAATTTTTTAGAACGTGCATAATTTAACGTTCGGAGGGGTGAAAAGCGAGGAATAGTGGTAGTATGTCTAAAATGAGGGTTGTTATCGATAATAAGTCGATAAGGCTAGATTAAGGATCCGATTATCGGATCGAATTAACTAGCTATCGTAAGATGCTATGAACGGTTAAGTAGGAATTGGTAGAATAAGGAGTGCGTATATGTTGAACGATGACTAACGAGCAGGATATGATTTGACGAGGTGATGCAGCTCGTTGCGATCAGAGATTGCGAGTTGATTCGGCTATAAGCCAATCAAGTAAGGACAATGTTGATGATGTTTTATGTTGTTGAATTCTTGTTGCTATGATTGGTCACCGGTAGTTATTGTGACTGGTATACACATATTTGAATAGTGCTGTTGAGGACTTAGGGTAGAATAATTTCCTTAGTCCGCCTTGTTGATAGAATTTAATAAGGATGATGTGTGTTCTAGTATGCTATGGTTCGATTTGATTCTCATACCTAAAGTTGATGATGATGTTGCATAGGGGTTATCGTGTGACTGTTGTGAGATGTCGGCGATCATTGATAGCCGATATCTCTTCTCTCTGAGAACACCATTGAGGACTTGTGGCAAACTTCTCCCGAGTCCGCCTTGTCATTGATGAATATGTTGTTGAGGTCGTTGCGTGTTGTTGTGAAATGTCAACACTTATTGGTAGTCGACACTTCTCTTATGTAAGAACGTTGTTGAGGGCTTGCGGTAATCTTTTCCCAGGTCCGCCCTGTTGATGATGTCACATTGAACTCATATTTTTGGGTTTGAACACCGGTTGATCTTCTGATCCTGTATTCCTTGTTGAGCTGTGTTGTTGAGGACATAAGGTGCTTATTGGTAGTCGACATTTCTCTTATGTAAGAACGTTATTGAGGGCTTGCGGTAATCTTTTCCCAGGTCCGCCCTGTTGATGATGTCACGTTGAACTCATGTTTTTGGGTTTGAACACCGGTTGATCTTCTGATCCTGTATTCCTTGTTGAGCTGTGTTGTTGAGGACATAAGGTGGAATAAATTTTCCCTTAGTCTGCCCCGTTGATGATGTCTTGTTGCTTGGCTATAACGTGGTTAGGGAAAGCACTCTAAATGAGTTCCCTGCTTGTTGACAGTGTCTCTTCTATTTACTTGAGACTGAGATGAACATCACATAAGATGGGACATCAATATGAGGAGAATGGCCTGTGAAACATGATCACTGGCAAAGAGGATGTAGGGCGCGCGAGTCGAGTCTGTCATGTCTGGTCGAGCCCAGTCTGTCGTGTCTGAGTTGCATTGCATTTGATTTTCTTTTGATATTAATGATTTTAATGACTTGTATTTCGTTGATGTTTATCTTTTCAATTTCATGTTTTAGTGTTCACTTGCATAGTCAGTCAGTCTGTCAGTCAGTCTTGTCCATGAGGAGGTGGCAATACTGTTGTTCTGTTGGGCCTTAAAGCTGCTCAGTCTAACGAAAGAAAAATTATTGTTTGACAATTATGCTGATGTCAAAAATTTATTGATTATTCTTGATTCATTACTATCGTTGAGATGACTATTATTCCTCCGAGTCCTTTGAATCATTTATACACGATACTCCTCGTGTTGTCTTTACTGGCCGATTTGCGTTCATTCCTTATGTTGTATTGTGCAGGCTATAAGGTTGATCAAGGAGAACCCTCTAAAAAAGAGAAGAGAAACAAGTTAGAAAAAGTTGAGCTAGGGGATAAGTTGTGTGAGGTAAGACCCGCTATAAATGGTGGGATAAAGACTGAGTTGCCAGTTAGGTTGATAAGAGTCCTACAACTACAGTCGTATATTAGGTTGTAAACATTCATGTTGTTTAAAGACCTGAAAGTCTTCCGCTGCAGTATGATGTATGTTTGTCAGAAATTTTTTGTAAGAACGCATTTTGGAGCGTCTATTAATGATGTATGAGTATGAGGATTGAGGATGTAGTTGCTCTGTAATCAACACAGGATTTTGAATGTGATTATAGTCGATAATTCAGCTCGGTGACGTCACCTGGACTGAGGGTGTCGCAAAATGCCTCCGGAAGATCTCATTTAATTTCCCAAGCGCCATGCATATACAAACAGAAGTTTTTGTTTAATTCTCTAAAGCCAAGGCCACCTGCAACGATTAGGTGTAAGCAGCTAGGGTTTACTTGGCATGCAGATTGCAAGATGGCACGTCTCCCTCGTCCACCATTGTAGTATGCATCAAGCACCAAACCCACCGCTTATTGCTATAAATACCAGCAGTTTCCACTCGCCACTTCCCATCAGATTATCAGATCACAACACTCACTATGGTTAGCCAGTCCTTGCTTTCTCTTTCGCTAGGCTGCCTTTTGCTCTTTCATGGCTGTGTTGCTCGCCAGCAACAATGGCAGCAGCAGAATGAGTGCCAAATTCAGAGAATCAACGCACTTGAACCTAACGACCGTGTCCAAGCAGAAGCCGGTGAAAGCGAGTTGTGGGACTGGAAAAACGACCAGTTCCAATGTGCCGGTGTGGCCGTCATTCGCCACAGAATCCAATCCAAAGGCCTTCTCTTGCCCTCCTACACCAACGCTCCTTTACTTGTCTATATTGAACAAGGTGAGCAAAATTTTTGTTGGTTACATGAGTGTCTCGCCTGTGTCAAAATTGTAGAATAAGTGTCGAGCTAAGTCTCTCTATATAATTGCTCCACACAGTATTATCTATGTCTGTGTAGCATGATTGTGCTGTTGAATTATTTTTCGAACAGGTAGAGGATTTCATGAGGTTATCTTTCCTGGCTGTGCGGAAACGTTCCAATCATCCCAACAATCTCAACAAGGACGAGAACAAGAAGGGCAGAGGTTCCAGCAGGATCGCCATCAGAAGATTAGGCACTTCAGAGAAGGCGACATTGTTGCAATCCCAGCTGGAGCAGCACACTGGCTCTACAATGATGGTGATAGGGAGCTCGTTGCCGTTGTTCTGCTTGACACCAGCAACAATGCCAACCAGCTTGATCAAAATCCTAGGGTAAGATATGCACCAAGCAAGTTGGCATCTGCACACAGTTTTTTTTTTGTGGATGTTTTTAACTACTACTATATTCTGTTCATATATAATACGGGCAAGAAGTAACCTTTTACGCGGCATTGTAGAGATTCTTCTTTGCTGGAAACCCGGAACAAGAACAAGGACAGCACGGCCGGAAGGGTGGACAGCAAGAGAGCTGCGGCAACATCTTCAGGGGCTTTGATGCTGAGGCTTTGGCCGAGGCGTTTAACGTGGACACCGAGACGGCAAGGAAGCTTCAGGGCGAAAACGATCAGAGGGGACATATTGTCAGGGTCGAACGCGAGCTTCAAGTGATAAGGCCTCCAATGTCGCGCGAAGAACAGGAACGACAAGAGCAAGGGCAGGGACGAGGGAGTGGAAATGGATTGGAGGAAACCATTTGCTCCGCGAGGCTCAGGGAGAACATCGACGACCCTTCGCGTGCCGATATCTTTAACCCGCGCGCAGGGCGCCTTACGAACGTCAACAGCTTCAATCTTCCCATCCTCCGATTGCTCCAACTTAGTGCCGAGAGAGGAGTCCTCCACAGGGTAAGAAGAACTCGGTGTTACTCTAATTATTCAAAGAAAACTTTTGCTAAAACAACGACAAAGAAAAGTAATCATGTATTGGACCTTTTAATCGTCACCATATGCAACAACCCGGTTGCAGTCTTGTTTCCGAAAAATGGTCTCATACATTTCTATACATTTTCAGAGCACTTCTAGAACAAATTCAGCGACACTTGCAATCTTGTCGCCCAAAGTAGCTAGGAACACACATACCGACATGTAAAAGATGTCGCTAAAAGCATAACTATGATTGTCACTTCAAGTTTTTAGCAAAAATATTTTGAGGATAACCCTTCAATATTATGCATAAACGCAGAACGCCATCAAGGCACCACACTGGAACTTGAATTCCCACAGCGTGATCTACATCACAAGGGGAGATGCAAGGATCCAGATCGTTGATCACCGGGGAGAGGCCGTGTTTGACGACCAAATCCGACAGGGACAAATCGTGGTAGCCCCACAGAACTACGCGGTGGTGAAACAGGCCGGCAACCAGGGAGTTGAATGGGTGTCCTTCAGGACCACTGACAACGCCATGATCAATACCCTCGCGGGGCGGACTTCGGCAATAAGAGGCATTCCGGTGGATGTAATCGCTAATGCCTACCAAATTTCACGAGAGGAGGCACACAGGCTCAAGTTCAGCAGGGAGGAAACTTTCTTGTTTGGCCCAAGCTCTAGGTCTGGGGGCCGAGCTTCTGCTTAAACTAGTTACCATGCGGGAGTTTATTTTGTTTGCAAGTCCGGAGAATAAAAGGCTTATGTTGCTCGTAATAATGTTTCTGTAACGAAATATAGCTTCAACTTTGACCATAACTTGAGTGCTACGGATCCTCTCGTTTCCTATTCCGTGACGGTTTTCAAGGCAAATTGTGTTGCAGACTAGTTGAAAACATAATTGGTATGCTAGTTAATAACAACTTTACAATTTGAAAGACTTCTATCAAGACAATTTTGGTGTAAAAGATTTTGAGTCCAATTAGATTGCTAATTGAATATAGGTTAGTGACATCGAGAAAGTTCTAGCAATACAAAACAATCAGAGGAGCAACGGAACGGCATATTGTCGGAGTTGAACGCGATAAGTCTAATAATTTCATCAGATGAATAGGAACGACAGGAAAAACATGGATGAGGGCGTTAAAGCAGCTCTGGGGAAGCAACTTGGTAGCGTTTTTCCTTTATAAACTGGAGAAAAATTCTGCATTACCATGGCCATGAACTCCCTTACGGTTGTTAAACTTGTGTCTGGTTCTAGGATGACCAAAGCAAACTTAGAATAACTATGACACCACCTCCACCACACCCACACACGCCGCGACAACAAAGAGAGCAAAAAAGAGACGAAAGCTAGAACATGACTAAAAGTTTTGAACAAATTTCGGCTGCCAATCCCGTATATAGTAACAGTTAATAATCATTAAATATTTCTAATGAATTTTCTACTAACACTTGTAGCGACAATCTTTAGTGGCATTTTTTTAGTGTCCCTATATAAAATCTACTAAAAATATTTAGCGATTATGAATTGTCGCTTTATGAAGAGTAGGAAGAAGATTCCTTCAATTTGGATTGCAGCCAAAAAATTTTGAAAAGTTTATCCTTGTGCTTTAATTTTTAAGCCAAGATTCCCACTTTTACAAAAGGAAACGTCCAAAATGACATGGATCATGGGCACTCCAACAAAGAGCTATAATCAGTTTAAGGCAATATACATACAATGGTAAAGCGGGTTTGATTTTGTACCTATAGAAATCCCTTTTCTTTTTGAATCTCATTCTCAATGGTTATCACTATCTTCCCTGCTGGTCACTACCCTAATGTGAAATAACATCTTCTTTTTGTTTTGAAGCAAGAGTGCGTACGAGCTATCTGTCGTCGGGAACAAAATTCTTCCTTGTAGCTCACTTCGTAGCCCACCACTGTCATGTCCCAAACCACTGTCGTCACAGCCTGAAGAGTTACAGGAACAGCGAAAAATGAACTATGTTCAGATTGAGACGTATAAAGTTCTTAGACTACTGGGTTTCTCCGGTTACTATTGTTCGAAGTCAATCAAAAATATAGAAGGCTCTGTTAGAGGAAAACATATGTCAAACAGGTGTTCTAACCATATACTTTTGTTGTAATTCAATCCTTTTAGCAGTGAAATTGCAACAAATCAAAAGCTCTGTTTGTTTAAGTGGTCGATCTATGTATGTTGATTGCAACTAATCATCGTGAACGCCTCGGAGACCTTGAAATCCTTAGCTTTTAAGAATCTCATAAGGATTGCATCCGTGCCTTGGTGGCCTTTACTGGGCAACAAATTAAAGGGACACCCCAGAGGGTAGTCTCCCTAAGATTTTCCTTTTCTCTACCACTTTCTCTAGAGAAAGTTCTCCCCTTGCTCTTCCCAAACAGGTAATTGCTGAGGATTGCATCTTCCACCCTGCACCGGAACTCAAGCAAGGCCTTCTTTCTTGCATGTTTCATCTCGATAGAAACCTGGTCTTCGTCTCGTTCATTGTTGTGGGTGCTAAAGGGTTTTTTTCTCCGGCATTTTCGTAATTCTGGGGCCGTCTCGGGTCAGAGTACCTGCAGCCGGAGAAAGTGCTCGCCGGTAACTCAAAACTCAGAGGTGCTCAGAATTGTGAGATCAAGGAGAACATGTGTCACCATTCATGATTAGTGGGCTAGTGGTTTGTCGCACGCAGGACTGTAACTTTGGATTGAGTTTTTAAGTTTAATCAACTCAACTCAAAAAAATATGAGCTTTTATTATGTTCAAAATTTACTTAATTATAAAAATGACTCGAGCTCATACTATAACGAGTTATCACAAGTTGGACTTTTAAAACTCATTTTGATAAAAACTCATATTTTGAACCACCACCACTTACGATCCGTTGCCGGTACCCTCCAGTACCGCTGGTGGCCGCCACTTACTCCGACCACCATGACAGCCGTTGTCGCCTCCGGCCGCCACCTGCCTTCACCTTTGACGGCAGCCCCCACCACCGCCAACAGCCACCTTCGCTCACTGCAACACTGCCACCATTATCACTGTTAGCCAGCCACCACCACTCTATTTTTAATTAAAAAGTTGTATGTTTTTATCAACCCATTGAATCCCAAATAGACCCACCCAACACCAACAATCCAATTTATTCAACTTCTTTAATTAAGGGTTAAAACTCGTTTAAATTTTAAAGCACGTACGTGAGCTTTCTCGAGTTGGGTACAATTCCAACCTAACTCACCCAAGTTACACCCGTAGTAGCACACGCGTAGTGTACGTCGAGAGAGAATGGCTTGTATAATCATTTTTCTCATTTTTATTTTTATGTTCCTAAAAATATAAAAAACAGTTTTCGGTGAGAAATTTGCTTTGAGATTATAAAATTTCGGGATTAATAAAACACAGTAATATTAAAGTACGAAAATAATTGCATGCTAAAATCTTTTCCTTTCTTCTTTTATAATCTTTTCTTACTACCAAGAGAAGAGAATCACATTTTTTACACAAATAAGTGTTGCAAAACGAATTTAAGTTCTCCATTGTATCATATCATTGCAATTATCTGAAAAGAAAAAAAGGCTCTAGAATTCAATTCATACAACAAACTTCCGTTCCAACCAAACATAGCTAGTGCTCGTACCTGGTGAAAACTATGGAGATTGCCAGTGCCGTTAAAATTTTGTTTTTTGTTTTGGCAGATTCTATGGGATCGGCTACCGGTGAGATCAAACATTTGCAAACGCAGCAACTTCAAGGATGCTATCTGCCCCCTGTGTGAACTCCATTCTGAAGACATTGACCACCTTCTCATAAAATGCCCGAGAGTTAGACCAATTTGGTTTGGTATCCCTCTAGGCATTCATACGGAAGATGTCAACTGCTCTGGGAGTGAATGGCTTATTGTCTGGATAAATTCCTTCTCTAGGAGTACAAATGCCACAACCAATATATATTTTTTTGTCACAATATGGTTCATTTGGATCCACAGAAACAATCGAATTTTTCAAAATGCACCTTTTAACCCATGGACCATTATACCACAAATTCTTGCAGTTACCAATATCCTCACTTCTGATTTGAATAGGGTTCCCCTTTCTACCCCTGATTTACCACCACCTCAGAGTCCGACTTATAATAAAAATTCCTTTTCGACCTTTCCTACTGGACCAATCCTTGTGCATAAAAGCCCCATTCCTTGTTCCTGTTTAACCTCTCATTCCATTACTATGGTCATTCAATCTTCTTTCGATTATAAGAGGCTTCGAGCGGGTATTGGGTTAGTTTGTTATTCAAATACCTCTAGATGTGGCTCTGCAGCTTTCTCCACCCCTTCTTCTGACATTTATACAGCTTTAGCTCATGGTCTTCAAATTGCATCTTCATGGGCATTTAAACGGAATTTTTTACATATCAAAGTGCTAACGGATTCTTCTTTCATCCTTAAACAGATGGCGGACGCTGAGGACATTCTAAATACAGTGGCACCCATCATCTATGACTTTTGTAATACTGTAATGGAATATCATCACTTTAGTATTGACTAGGCTGCTCCACATCTTTTGAAGGAAGCACACTTCCTTGCTACCTTTACTTGTCAGGCCCGAACTACGATCTACCAAGATTGGGATCGATGAACATGTGCAACGCTAGCATACTTTTTGTTTTGTTTTGTGTCATTCATAGAAATGTGGTGTACACTAGTTTATTGGTGGTTTTCGTTGTTTCCTAGTTTGTACCGATCTGTATGGCCTAAAGGTCGGATTCCTCTTTAAATTTTCTATGCAATTCTCCTATTAACAAAAAAAAAAGAAAAAAAAGGCGCGCGAAAGAGGATCAGTACACTCCGAACTTTTCCTTCTCACCTCATTCACTCACTGACGGGAGAACACATTCATTCTTCATCTCATTTCCCAAAAAATTGAAGATACTTCAATCCTTACAAGCAAGGGACAGGGCAGGGCAATTCGACTGGTGTAGCATAGACTACAGATACCATAGTTGCTCGGAACTTTTTTTTTTTTTTTGCGTGTGTTTAAGAGGGGGAGAAATATATTATATTTAACGAGCTGTCCCGATTATACAAAAGTTGAACTACGATATCTTACAAACAGTTAATAAAAATGGAAGCTGAGCATTGTTCACGTTTACATGATTAGATCACAAAGCATTTAGTTCGTGAGTCCATCTCATAGAGACTTCCGATCTAACCTTACAAACAAAAATGGGAAGTCCAAGCTACTTCAGTCAACAGATGTTTAGTTCTTACTAATATCCGACAATACTGAAAATACAGACTAGTAAGGCAAATATCAGACATGATCGGCGCAGCTATTGCACTAACCTCCTCCGGTCCCTTCAGTTGTGCAAGCAAACGATTAGAATTAGTATAAAGTATAATATGTTTCAAATGATGTGTCCACTGAAGTGTTTTAAGCAGTATCAAAGCTTGTGAAGTAAAAGGATCTTGTGGATAATAAGAAGATGCATATGAACCCAAACGATGTCCTAGCAAATTTGAGATACAAATGTCCAGGCCTATGTTTCTGTAAATGTGTTCCACTGTAGATAAAGCAAGTCAATCGGCGTGCGGGCAGGAGCATGAATGCTGATGGAAATTAAACGATGCGTCAGAGCATGATGTTGGCCTCGATGGAATTCATTGACAATCCTGCCCAGCGTGTCTTGCCGTAGTCATGGAAAAAAGGCTTTCCATGTAGCTTGTATTTGATCTTGAACTTTCCGGATGATGATCATGGGATCAAAAGTGATACCAGTGAATACGATTTCATTCCTATGTAACCAGATTTGCCATAGTCTAACTAATTACACGACTCTTAATCAACACCTTCAACGATCAGAAAAGAGACTTCGAAGAATTTAAATGGGTTGAAACCTAGAATGAAATCAACAAAAGCTATGTTATTTATGCAGTCTGCCCTCTTTTGGTTGGATGTGTGTTCAAAAGAGAGGGGGAGGGGGGGTCAACTTATGCAGCCATATGTACCGTAACACGAGAGTAAACATCACAGTTAGAAGCCACTGAAACCTATTATCCTAAAAGATTCACGACTCCCGGTACTTTGTCAGGTCAAACGTCAAAGTTCTCGAGCAGCTGGAAAAAAGAAAAAAAAGGCATCGTTAGGCTAAAGGACCAGAAGTTTCAGTTAGTACCGGCAAGCAAAGGAACAAATTAGGAATCGACGGCGAAAATCTCACCTTCTCTCAGAATCCCTGTAAACCCCAACTAAAGCTTCAGCCTTGTCATAAAAGCTATCCTTGAGCGAAATCACGATACTCTGGAAGCCACATGCTCCACCGGAATCATGATTAACCCGGGCTCCTTCACATGACTTTGATCGGATAAACCCCGCAACCTTGGCAACATTCAAATTATCTAGTGCAGCATCCACTTCATCCAATATGAAAAATGGCGAAGGCTTGTAACTGAAATTTCCAGCGCAAAAATAGCACATTAGTTCTTGGAACAAGGGAGACGCTAAGAAATGCCCATCGTTTTGCAAGAATTAGAATAATGTGCAACACCCCGAAGATAACAATACAAGAGAGTAAAAAAAACCAAGAATAAAGCCCAACCGCCCTTAGAAAATGGTCTTCGAGGAAAAAAACAATGGAGGGCTATGAAACAAGACACTAAATAGGATCAACCTTATTCATGTTTAAGCCGTCAAAAGATTGGCAGCACTTTTTATGTGTCCGTCGATGTGAGAGAGAATTACTGATACTGCTTTACAGCGAAACCGAACTACAAAAGTTGGAGCTCTGGCATATAAACCCAAGTAGCAGGACAAAACTATCTCTGCTGTCCCATGTATGGGTAAGGGACCTTAAAACCACAATGAAATGTTCACACTCAGTAACGCATACCTGTGGATGGAGAAGAGCAAAGCAAGTGCTGCAACAGTCTTCTCCCCACCTGATAGGTGCTCCATTTCACGATACCGCTTCGTAGGCGGCATAACACTGAACTTGACGCCCTGTGAGAATGGCTCATCATCAGTGTTGTCTAAGGTTAAGTAAGCCGTCCCACCCAGCGGATGTGTCTCGCACTTCGTAAGTTGTTTGTAGATTGCGTCAATAGTTGAAGACAGATGGTGGAAAGCTTGCATAAACAAGTCATACCTGCAAGCAATCCCAAAATTACCTGAGCCCAATATCTATAACAGAAGTAAAAGCTATTAAATTCATTTCAGCAATGGTGTTTGCTTGGGTCACCCTTGGCCAATACAGGAAACAATACTTTTTCATTGCCCATGTAAATCAAGAGGTTAACATACAAATAGCTATTTCCTTCCGTTCAGAGGACTTTAAAAGCCTTTGCAAGGTCATGTTTAAATCCGAGCTTCTAGGAAACTCCCGAGCACAAGTTTAACAAGTTATAGACCGGAATAATGCGTATTAATATACATATAAAATTAAAGTTAGAATAACGCAGCATGTGTGATACACGATGATTAACCATCCTCCAGCTGTAAAATTTGTCTTCAGTGGCGGATGTTCAGTGAACTAAAGAGGGGCTAAAAGGTGTACTGAGCAAAGAGTTGACCCTTCAGCAATCAATCGACATAAGAGGTTGTAAATTGGACACTTTACACTCCTTTCTCTCTGTTACGATATATCGTGCGGCATGGGATGAGACAATACGGCATAAATTTCTAGAATCCATTAAAGTAATTTGTACCTGACTGTCTTCACTCTGTTAAACTCGGCCGCTACTTCTCTCTCTTCATTTCTAGCCTCTTCAAACTCGTGACTTACAACTCTTTCCTTCTCCTGCAAAGCTTCATATTGGTCCAGGGCTTTCAAATTTGGAGCAGTTCTTTCAATTTCTGATTCTATAGCACCAATTTTTTGCTTAAATTCCACCTCAAGCTTCTCGCGCTCAGAAGGTCTCATATTCTGCTGATGAGATCTACTTAGATGACTGAAGTCTAAAGCTGGGCCTGGAGTTCCAGTATCCATTGGGTCAGAGATGGTTGGAAGTATTATCTGCTCTAACTCACACTTTTCAAATATCTCTTGCTTCCTCGAATTCAGCAGCTCAATCTGTGCCTCCTGTGAAGACCAGGAAGAAAAAAATGGCACACTAGCTATCATCCATGCACTACTGCTAAAGCACAAAGATCAATCATATTAGATAGCCAAACAACTAAAACTGACCTTCGACTTTATTTGACGAATATGTTTGCTTATGTTTGTTGTAGCAGCAGAGATCTTTTTCTTCCATTCCTGGATATCCCTCTCACACTCTTCTGACTTGGACTTCCATTCTGCAGAACAACGAGAGGCAAAACTTGAATCAGATACTGCAATAACTTCTTGAAATATACGAAAGCTAGAACTTTGCCTTGGTAACAAACTCGGTTAATTCTTGTCAGTCTCATACATAATCATTTTCTGAACTACCAGAAAGTCCTAAAAAACCAGTATCCCAAAGAACTTGGGTTTTCACATTAGTCTCAATTCACATGTCAATTGTTCAACGGGTTCCAACATGTCTGCGCATGTCCTACTTGGAGAAAAAAGAAGGCAAACAACAACAGTAGTTCCACATGTTCATTCATCAGATTACAGTTTGACCTGAGATTATCCAATCAAGAAAATAGAATTTGTCTGTTAACTGCTGTTCTGTAGGAATGCTCATCCAATTAATATAAGACTGGTAACGGCAATCAGTCATAGCCACTCTGCAACATCTGGATGAAAACCAACGTCCAAGGAATTTATTGCAATAAAAATTGGAAGTGATATTTGAGCTCCTTACTTTACATATGAGCTCCACAACGCTCACTAGAGGCTTTCAAAAATCATCGCTAAAGCATTAAGTGGAGCTCAAATGACTTTTTTTGGAGCTCATTTATCAAATCCCTAAAATCACAGGATATAACTTGACAAAACAAAAGGGCACCATTTAACAAAAAGAGTGATGCATATAAAAAACAATGAATAACTCAAGAACTCAACGATAAATATTCTTCAGGATAGAGGAGCAGAAGATATACCCTGCACTTCCTTTTTCCATTGATCAATCTCACCCGTCGCTTTCTCCATTGCTGATTTGAGTTCAACCTCTTTCTCCTCAACATGCTTTAAAGCATTTTTCAAAGCATCGAGGGATGACTCTAGCTTCGTAATCCGTGAGTCCATGTCCCGCTTCTGCTCGTACTCCAATCTGGAAAACAAAAAAGAAAGGATAAAAAAAGTCATAATGTGGGTACAAAAGTGGCAAAACGAGGAAGCAATTATTGCTGGAATTCTTTTTTGGAGACACGTTCAGGCATTCCAGACAATAAACAGACATGCATCTACCATAAAAGGTCTTTAAGTTTTAGCATGTTAGCGTTGTGGCCACTAATGCAGTAGAAAGTCACACCAGGCATGTCTTTGGATAAAGAAGATAAATCACCAAATGCACTGACAAAAATGCATTAGATGGACATGAATTAAGTTTTGGGAACTTATATCAGAAGCGAAAACCTGAACCCGACTTACGAAAATTGAAGTCATTGATCATGGATTTGTTAAGTTACTATGTACACTCTCAGCAGCTGTTGGTTTCTTTAATTCTTGAATCTTTAATAGGCACGTTGTCTCACTACCAATGGCAAAATCAACACTAATGGAGAGAACAATGTTATTATGGAAATGCAGCAAACGAGTCAATAACCAAATATGAACATACTGGTATTTCAGCTTTGACTGCTGATTTTTCAAGCTAAGCCTTTGTTCAGACATCTGCTGAGCAGCCATGAGCAGGTTCTCTTCATACTCACGGATGTTTTTCACCCCTACAGATTCGCTAAATTCCTTGTAAATCCGGTCAACAACAACATTGATCCTCTTCTCAAGGGAAAAGATCTTTGAAGCCCTCGTAGTAATGACATTTTTCAGCTGCAAACAGCACAAGAACCCTCGCCACATAAGTTGTAGGTACATTTCGTAAACATAGCATATTAGCATAGCTCAATTGTAGTAATAGTAACAGTCACAAAAGTACCTCGAGCAGATCAGGTTTAATACGCTCAATTTCCTCATTAATATTTAGCTTTTCCTGCTCCAGTTTAGAAAGTTTGTCCTCAATGCTTTTCTGCAAAGATATGTCTGAGTAACCACTAAAATGACAAGATGCATCACCAACAGAAAGAAGTTCAATAGCACATAACAGAGAAAAATCTCAGTCAGAAGAAAATATTTTGGGATGCGAACCCCCAGCTCTAGGTTTTTCTACCCTTAGATTGAAGCTTTCGACTTCCAATCTTACTTCTATTTGTTCCAAAAAATGTAAATTGAATTCAAAATTCATTTTCTACCCTAACCCACAAAATAGAATTGGATAGAAATTGAAAATGTTACCGATTCAAATTCAAGATACTCGTTTTAGACGCCAGTACTTAATTCAAACCAAAATGGCCAAAAACCTCATATTTCCATTGGTGAGCAAATGCCACCGATAGAAGAAAATAACCTCTCTAATATACATCTAATATACACAAATCTACCATGAAAAACAATATTATCAATATATGTTCGTCCACATAAGAGAAACAAGGTGTCCATTTCAGCAGAGGGTGAACTTTTTGTGAACAAAAAAAAAAGTAAAGGATTTTGAAATAGTCTCAGCAATTATTGAGAGTTCTTAAATAATTATCCTTCTCTCATGTATTGCTGCAGACTAGGAACCCAACTTTGGGCGATTCCACGAGGAAGCTTCGCGGCATTGTGGTTGTGTTCGTTAGGGAAAGAGCAGCACATAGGTTTTTATAGGTGCCCCGCAAATGTGGCAGTCTACTGGCCGCTGAATCCGTGTGGATGGCTTGGATTTTCCTCACAGTAGACTCACTGCAAGTCTATATGTTTTGGCTTAATGGTCTTCACTGGATCGCTCACACAAGATAGGGAATTCTTACTATGGTAACTTATCTTACTGAGAGTAGGGATGGCAATGGGGCGGGTCGGATGCGGATCTGCTAAAATCCGAACCCGCCCCGCTAGTCATTAAACTTCGCCCCGCCCCGCCCCGCACCGCACCGGGTTTTGTATGTAAGAAACCATAACCGATCCTACGTGGATGTAAGAAACCCAAACCCGCCCCGTTCCGCCCCGTTCCTCTCTGTAGCACGCGAAAAAACCCAAAACCAAACAGCCCGCCCCTCTCCTGCCCTGGCCCTGTTCTGCTTGGTTTTAGCTAACCTTGGATTCACGAATTAAATCGGTGATAAAGAGAGAAGACAACGACGCTGGTGTAGCCGTCAGCAGAGCCGTCGCAAAACAAGTCCGTGGCCATGCGGTGTTACCGTCGCAAGACACCGTGCGGTGGAGCTGCCGCAAGGTCGTGGCCGTATGGTGGAATCGCCGGAAGTTCGTAGCTGTACGGTGAAGAGTGGGTAGATCAGTAAGAATGGCCGACTGGCCGTGCCGTGTTACCGTCGCAAGACACCGTGCGCTAAAGCTGCCGCAGGTTCGTGGCCATGCGGTGGAGTGGCCAGTAGTTCGTGGCTGTGCGTTGGTGGAGAGTGGAAAGACCACTTAGGAGTGGCCGACTGGCCGTGCGGCGGAGAGTGAGTGAGTGGCTTGAAATTTAGGGTTTGCCAAGAAAGAGCATGTATATACTACATGATGGACGGCTAAGATCAAATGTTTTATTAGGGTAAGTATAGCGGCCGGGTCGTGGGTCGGGTGGCAGAGAATACCATACCCGACCCTAACCCGCAGCGGGTTTTTGAAAAAAATACCATACCCGCCCCATGATCAGGTCAAAGTCAAAAAACCCGCTCCTACCGGATCGGGGCGGGTCGGAAATCCGCAGGTTCGGAATTTTTTGCCATCCCTAACTGAGAGTGGTTTCATTGCCATGAGATCTCCTCTAAAAGGGGGGAAAAGAACATTGGCAGAACTAGTATGTAAAATGAAAAACTGATGGATATGCATGCCATAGTAATGCGGGTTCCTCATTTCATTAACCTTTTCAATTTCTGCATACTGAATCTTCTTTTCAAGTCCACTTATCCTCCCAGATGCTTCAGATTCTTTCAACTGCATCTCTCTTATTGACCCCAGCTCTTCCAGTTCAGATTCAAACCCTTCCTTCTTCTTCTTAAGTCCTACGAGATGGAAATATAACCTCAACTTATCTCTAAAAGACAGCAATAACTTCACTCTATAGCTATAAGACTTAACACAACAAAGATATACCTGTGTGCGTGTGTGAGAGTGAGATGTGTGTGTGTGTGTGTGTGTGTGAGAGAGAGAGAGAGAGAGAGAGAGAGAGAGAGAGAGAGAGAGAGAGAGAGAGAGAATGTAAATATGTGTATTATACATATACAGGAACCCCCCCCCCCACCCCCAACCCCCGCAGGGTAAATATCAATATCAACACCAACCAGAAATACTTATACAAGCCCATAATAAAAGTGAAAGTTTGAGGTTAATAGGGTATATTTCATTTCACCTTTTCTTTCTCCCCTCTCTCCCACAACTTCACCTTCCTCCACCTGTACCGACCACCGTAGAATCTATAATGACCCCCACCCCCCAAGGCCCCCTGCCACCCCACCGACGTTCTTCGCCACCAACTTGGTTCGCTGCCGTGGCATCCAGATTCGTCGATAGCGAATGCATTATGGCGGCAAGGCTGACAATGCCAGCATAGACGGTGGCTGAAGGGAGGAGGTAGATCAGCAGGAAGTTGGGGAGGAAGAGGCGAGTGGTGGCAGCAGGGGAGGGAGGAGGAGGAGAGGGAGTTTTCAGATTTGTTTGTTTTTCTGCGGACTGGCAGAACTAACGTTAAGAGAACAAAAAATAACAAAGAAAAGGGGATTTTTGGGATTTCACCTTGTTGCGCATTGTTAAGCTATTCCAAGTGGGCGTACCTTAGGAGGACTCACATATATCTGTTTATGACATACATCTATGCTTGTATTCGTTATATACACGTACACGATTACGTGTGTGCATGTGACTTAACAAACCTTCAATCTTTTTGTCATCCCATTTATGGGACCGTGCTTCCATTCCGCCACTGGTACCACCAGTCATTGTCCCAGACTTCGTCAACAGAATCCCGTCAACAGTCACGACTGCAAGTACATTGATTGAACGTTCAATATTAAAGAAATGCGATTACAACAAGAGAAAGCAACAAGTAGTAGTTCACCTTTGAATCTTTCTCCACTCCAGCTCAGATGCTTTGCCTCGTCAAGTTCATCACAAACTAAGGTATTCCCCACAGAAAATAAAATTGCCTTCTCCAAGGCTGGATCAAATGTGTGACTGTTAAGTAAAGCATACTACATACGTTTGAAATTTTTTATTGCAGTAATGCATGGCTTACTTTTCTAATTACAACTGAAAAGTTTGCTCGTCAGGTCCAAAAACAAAAGGAAAACATCAAACATGTTTTTTTCATAAGCCAACCAACAAGTTTGAAGCAATCTCCAACCAAAAACAAGATGCTCTTTTTCTCTTAAACGAAAGATCAGAAGACAGGCATGAGTTTGGATACAGGGGAATTTAGAGCTCTCAGCAATTTTACCAAGTAGATATATTCTCACGTCAAATGACACATCAGTTTGAAGAGATTCATAGCCATAAAGTATGATGGATCTCAATTTATTTGTTGGGCATTAGGGAGGAGGGCCAGGAGGAAATTTGAGAATACTACCAAAGTTGATCAAACCCTTATAGTGTTTCCGGTGTGTATATGTGCTTAATCCTATTGATATGAAGAACTCATTCACGATTCATATATAGTAATACAGAGCTAAGATAAAAGGATATTGTATAACATCAAAGATCAGTTTCGCAGTTCCGCCTAAGGTGCGTAATCTCTCAATAACTGGCTTTACGCGGACCGACTGAAGAGGGATAAATGTCTGAGGAGGAAGCCTTTGCTCTTTCAAATACTGTAGACAAGCAAGGCAAATGAAAATCTCACCTCATAATACAAAATGCAGATTAGATAAAATCTATGAGCTATGAAACACCCCACATGTTGTTGCATCAAAGCTCGAGGCTTTCTAAACTTCAATTTCGATAATGAAGAAGCACCGGAACCTAAGACAAGAGTCCAACTAAACAATTATAAACCATGAAGACTTATCATAACCGTGAGGTCCATCAAGCCAACTACACATAACCATGAAATCAAAGCATAACAACTAAAAAATGGTCAGACATTACATATAAAGCATATTCAATCACTTTTGGTTAAAAAAATAGCCGTAGTCCCCATGGTTTTGTTTTTACACACGACAAGCTGCTTTGTTTACCCATCAAGGTATAGGCTTTACACGCCAAATTTCAGAAAGCTGGTTCCCGAAGGATAAAAAGCAATAGCTAGAGCAAAATGAGTGGCATAGCCTGATTGAGAAGAGGACAGGAATGCTTTGCAGTGACTGGTTTTCTCCAATTCATGTGAAAATAGCCCCAAAGAATTTAAGGCAAGAGGAGAGCGAGATGTGTGGCATAGCCTGATTGACATGAGGATGGGAGTGCTGTAAAGGAACCTGTTTTGTGTATAGAGACTCTTTGTAGAGAAGAAGATGATTAGAGGAGTAGAGAAACAGGCTTTAACATATAGGTAACTTTCACCTTAATGCATTCCTTCCCTGTGTGTTCATCGTCAACTACTACTGCATCCATAAATCTGCCCATAGCTACAGTTACAGCTAGGTTATACTTCTTCTGCGTAGGCCTGCAAAGCTCAGTCATACGACCATGAACACCAGGAAACAGGCGCCGAAGAGTCTCAACTGCTTGAGACAACCTGGCATCCCTCTCATTTTCATTTCTGTCAGCTTTCAATTCACGTAACTGGTTTTCTACTTCACCAATTTTTGCCTTTAACATGTCATACTTGCGCCTGTAAGAGGAAGACATCATTAGTCAATCAAAAATAACTACAATGCAAATGCAAAGCGTCAACGGAAATACATGTATATATACAAGCCTACGAACCTTGCAGATAAGCCTTCAAAGTTTTGCGAATAGGTCAAAGAAAGACAAAAACTGACTGGAATTAATCAAGCACACTGACCTGGAATCTCCAAGTCTTTCTTTCATCTCACGCTGTTCCTTTCTCACTCGTATGAGTTCTTCCTTGTGTTTTCCTACTGCATCAAGAATCTTCTTCAGTCTGGTTTGCATTTGTTTCTCCTGTGACTCCAGCTCCTGCTTTCGATTATCCAGTTGTTGAAGATTTTCTTCTAAATTCTTCTGAGCTTCAATATCAGCATGCTGTTGCCGATCATGAACATCTTTCTCCTCCCTTAACTTAGCACTTTTCATACCAGCGTCTTCTTTACTGCAACCTCAAGTATAAAACAGAAGATTACCAAGTATAAAAACAAGAAACATGAGCGTTCACGCATCCTCTCTTCACAACATATTCTTTTGCATGTCCATGTACTCATGTAGTGGACATGCAAAAGAAGAGATTGTGAAGGAAGGAAATCTCAGTAATACTGTAGCATACAATTTTTGCATCTTGATCCCTAAAAATTTCAACTTCAACATAAAAAGACTCAAAAGCCACCAAACGTCCATCCAATACTAGGCATTAGTAAAATATAGTATTCCTTTTCAAATAAGTGTTAGTGAGATATAGCAAGTCTGAAAAGCACAAAACTTTGATGGTGCACCAACAAAATCCCAGAAAATTTTCTTTTGCTTCTATTTATTTGATAAGTGATCCCAAAGAATCTTCTATAACTGTTTAGTGTTGCAGACTTAAAAAAGATGCAACAGAGGATTGTCTGCTGCCACTGCAATTTATCCAGCCTGATTGTCGTTTTGTCTAAGATAGGTGCTTGTGCATGCTTTAACTTTGTTCTTTTCGGGAGGAGGAAGGGAGCGTAGGAATTACAAATACCCTCCCAACTCGCCCCAGCCCCATGTTCGCCACATTTAATCCCATCTCTGATAGCCCGCCCTGGCTCTGGCCCAACCCAACTCCATCAAGAAATAACATTAGCAGGATATAAACAATAGCAAAAAAAGTGGGTTCGGAAGATTTTGTAGTCTATAACATAGTGTATAACTCTGTATATTGAGGCTTTGCCTCAATTCTACAGCAATCAGACTTGGGGCCTCAAACTTTCCCGAAGATTGCTCACTTCAGCGTCTTTGCAAAAACTATTTACAATGGATTACTGGAAGAAAAGGAAGAGATTTTATCATAAATGGATGTTCTATGTGTTTAGCACAAAGAATGTAATCATACATTCTAATTCTCTATTGCAAGAAATACTTTTGCACTCACTACAGGTCGACTGATTATTAAAAAATACTAGGAGAATGGGCTTCTAATTCAGGACTCTTTTCAAACTCGGCAAATAAATTGTATTTGGGCGAAGAGATAAACTACAATTGTAACAGTTAGTTTAACCATGTGCTATGTGGTAGGCAAGGTAGATGCATAAGGACTTACATTCGATTATATATCTCTAATTGATTGTCGGCCAAATGAAGTTTTTCACCACCATCTTGACCCTGTTCTTGCAAATCATCCAGTTGCTTTTCCAAATCATCTAAGTCATTCTGAAGCTTTTTTATTTCAGTTGCATGCTTCCTCTTCTCAACTTTCTTTTTATCTAGATCTTTGCCAGTACTTTTGATTTTCGAAGATATGCGAGACATCTCCTCTTTTAACTTCACAAGTTCAGGTTGCTGTCAACAAAAGATACCAGTATCAATAAGTTGCAAGCTAGTACACTGGGAGAATGTGACTGAATTAAATAGGAAATGCCCAACTCTGTATTTTTATGACTTTATGCATAATTTGGTATGACTGAACAGCTAAAATGCATTGCCTAATTAGGTAAGATTGAAACAGCTAAATTGCACCCATGCGTCTGTGTGCAAGTCAATGATATGAACTTTGCTTCACAAGACTCGTAACAAAACCTCAAAATCACAAACCAGCAGAAATAGAGACGTATGTAAATGGAAGATAATAAGTTCCTCACAATTTTGTCGAATTTATTCTTTCTCTCTGCAATCTTCTTTTCACACTGTGCTATCTCTTTCAAATATCGGGCTTGCTCCTTCTTCTTTTTGCTAGCTTCACTTTCATAGTTTTCTAAGTCGTGCACAATTCCTTCACGGTGCTTCTCTTCAGCATCAATGTCCTCGTTAGCCTTTTCAATATCCCTCTCGATGTTCAATAGTTGCCATAAAAAGTGTTCTTTCTTCAAGGATTTCTGCAAGCAAGCATTTATACGTTTTGTATCCACAAACACATAAACATGAACTTAGGTATATTAAAAGAGACAGAAAGACATAAAGGTCAACATGAAGATAGGCACCATCTACCATTTCAAAAAATGATTTTGAACTTCTAAGGAAAGCATGTTATACATTTATGCCTCTAAATGCATATCACGCAATACGGGGAAGAGATGAACACTGTGTATTACAGGGAAAAACGAAAACAATAAAAACAAAATAAATAATATTTAAAATACGGGTACAGCGTTAACTTTTTGTGTGCGCATTGAGGACATCAAACTTGAGATTCTACATCAAACCATCTGATGCATACCAGTTGATCTTGCAAGCGAAGATGCTTTTCAGCTTCTTCTTTCTGTTCCTTTTTCTGCCTTCTCTCCATCACTATGGTCCTTTTTTTCTGATAAACAAGTGCTGATTTTGCTTCAGCTTGCTCTTTTCTTTTCTTCAGTTCCTCATAGTCCTTCTTGTATTCATCAGAACCAGAAATTTGTTCGAAAAGTGCAGTAAGATCTTCTGGTTTTTTGGATGCAATCGATTCAACATCACCCTAACATTAGAAAGTTTGTACATCGTTAGAAAAAGATACATGTGAACTTTCAGCAGCCCAGTAAATTGGTGTGCCTATAGATGAACACACACACATATATGTGTTCGCAAATCAATATACTGGCCTGGCGTGAGTTCTGTTCCACCAATAGTTTGAGAAAAATAAAAATGAAGCTTCTCATTAATTTAGTCTTCTTGTATATGTTTTACCTCAATCTTTATCTCTTTCCTCTCAATGATAAGGCAAATCTTAACAATTCTCCAATACCAACCATTTCTTCATTAACAACAGCCTGCTCTCTAGCTCATAGGTATAATTAGGATAGTTTGTTACACAAGCCTCCTAACACTCCAAGGTTCAGGGAATATCAAATGTAGATAGCTTTAGCATTCTTTACGTGACGAGACTATTTCCGATTGGAAATGATGTAAAAAGATACCAATGCTTTCACTTACAGCTTAACCTTTGGAAGAAGAAAAACAACAACACTTCTTAGAGACTAATGACCTAAAAAAATTTGCTTACTCAATAGGCGGAAAATTTGATGCTAAATACCTATTTTTTAATTTGCTTATCCTTGAGCCAAGTAACTTTTGAAATGACAAAAACTGTCGTTCACATGGAAAGAAGTTCATTACAAGGATTTTTCTGCCTTTTTAGTTACATACTAACACAATTAACACTCAAACATGAGAGGTTAATAGAAGAAGTGTTACTAAATCTTACATGTTACTTTTTCTTAGGCTTTCACAGATGGACAAAGTAACCATCATCTACACATTCCACATAGATTTGAAGATGTACTGCTACTAATGGACCTTCGTCTTCACCATCGCGGCATCGCCATCACTTTCAGCGAGGTTCCAATTGCATATACAAAACCTATATACTATACCATAAATGTATACCTGACTGTTTGTACGTCTGACTATTCGAACATCAATCTATTGAAAACTAACCATACAAGGACCAACCGTGTTGGCAATTGAGGAGTACCTTTCTTTGTGGATAACGGTAATTCTGGTCGAATAAATTAACTAAGGGTAAAAAACTACTAGGTCGACGTGTCCTAATATATAATTTTTAGCCTGTCTAAAATAAAGAAGCAGAATCTTGTTAAACGAGATTTCATCCATCCCTCCCTCCGCCATCCCACAAACACAAGCCGCGTGCAAAGAAACTAACAAAAACGGACAACAGTAATGCAAGAAATAAACAATGCAGTCAAGTACAATGTTAAGTCTGCAAAACTACCTGAAAGACGAGAAAGTTGCGGGCCTTGACCAGGATTCCGAGCGCCTTCAACTTGGCATTATAAGCATCCCACGTCACGACCTTGTCGTCAATACGGTACTCGCTAGCGCCGGCCGGCGTGATAGTGCGGGTGAACCGGAGCTCAGACGCGTTCCCGAGCTGGTAGACCAGCCTCACGAACGCCCTCCGTCCCTTCTGCTCTTTATCACTGTCGTCGAAGGCGTAGATCAGGTCCCTCAGCTGGGACCCCCTGAGCTGAGCCGTCTTTACGCCGAGCACGAAGCTAATGGCGTCCATGAGGTTGGACTTGCCGGCGCCGTTGGGCCCGATGATCGCGGTAAAATTATAGAACGGGCCGATTGTTTGGAAGCCTTTGTACGACTTGAAGTTCTCGAGCTCGAGGCGGTCGATTTTGCCCGGAGCCGGTGACGACGGCATGGCGGCAGCGGCAGAACCCTAGGTTGCGCGGGTTCCAAAAATTAGGGCTTTTCGATGGGCAAATCGGGTCTAGGGAGTTTGAAGTGATGAGACAATGGAGAATTGGCGGGAGGGGATTTGGGAATTGCGGGATTTTAGGGGTGCGAGTGGGTTTTCATGGCGGGCGAGTAGAGTTCTCAGTACGACAGTTGACGAGCACGAATCATAAAAAGGAAAGCACACTTGATTTTGGGCTCATTTGAAATTGGGCTTATACGTAATTTGTTGCATGGGCCCAGTCCATTTACGGGAAAAAAAAAAACACAAATATAAACAGCTTATTTCAAATTTTCGATTGCTAATTTTAGGACTATGACGTCGATGCAGTTATTTTATGATCTTACTTTCTTTCATGGCTAGAACATGACACGAACGCATAAAAAGCTCATTTAACAACAGTTTTTTTTTTATTTTTTTTATCTATGATCTTCGTTCCCTCTGACCAAAATTTGCTCGACTACCGATAACATAACCAATGATTGACTGGCCGCTGAAGGAGGTGTTAGTAGTTCTTAGATATTTTTATCATCAATATTTCCGATAATATGTAGTAGCTTTAAAAAATGTGTTGATATTCGAAACATACCTTTTTAGGAACATTACGATATGCAGTTTTCAAATCACGATTTCGAACAGTCAAAGTGTAATTTCAAAACACATTTTAGAAGAATGGTTTCAAACCATAACTTCTTTACTTACGAATTCTTTCTTAAGATCTGAAACCCTTGCTTCGATTCACGTTTTTCTAAACTATCATGCGCCGATAAATAAGTTTCAAAGGAACAACAAACCTGTAACATAAACAGATAAATCTTATTATCCCGTTACAATGCTAGGGTTGAAGAGAACAGAATCACAAAATGCAAAAACGCAATTTACATTAATAACCACCGTTCAAAAATAGAAACAACAAATAAATACACCCGATTTAGGGAAGTCTCACTACTGCAACAGGTAACCTCCTAACGAATTGTAAGAAAAGTACATTCCAAGAACACAATGGATCAAAGCTACAGTCAAAAACTCGAACCACTTCCATTATTCTCATGCTCTTTATCACTGCCGGGTTTAGCAAACTCTTCCTTCGGGGAACCGGGCGGTTTAATGTCATTTTTCGATTCCATGCACTCGGATTTTGGAGAATCTGCCCGTGTTGTTCCACTGTTGTTCCCCTCGTGGAGAGGTAAGACTTGCGTGGTATCATGGGTTTTAATGGGTTCTTCTGCAGACGCTTGAGCCGCTTCTATTTGTTCACATCTGGAGATGACTTCTTGAAGCTCATCGTGGAGATTTAAAGCTTCAAAGAGCATGATTTCATCATCGGTCGTGCTTTCTGCAATTCTCTGCACAACAGGAAGCGACTGCTTGCATTTCTCAAACAAGCTCACCGTCAAATCATCCTGCAACACGAAGGAACTCTTACTGATAGCAATTACTTCACCACAGCACACATACATGGTTTCAAAAACTTTAAAGATCATGTAAAAATGATCCATAACCTGCCAGTACATCTGGTACTTACTACGATACAAAAACTAGAAAGTTCAACAGTCTATAATTGGTATTATTGTGAGATACCGACATTTCTAAACTCGTTCAAAATAGGATTTAGTGGCAGAAAATGATGCCACGTAAATTTATTAGCACGTTGTTAAAGACATGATCGAATACGACAATTAACAAAGAAGTAGAATTCTGACGTGATGAATTTTGAGTACTTACCCTGATGGGTTTTGGCTCTGTTTCAGAGTTCAATATGCTTGAGAGAAGGTCAAGGCTGTTTCTAGTGATTAAAAGAAATTCTTTCTTTTCTTCCACAGATTGGCCGCCATAAGCATACGGGAAAGCCGTATCTTGTGCAGAATGCAAACCCTCATCAGGAATGGGATATCTTTCAGGGCGTGACATCGGTGGTTGATTCATATACGTCTCCAAGGTATTTTGCATTGGTGGGAAATTCCCATCTGGTGCTCCTGCAGGTGGCCCTCTTGTCTTCAGGCTCTGCCATTTCTCCAGAGGTCTAAGTCAGTACATTGTCAGATTGAGAGCATACACATGCAATGCGTAAGCCATACATACATTTATAGTGCGTGTGCCTAGCTTAATGCAAAACTGAGTCAAGATTGCATGATGCAATGACATGTTTAAGAGATGTATATCTGCGGCAAACACGCCAGTGCTTGTAGTCTGCCCTATATACAATTTATTCTTCACAAGAACATGAAAAGAGAGAACTAATTAACTCATGTTGGACTGGAGTACTTTGATTTCGGAGACTATTGTAAAACTTCTTATTACAGTCGTCTAAATTTCTCATAAAATTAGAAAGCCATACAGAAGGAGGGGAGACCAAAAAGCATCAAAGAGATAAGAACTTCAGCCGCCTAAGCGAATGCATTTTTAACATTCGATACTCAATGCTTCTCCCTAACAATATAATATGACTGCACCCTATCTTTTGCTTAGCTCAAGACTCTAATTGGTGTCCGTTTCAGTTGCACTTTAGTCATTTAGTTGCGCGGGTTAACAAAGTTAATTACACTCGGCACTCCTAAGGTTTGCCTCTATTACACCCGGCTCCCGCCATATTGATATTACACTAAGCTACACTTTAATTTTTCAGTTCACAGAGTTAACAGAATTAGCGAAATGACGTAATACCACTTATAGAAAAATAAATTTCCCCAACCCACCACAGCTGAGATCTGACCAGTTCACCACCACTACACCGGCTAGATCACATACGGCTCCCTCCCGTCGCGGCTTGACAACACTAACACACAACCACCATTGCCCCTGCAACCAACATTGAAAACGAACCTACCACCGCCTATCTACACCACAACCACCACTGCCTGCCACCACCGCCGATCTTTACCACAACCACCACCGCCCCACCACAACTATCCATTATCAACACCCACTACCACGACTGGTTTTCACAAACACCACCAAGCACCACCAAGCCCACCATACAAATCGAACTACAACCACTGCCGCCACAAAAAAGAGGGCCAAAATAGCCCAACTCTGGGTGTATGTGTGTGGTTACTGGGAATATGTCACCGGTGTTAACAGCGGCGGTGGGGAGCTTGAGGACGACATTGGGTGGTGCAGATCATGGGTTTGGGTTAGCGCTTTGGGCCTGTGTGGAGCGGGGTAAGGGGCATATGACGGCGGTGATAGCAGCGGCAGTGGGTGGTACAGATCACAGGTTTGGGTTTGTGTGCACGTGTGTGTGTGTGTGTGTGTGATAGGCAGTGTACATGTGTGCATCACCGGTGCTGGTCACTGGCGTGTGTGCGCACGCGCGCGTCTGGCAGTGTGTGTGTTTTTTTGTTTGTGTGTGCGTGCGTGATGGGCAGTGAGTGGGCAATGGAATCGGTTTGGTGGTGGAAGGGTGTTTTAATAGGCAGTGGTCGCCAGTGGTGATCGCTGGTGTGCTGCAATCAGCAAAAGGAAGCCTTTCACGGTGGTGGTGGCTGGGAATCAATGGCGGTAGCTGGGCGTTGGCTGGTAAGGAAGAAGATGAAGACTTGAGGGCATTCTTGACATAACATACTAAACGTATGGGGACCTGAATCTTTTTGACAGTTACTTAACGGAAGTGGGTGCTGTGTAAAACAACTACAAACCATAGGAAGCGGTGGGCAATAAAAATACATAGGAGGAACTGTATGTATTTTGGATAGACCTCAGAAATGTCGAGTGTAATTAACCCAAGTTGTTTTTAGTCTAATTCTAGCACTTAGAAGAAGGAAGTTCAGGAAGCGGTCTATGTGGGTAGTTAGTTTGTTTTACAAGTAGAATTAGGTCTCTTGTGTATCGAGTATCGTCGTACTGGTAGTTACTTTAGTAAGTCTATTCAATTATGAGCACTTCAGCAGATACCAACCGTCCAACCACTAATCAGGGCAATAATTATCCATAAGAGTGTATTTCAATGAAATCGGTTTGGTGGTGGAAGGGTATTTTAATAGGCAGTGGTCACCAGCGGTGATCGCTGGTGTGCTGCAATCAGCAAAAGGAAGCCTTTCACGGTGGTGGTGGCTGGGCATCAATGGCGGTAGCTGGGCGTTGGCTGGTAAGGAAGAAGATGAAGACTTGAGGGCATTTTTGACATAACATACTAAACGCATGGGGCCCTGAATCTTTTTGACGGTTACTTAACGGAAGTGGGTGCTGTGTAAAACAACTACAAACCATAGGAAGCGGTGGGCAATAAAAATACATAGGAGGAACTGTATGTATTTTGGATAGACCTCAGAAATGTCGAGTGTAATTAACCCAAGTTATTTTTAGTCTAATTCTAGCACTTAGAAGAAGGAAGTTCAGGAAGCGGTCTATGTGGGTAGTTAGTTTGTTTTACAAGTAGAATTAGGTCTCTTGTGTATCGAGTATCGTCGTACTGGTAGTTACTTTAGTAAGTCTATTCAATTATGAGCACTTCAGCAGATACCAATTGTCCAACCACTAATCAGGGCAATAATTATCCATAAGAGTGTATTTCAATGAAACTCTGGCTCTGTAATGCTTAAGTCCCATCTTTGGCACAACCTTGTCTGACCCTTAGGAACATGAATCTCATTAAATTAGGGCAAATGATCATATCAACGCATTAGGCAACGAATTGCTGAGTGTTCGAGGCCATATTGGAATTTTAAACTATTACCAATATACTCTAAACAGACAATTATACTAGAGTTGGACCAAATTGGTATCAAATTTTTTTGGGCAATGGTACGAGATGCAGAAAGGCCAAGTTTAAGTTTGGGTCTTCCTTCCAATTTTGTCATGTAACTAGCAAGTCCTTCCTCAGCTACTCAAAACTTGTTGATATGCCAATAAAGTAGAAATTTATGGCACTGTTATCAATCAACACCTATCCTTGGTGTTCTGAAGATCTATATGGGTTATGCCACCGATAGATGTGGTAGTAACTGGCAAGCGTTCCCTCACCAACTCGGATGCATGAGATGAATAAAAATTCAGTTCAGGCTTATATACATGGATCATACTATCAAGCTCAGGCGAAAGCCCTGGAAAAGTGGTGATAATTAGGGTTTCATCTTGTGGTATTGATATCCAGGCAATTTATTTGTTCAGGGATTGTATCATCTGGGTACTTGATAAAAGCATCCTAGCTGTTGCGATGTGTACTAGGCTTCATGTTATTGGTTATTCAGTTACCAAGACTACTGAGGTCAAGTTCTCCTTATTCCCCTGGTTTTACTTCCAACCTTGGAGAGTCCGGTGATTTTGAATAATCAATACCTAACTCCTTAGAATTTAAACTCCAACCCGCAATTTGGGAATAATAACCAAGTCATTTACCGTGGCCAGCTCTCACACACTAACCAACCTTGTTTCCACAGAATTACTCGAAGCAGCCACACCCACCACCACTGCGCCACCTCCCCTCTACAAGCGATGAAAATCCACCGTCTAGTCGAGAATGTGAGAGAGGATCTGTGATGGCAACAACTACTAAAGTTGCAAAAATGTATCTTGCCCTGCTGCAAACAACAGCCCAGATCCGAAATCAACCAAACAAAATATTAACCACCTTGGACCAGCCAACTAAAACCCCCACATATCTGTTTCTGAATTTAATTTATGCTTGGATAATCCCGCTATCCTGATATATTCTACTCCAATAAATTTGAAGGGTTTCCCAGTAGTATATGAAAGATGTGTATTATGTATCATGTCTAATGCTGAAATAGTGCATCTTTAGATGCCTATAAATCATAACAGTTGGAGTCCTACAGTTTTATTGTCTCATATGAATACATACTGTGCATGAAAATGATATTTACGGCTATGCCAATTGCCAGGTAACGCAATTGACAATAATAAAGCAAGATATTGTTCAATCCGTCCTCCCTGCATAAGTTTCTCATCAAAAAAATATGAAAACTGGTGGTTGAAAAAAATATACGGCACACAGTGCTGGAAAATGATCCACGAAATCTCATACTTTTGGATAGTCAATTTCATGGACATGAGGATCTCTCGCACCAGGTTCCTGTGCTTTGTAGACCTCAATAACGACGTAGCAAGTTAAATGGCATGCATAACTCTGTAGAAGCTAAACGACATATAATACTAAAATTGACACACAAATGAGTAGGAAGACCTACTCATATTTCATATAACCCCCAAATTGTATGACATTAAATATGTAAATTGAGTAGGAAGACTTATTCATGTATGAATGACCTCTTAATATATACGTGGGAAGACCCTATTCATATATATATATATATATATATATATATGTGTGTGTGTGTGTGTGGAGTTAAAAGACCTATGCATGTACGAAGGACCTCTAAATAAAATTTCCATGAATAAGGTTTCAACATGTAAATATTATTTGTTACAGATTGTTTCTAGGGTTCAGTACACCCAGATCCTTGAGGTTCGGGCAAAAGTGCCGTCAAGGACGCATAGTTTGAAAAGGTAACAGATCGGACCAAAAACTTTGAAAATGTGTTAGCCGTGTCCATCCGTCGTTGATATGTTAAAAAATGTAGTTTTTTGCTAATGTCGGGAATACGTAAATTTAAATTCGTTAATATTACCCTATACAGTATATATATGTAAATACTCTACAAAAATTTGAAATGCTGATTTCCAAATTATGGTTTGAGACTCCCTTTCTCTCTTGCCATTCTCTCTCTTCTGCCCCCCCCCCCCCTCTTTCCCCTTCTCCACCCCCCCAAGCCCACCTGCCGCCACCATTACTACCCACGACCCAAGGCCCACTCCAGCGCTCCGCTAGTATCACCACCTCTCCCTCGTTTCCCTCTCATCCGTCACCGTGTACGGACAGCACCATAGAGGTGGTTCTGGGATGCAGCAGTGGAGGGGGATCCCTAGTGAAGCAGTGGAGTGGGGTGAGGGGATGTGGAGCTTTTGTGATTAGCGGTGATTTTTGTGGTGGGGGTGTGGTGGTTGTGGGATATGGTGGCTATTGAATGACGGTGGCTAGACTCGAAGAGGTAGTGGCGGTGGTCAGGTTGTATGGAGATGAAGTGATGACAATTGGGTGTGGGTCGATGGGGCAGCCATGTAGAGGTGGTGATGGTTGACGTAAAGGTGGTGGTGGTCGGCAGGGCCGCCGTGCAGAGGTGCCGGCAGATCGGAGTTGAGCAGGTAGATTTTTGATTGCGCTTGCTTGAATTGAAGATAGGTGGGTGGTGGTGGTAGTGGGGCTCCCTTTATGTTGGAGTTACATTGGAGATTGGTGTGTGGTGTTGGGTCCTCTCAAGAGAGAAAATAGGGAAAAAGAAGAGGAGGATGGCGGCACCGGCGCAGTGCCGGTAGTGCGGCAGTTTAAGGGCAATAACATCATTTAGTTAAACCATTATGTGATTTGGTCAACAGACATCAATGCTATTTGTCAACACTCTCCTAAGTTGTAATTACCAATTAAGTTGAATTATATGTTTACGAATTCTACCCAACCAATTAGCAAAACAGTCAAAGGCACAAAATTTATGAAAATATATGAGCAAAGAGGGGAAGGTGCATGACCATGTAAGTCTGGCGAAAGACGGGCAAGTACATGAGATCCTCGGCCTCGCCCCACGCCCTGATCAGCTGCAGCGCCTTTTCCCTGCACCCTTCCTCCGTCCTCCCGTCCCGCACCATCCTCACCATCTCCTCCAGCACCTTCTCCGACGCCACCTCCGAAAACACCTTTTCGCAGTTGGAAGTGCACGCCTCCAGCAAATCCAGGCTCAGCCGTTGGCTCACGCCGCTCTTCCCCGATATCTTTCTCTTAATGGCCTTGACTACCTCCCCGCCGCTGAACTCCTCGCTGTTGATCATCGCGCAAATCCGCAGGTTCATCCCCCAGTTCGGCTCGGCCAGAGCCTCCGACGTGGCTTCGTCGACCATTTTGGACTCGGGGGTTGGGGACTGAAGGATCTCCTTCATCTTGGTGCTGACGAGCCGGCTCATCTGGGCGCCGCCGGTCTTCAGCCGCTCGCCGAGCGAGGATGAGGCGAGCTTTAGCCTGTCCATGTGGGCTCGTCCGTGGTAATGGACTTAGCGTCGGGCTGATCAGATTTCGGACAACCTTTTTTGAGGATTTTTTGCAGTTATGGAAGCTTTGAACTGGCCTTACGTGAGGCGACGGGAGCCGCCTGATCTTAGATACGCGTGGCCTGTTTCGTCTCTCTCGTGGGTTCTGTGGGCCCCACCGTACACCTTTCGAGTCTAAGGCTATGTTTGGACAAATGTTGGGGGCTCTCAAACTTTATTAATTCTAGAAGTTGATTATGACTGCACTCAAATTGTTGTCTTGATTAAAAGTTGACCATTACTGTAGTCAAATTTATTTTTTTTTAGCTAACTACTGTATTGCTTGCACATTTCTATTTCTAGCAATGAAATGATGGGCTAACGTGCCTCCCAGACATAAAATGATCCTGAGGTATAAGCTATCGTCGATCTAGGATTGCGCATTATTTTAAAATCATAAACGTATTGATATAGTAAGAGAGTGCTTGGGATTGATTATATGATGGTCAAATCTGATTTAATCTAAATTAAATCAGATGTATGGGTGTTTGACAACAAAAATTAAGAGATTTAATCCATCTCCAAAAGTTAAAAATTAATTTAATCCTCAAAAGTGAGGATTATTAAATAATCACTTTTTCATAATCAGGTTTGACCTTCTAATTTACAATCTTATTCTCTTATTTTTCATAAAAAGACTTTTCATACCCCTTAATTAATAAAGTGTGACTCTTAGATAATTTCTATAATTTATCTCTTCTCCTATTTTTATACTCTTCTCTTACGGCTAAAACACAGAGGGAGATAAAAAAAACTGATTTAAGTACTTTTTGTTAAGTGTTTAAGTAAGTGTCCTCTATGGTCATTTTGTCATAATGAAAATGAATTAAGTACTTTTTATCCAAACATCTTTTATAGATTTAATCTAGTTTACAACTACTTTTTCTAAACAGCAAACTGATTCTGATTAAATTAGATTTTGAAAAGTAATTAAGATTTAAGCTGAATCTACTTTTTTAATCAATCACAAACGGACTCTAAGTCTGTTCTATTCGTGAAAAGACAATAACATTCGTGCACGTTTTAAATTTTTGCTGAATGGTATAAATTATTTATCATTTGTTCTTTTTTTCATTACATTACCAACAACACATAAACATCATTGTCACCCCTATCCCTAACCAAACCCTCTCAGTTTTTGGTATAATGGGTGTAACTCAAGGAATCAGTGTGACTCGCGAAAAAGGTAGTCGCGCAAGTAGGTGCAAAGGGAATATATACTGCGTCAATCGTCATCATTAGGACCGTTCATGGCATTGCCGACTTATGTGCACGGGTGAAAATTACCATAAAGGTCATTAGAGTCATTTGGAATGAGAAGTCTTCATTTCTTGTCAGAATATAGAACAACTTTGCTATGTAATTTAATCGCCTAGACTAGATCGTGTGCAAAAAAGTGGTTGAAGACATGTTCGTGTATGCAAAGAGGCTCTATGTAGTGTTATGGAGTTTGTAAACGGCTTAACGAGTAAATTATCAACTGATGGTTTTAAAGGAAAATGATGTAGTCTTATCGAAGCAACCCATATTAGTGTTAAGTAGCCACATGTAATTTTGATGGGGACGATAATGACAATCCAAGTAATTTAAGAAATACAGTATCCCCGACGCCTCCTGATTATATTCCAAAACTAAAGGAACAGGAATGTCAACTAAATTGTAATAACAAACATGCAATTTCATCAATCAATTAAGCGAAGCCTCGATCGATTATGCCATTTGTTGTCTTTTTCTGACTATCAAATGAATTCATAACTAAGGAAAAACTCGAGCTATTGGGTGCGATAAGCAAGGATATTGTGTCATCGTCAAAAGAAAAACAATAGTTAGGGTTTTTAGATAGTGAGCTCTTATTTAATATCTACCAATAAATCAGAGCAATGGGTGTTACCAAGATCCTCAGCCAAAGTTGTGTGATAACTCTTATGGGTTGGACCTTCTATAATGGCCATAGAGTTTGACGAGCATGACTCTACCCAAATCATACAACACTTAGGCAATTCAACCATGTACATCTCGGTAAGTCTCGTGCCAATCCTTCATTGTCCCCAACACTAGGTCCCACGCCAATTGCCTCTTTTCCCCAATAATTGTACGCGTGTCGACCATTTACTCCTAGTTCGAGTCTTAAAAAAATACATGGGACTTAATATTGATAAATATCTGGTAAATGGTTACAAATGAAGTCCTACTTGAAGCGAATAAAACAATCCTATGGGGAGTGAACAGGGTCTTTAAAAAATTAACGGAGAATTTAAACCAAGCACAATAATGAATTTCAATCATACCAAGCAATATTTCAATGAAGACGTTACCTGCACAATCTCAAGTAATTATAGAGTAATAAGTAAAATGATTGAGTTAGTGATACTTGACAGCGAAAATAAAATTGTTCGTCTTGAACTATTCTCAAGCTTGCATCCACCTATTCAAGGAAATCTCTTGCAAGAGTACTATAATCAACTATTAACAATCTTTTCCGGGTCAAGATCAAAATCCTTTCAATACTTGGTAATATCCCACCCCAAATACAAGCCTTTAATTCACAAAGCTTACCAAGACTTGACAAACTCGAAGCTTGATCATAATCCTAGAGATCAAAGATTTAGAAACTCTCTTACAAGGAAAATAGTACAAATAAAACCCTAGTACAATAGAAAAATGAGAGAACTGATGACTTGAAGAATACTCAATCCTAGTCGAAGAATTGCTCGTAGATATGTTATTTGCTGATGTAAAATCAGGAAGATTGAGAGATAAAAGTTTAATCTTTGATTCTTGATGTTTCTTTAATGAATTGAGGCTTAGATTATGATTTTTCATAGTGTATGATGAAGTCCCAAATCATTTATATATAGAGGATATTAAATATAGTCATTATTGAAAGATTTGGCATGATTTTGGACAAAACTAACCATTATTTTTCAACCAACGGTCAGTCGACTGCATTACCTTACTACTCATTTCTCGACTCCCTCACCAAACTCCCTTTTTTACTTTGGGCATAACTTTCTCTAGGAAAATCGAATTGAGATGCTGATTTTTGTGTTGAAAAGCTAATGAATTTTTTTTTTTATCAAAATGTGAAAAAAAATATTAACACCAAATTTTTTTTTTTTTGAGAAAACATAAATGAGCTCCAAAGTTCACTCATTTTCAAGAAACACATTTATAAACTTGCACGCAGTGCACAAGGTGTCATAGGGTCATTTTAGGTCATAGTCATCAATTTGAACATTAAATCAAGACTAGTTATATAAAAATAAAGATCAATCATAATTCATAATAACTTAGCCTATATATTATTTGTTACTCCTTGACATTAGACTTGATGAAGCTTCTATAGCATGTAAACTACAGCTTTAAGCTTATCTGGCTTTATTCCATCTATACAACTTATCAAATGTGTATTCATAAGTTTGTATGCATATACCTACTAAGAATCCACTTAAAGCACGCATTAGGACATAATCAATGTGTAGTTATCATCAAAATAATAAGTAAGCATAAGTTATCCAATCATAGGGCTAACACTATCCTTTATTTATGCTACTTCGTTTTCTCAGTGGATGGTGGTGATCAATCCCATCTAAAGGTTACGATTGGAGTAATAAAATTTTCCCTATAACAAATATACGAGCTTTCCTGCTTGGAGTATTTGACTAGAATAGCAAGCCAATTTCAAGTCATTGTAAACACACGGAAACCTTCATTGCAAGCGTCTCCGTAAGTACGCGTATGTCATCTCAATAAGCACATGCGTCAAAAAACCTTCACAGGTTGTGCAAGTCATGACACTTCATCTCGTTGGGATATCACTGACTTGTTCTACCTTTCGATTTTGTTCTTATTATTCTAGGAGATTTCTTCTCTTTGTTGATATAAGAATTATCGTGCTTGATAGTTAATGGGTCTTTTTAGGGACTTTCATTTTATTTAGGCAAAAAAAAGATACATCATATATATTGCTAATGGAGGTAGTACCACTTCCAATTGTTGCAGGGGACATGCAAAGCGTCCTTTGTTGCAAATAAATAGTTGCGCGGTGATTTACATAGAGGTGTCAAATGGACCGGGCTTAGGCCGGCCCAGCCCAACCCCAACAGGCCTCCAACAAAACGTGCCGGGGCCGGGCCAGTGGGGCTGCCAAACGGGCCGAACCAGTCCAGATTGGGGAGAAATCTGGACTCAGTCCAAGCCCTGGCCCTAGGCCCAATATCTAGGGCCCGGGCTTGGGCCGAGCCCATTTTTTTGTTGCATTTTTTTGTTATTCAAAGTAAAGGCTTTAATTACGGTAATTTTTGTTATTATTTAAGTAAATTGTAATGTAGTACTATGACAAGATTTTTGTTATCATGTAAGTAAATTGCTCTCTCTCTCTCATTTACATCTCTCAATTTTAAATTTATTCTTTCATATACTCTAGGCATGTCTAATATTCACAATTTAACGAACCTAATCTTTATCCTTTTATTTCATTATAAGTCATATACACACATATATATGTATGTATATACATATTTATTTGTCTCTCATTTTATTTTTTAATATATGTTAAACCTTTTTATAATATTTGTAATCTAATTCTTGTTTTACGTCAAACATATCTTTGATTATTGCACCAAGGAAGAACGATCATCATAATTCATGTTCAGGTTCATTGCTCATTCGATCATCGTTGAACATGCACACTTATATATAATAATGTGTGTATACAATAATATTGGGCCAAAAGAGGGCCGGGTCGGGCAAAAAACGGGCCATTTTAGGGCCGGGCCCGAGCCTGGTTCTCAAATAATTCGGCCTGGCCCTAGCCCAAGCCCTAAGGGTTAGGGCCAGTCCGGGCCCAAAAATGGGCTGGGCTAGCCCGGGCCAAAAAATGGGCCAGGCGGGGCTAACCTGCGGGCCGCCCGACCCTTTTGACATCTCTAACGGGTTACCATCTCTGCAAACATTTATGTTGGTTGACTTCCTTGGCCCTCACAAGAACCTACCGCTCCTTATTGAGGTCAACTAGCATATGCAAATGTATGTAATATTTTGACAAAAAATACATTCGACAACCTTATAATCAATTTCGACTATTGTTTCCTTTAGTCTTCTATCCCAGCTCAGTTGTAGGCCTTAATAATTCCACGTAACTTGGCTTCAATATCACATTTCATAAGATGTCCAGAGAAGCCTCATCGTCAATCACCTTTTAATGGCATGCCCGATATAACCATGTCATGGGGCGGTTTGGTATTTATTTTCACAACCCGCAAACGAAACGGGGCGAACATGGTTTTACGTGTCTCTGCCACACTACTAGACCTGACCCTCTCCACTTTACACCCTAATCACGGTTTAATCGCAACCGTCCATATCTCCATCTATATAAATTGTTTGAAACCCTAGTCCTTTCATTTTTCTCCCCCAATTCCCTTCTTCTCCTACAGTCACCATACCCCTAAGCACGTCACAAAAACTTCAGTGGCCTTTCAGCCGTCGTCGTTCGCTCCATCTGCCGTTTACTGTTCCGCCGCACCTCCTAACCATGACAGGGAAGAAGATCTTCAAACAGATCAGTTTTTGCAAGACCGAACAACCACCGTTCACCGGTCGTGGATCTCGGTCCATCCACCAACGAATCCCATTCTGGTCGTCGCGGTCACAAATTCATCGTCGAATTTCCCCCCCTCTAATTTTGTACTTTCAATCTTCAATATGACAGTTTGGATCGAGTGAGATCGGGGTCGGTTTACGGAAAAAGCAATCGTGGTATCATCATCTCCCAACTCGATGGCGGGACGAATCACATATTTGGTGTGGCGGGGAGGGTACGCATCTTGTGAAACCCGCATCTGGCCGCCCTATTGTCATCTCTATTTACATCATCATTCATAATTCAAGTCACCTACGCAAAATAATTGCACATAGAGTGGCCAATAAGGCTACATTACAATTTATGACGCCAAATTCTTTCCATACCTGTTTAAGAAGATCTTTATCTTTTCAAAATCAAGGCAATAAAGAGTAATTAAAGAAAAAAAAGCGAGAAAAAATAATAGATTCTATGGATCTAAACGAAATTAATTACATACGATCACATGATTTCATTTACAAATTACAGGAGCCTACCAAGACCTAAATTGTACAGGTAAATAAGGACAAAAAACAAGGCCAACATGCTTCCACGGAGCTGCGCCTTTATTTTGCAAAGAGCAGCCGATGGGTTTAGCAAACAAAAACTGAATAAAAGCAGGTGTAAAATCGAAATATTTAGGGTCCATTTTGTAAACAAGAATCCACAGCAAAAACCAGTTACGAAAATCATTTGAAAAGGGTTTTAGAGAGAGAGAATGCTCAAGGTGCACTTCGGTTAGGAAGACGAAATTGCACACACGCACGCACTCCGCAATGGTTTCCATCTCCACCTGGGTCCGGTACGTATTCCACAAAGTCGACTATTCGATCTCCCTCGGTATGAAGGTCAGTTACTCATCCCCATCTTAACATTTCTCCGTGGTTTGTTGGCACGGGTTATCTGGTAGTTACATGATTCTCTCGAGAATATCTGTTCTTTTCCCTTTTTTTTTTGCCGGAAAAATAGTGTTTCCGTGGATGAGTGTCTTGATCGTTGCAGATAGGGCTTGTTAATCACGGGTGTTTGTTCAAATGGCGTTTTTAAAAGTTTGAAATCTTTCTGTTCCTAATTGAAACTCGTGCTAGTGGGGCAATCTGCATTTCTTTGTGCCCGCATTGTTTGCTACCCTGTGGCTTTTTTGTTTTTGGGTGTTTTTAAGGGGGATGTCATCCTGTGGTGTTTTGTGACTACGAATTTGTACAAACAAGAAATTTCCTCAATTTATTAGGTAATAAATAGGGGTAAATGCACAGTTAGAGTTATGGAGAAGCAAAAAAACCAAAAGGTTATAGATTCAGTATGGTCAGGCAAGGGGTATTGGGGAAGGAGAAGTTGGATCAATAGAGGTATAGATTTGCGATGATGGTACCCATCAAAAAAGAGCAGAAGCAGGTTGGTTAAAGTCGGGATGATGCTTCCAAAGAGTTGTACGATTACATTGTTCCGCCCAACTCGAATGGAACATTTAAAGGATTGTGACGTGGGGTAGTCGAGGAGAGATCACCCTAACGTGCATAAGTGGAAATGTGGAAATCAGCCTGCACAGGGGACCAAGTTCTCATTTTGCCTCATTGTATGTATAGAAAAGTTCACAAAGAGGCATAGGAAAATATTAGGAATTGCGATCTACACGCTTCGAAAAGCTGTCCCAGAAGTCAATAAAGCCTCGAATTGCCACGAGTTCATTCACTACAGCCACTCTACAGTACCTTTAAGAATATAGTCTTTCAACTTGATAATAACATCTTTCACTTCACACACTACAATTCCTCTCGCACCAAATGTTTCCAGAAAGAGAGGCTTTGGTATTCGGAAGATGCACACCCCTCCTGATCTAGAAAAGTCAGAGACATCCTGATCAATACATAAAACAGATGACACAAGACACAAGTATAGTAATAATAACTGCCTTAATTAAATTACTTGCCTTACTACCGAGCTTCCATGGCCAATTAGGCCGAGCCATCATCACTTTGCCGTTAACGTAAATAACCTCCAGGAATTCCAGTTAAATTGTATGTAAACTCCTTTAAATATCAGTCCATAGAAAGAGATGAAGCGAGTCAGGCTTTCACTGGAGGTTTATGTATTAGGGGATAGTATTTGATCCAGGTGATTCAACTTTTTTTTCTTTTTCTCTCTGTTCTATTTGTTGTTGACATCAAAAGTAGGAATCATCTGGAAACACTATTTAAGACTGACTGGCTGAGTGTGACAAGAAAAAATCGGCTCAAGGGGAAGGATTTCACTCCGAATCATTTTCTTTTAACTTGGCTATCTAGACTTGATTAGTGATGATTTTATTGACTCAAAAGCGTCTCCTTAGGATTGCCGGGAAGTGAAGTTGATTGTAAACAAACTGCATATATATGGGATAGAGAGGTGATTTTGAATACCTATGCTGGCTTTCCATTAGGTCTTGGAGAACCATACCCTTAATGTATACTGGCTACGCCTATGTCTAAGTTTTCTGTTACGAGGAATTTCAAATTGTAATGAGGAGGTGACAGTGGCATATAGGTTGGCGATTAGAGCATAAAGGACAAAGCCCAAAGGATTAGATTACTTATATGGTTTGAAATATTTTTTTTTTCAAGGGGAACATGATGCAATTAATGACCAACTCTGAAGCATGGGTGTGGCGTTTCGGCGGACGCACCAGTATTGGGTGCGGATCGGGTGCGGGTCCGGGTGGGGGTGCGGCTGGGTGCATGTCCATAATTTTTTGATTTTTAAAATTAATTTGCTGACCTTCGGGTACGGCTCCCACATGGCAGGGACCCGGCTTGGACACGCACCTGGTGCTTGAGGGCTCAAAGTCGAATTTGGGAATATCTAGGTCAGAATAGTGATTGGCGACCGTGGGTTCCTAACAATCTGGACAGAGAGAAGAGAGAAAAAGAAGAAGAAGAAAGCGGCAGAGACTGGAAGTTGGCAACGACTGTGTCCGGCTATGGATGTCGTGTGATTACGGAAGAAGAAGAAGAAAGAAGAAGAAGAATAATGAAGAAGAAGGAGGAGGTACCTGGATGGGCTCGTCTTGGAAAAGAAGGACAGCTCTGTTGTTGTCTCGGAAGAAGAAGAATCTGTTGTCTTGGAAGAAGAAGACTGCTCTCTCTTCTCGATGTTACTGCTGCTACATAACTTTTTAACTTTCTATGCCTTTATTTGATACCCATTTATTAGCTTATTATCCAAACTGCCCCCATAAATTGAAATACTAGTAATACCCAACCTCAAACAAACATTATTATATTCAGCTATAAAATTTCAATAATTCCAAAACAGCCAACCAATTTCACAAACTTTCTCACTAATCTGGTTTTGAAGGATTAATCTTTGTTACGCATATAAAGACCATATTATTTCTATATGTATATATAGAATTTGCCGTATCCTTGCCGCATCCGTATCTTCGTTTTTTATAAAGTGACATATCCGCGTTTCCGCACCCGTATCGTATCCGCCCCCGCACTGGAGTCCGTGCTCCCTAGGTGACCAATGTGGGAAAATGAACTTTTTCCTATGGGATCGATAACTCTAGAAACAATTTTGGCAAATGGTTGGGTCTATCCAGAAACGCATTTCAACAATGTCATTGGCAGTTAATCAAGTATTACAAATATGTACACATTAAAACCAAAACCAAAGGCATCTCAAATATTGTGTTCTGTAAATTTGTACAGTTGATCACTTATTGCATGCCGAATGTGCTTACATTGAACTGAATTATCTATCTTTTTTTTTTCTTTTTGTTGTTAAACCAACTGTTGTGGTGATTAAGTAGAGAGAGACACCGCTCGGTGTGCACGACAAGTTTTAACTAGAGTTATCAAGCTGGATAAGTATACCCCTTTTCATTTGGGAGGGGTGTTTCAGTAGCCAGTACCATGGCATGTTGAATAGATACGTGGCTGCTGTTCTATTATGGCTGTGATGAAATTTTATCTATCTTTTTCACTGGTGAAGAACTTTGTGATTCTATATTGTCATTCATACTTTTTAAACTTAGTCCCAGCTGGGTGGTCGACTAAATGAATCATGTTCAGCCATCATTTTCTGTTTAGAGCACTTTTTCCAACTCAAGTCACTATAGTTGGGGCTAGCTACAAGAATCTTTTTCCCGTACTCTTGAATCTTCCAAGCGTATTATCTCAAAATATGTAGCAGGTGCTTTCTTACTACGTCTGACCAGTGACCATATTATTAGCAGTCTACCCTTACCCCTTCTTACCCTGTCAACTTGGCACAACTCACCTCTCCTAGCTGGGGCATCTAAACGTCTATGTTGATTATGTCCAAACCGTCTCAGGCATCCTTCCTCAACTTCTCCCCAGTACATGCTACTCCCACTTTCTTGCAGATATCTTATTTCATCATCCACACAGTAAATGGCACTTCAGTGGCTGTTGCCTCATGCTTGTGTTGTTTCTTACAAGTTAATCTACTATCACTTCTTAATCACTGTCCTTGTTTTTGTGGTTGCACTTATCTCATAGCATATCCATTATTACTTGTTAGTCTTCATTGCAGTTCATACACATAAACAGCAAGTCATTATGATGAATGGACTGTGAATCTCAAGCTAAAAGGTTGAGGCATCTCTTTGCGGATGACCTCATAGAGAGATTATTGTACTATCTCAAGCTATAAGGTTGAGGCATCTTTTTTTCTTCCGGAGATGATTCTCGTTCTTGTTCTCAACTATCTGAAGTGACCCTTATTCTTGGATGTCAATGCATTGATGGTTCACCAGTATACCTACTTATACTTGTCAGTGGATTTATAATCATCTGATGAATTCTTTTAATACGATGCAGAAGTACGCTGGAGGTCGGATCACTCAAGCTGATGTAAGTGATTTTGTGTTTAAGGATTTTCTCCATGGAAAGCTGACGTACTTGCATTGGAATAAAGGAAAGGAGATGACCCCTACAATATCAGAGCAAGGTGGAACTCTTCTCGTCCGCAAATTACCAGATCCAACGTAATGTGGTTCAATAGACTGGAATTGCTTTTCTTATACTGTTCCCCCCCCCCCCCCCTCTTTTGCTGCAAATATTTTACTTTGTTCTTGCATGTAAATTATTGTTCTCCAGCCATTCTTTGTTATTCAAGAAGTCATTTTATGTTAAGGTTGACATCCTCGAAGCGCTGGCCAATATTGAAAAAATCTAGACCAAGATTCTTAACATTTAAAACTAGTTAGTGAAAATGTTGCTGCTATCCAAAATGTGAAAATATGTCATGAAAGTTTGTGTGCGGATGTGCACATTGAATGGTGCGTTCCATCTGTAATATATTTGAGTTGGTAAATCAAGTTCGTAGCAGGTTTTCCTGATGTTTCATGTACAAGAATTCTTTGATCTTACTACTGCTGGTTTTTGTTTGTTGCAACTGTTGCAAGCATGGGTGGGAACTGGTGTGGTACTTCTAGGAATTCAGGAGTCATGTTGGGGTTGATGTTAGCATGACTTGGGTGTTCGATCTGTTGGCACAAATGCTATGAACACAGTAACACACCCCTGCACGCGCTACGAACACACGCCTGCACGCACTACACACATGCCTGCACATACGCAGACAGAAACACCCCAGTTACCAAATTTTTGGGCACCACTCATTTCAGTAATTTCATACAAATCAAGTCAGTAACCATCTTTATTATGACAGTACCCCCTCTGGTATTGAAATGCACACTTTTCTGTGTTTGAATAACACAAAAGCCTGTTCCCTGATCTTAGCAAGGAACCCCTTACTCTTCAATAGTTGAATTGCCAAATGCAGCTCGGTTCTCCAACTTACTGCTGTTAAAGGAAATTGCACCAAGGGAAACTAAAGAATGGATGTGCAAGAATAAACAATGTCAAGCAGTTAAGACGTGCCTCAGCTGTTTCATTTTACCTCTTTAGTTTCTCTCCACTTCGCATTTAACTTTGCTGGTCAGCCAAGCAATGAATGCACATCTAGGGTGTTACTAACGAACCACACAAGCTTGTCACTAGGAACATTTGGACCTGAACTTTGGATTGACTCCCAAGCAGAAGAAAAAACATATTGTCCACGAGTGGCTATTGACCATTTCACACTATCTTCATTATTAAGTTGAGGAAGAAGGCTGTTTGGTAGCTTAGCTCTCACTACTAGTAGATTTACCAAATCTTAGGATGGGGAAATGCCAAGGGGCAAAATGATAGAAGAAATTCTAGCATCACAATGGTTTGCGGCATCTTCTATGATTCTTCCCCCAGACCTTCTAGCAAGGGCACCCATAGCCGAAGTATCACATTTCACCTAGGTAGCACGGACACCTCTCCAAGGTGGAGGTATGGTGTCCTAAACGGACGGACATCCCGACACCCTCCGGACACCGCCCGACACGTGTCGGACACTGCTCATCGGTGTCGGATTTTTTTTTTAATTTCCGACACCGTGTCGGACACTTCATTCGACGAGTGTCGGACATGGCGTGGAGCAGTGTCGCACGGTTTTAGGGCAAATTTCAGATGTTTTGAACTCTTACTGTCTTCTTCTCTCTCACCTCATGGCTGCTGTCTCCCGACCACATCAAGGCTGTCGCCGGTGTTGCCGGAGCTGTCGCCAGTGTTGCCGGAGCACAGTCGACGATGATCCGAAGCGGAAGCCAACAGATCTGACGGCTACAGTCGCCGAAAGAAGAGAAGCCAGATGTTGCCGTCGCCGTTTCCGTCTCCAGAGGTCTCGCCATCGTCGCCGGAGGTCCGCCGCCACCGTCGCTGGCCCATAGGTCTCATCTCGTCTCCTTTCCCCTCACTTCCTCTCGTTTCTTTCGTGTTCTTTTTTCTTTGCCTTCTCGTTTGTTTCTTTCCTGTTCTTTTTCTTTGTCCTCTCGTTTCTTTCTTCTTTTTTTCCTTCTCTCTCTTTGTGGTTGCATTTCTAGTACATTGGACTAAATACATATTGACCAAATAAATTATTATTTTGTTTTGATAATTTTTCATTATTATTTGTTATTTTAGATTGTGAAATATATTTGATATTTATTATATATATATATATATATATATATATATATATATATATATATATATAATATTAAAAAATAGCGGTGTCCTGCGGTGTCCAAAATCTGATTTTTTGAAAGTTGCGGTGTCCTGACACCGACACCGTGTCTGTGCTACCTAGCATTTCACAGCCATTCCAAGTGATGTACCTTACGGTTGAGTGAGCTCACTAAGCTCCACAAGTTGTAGAACGTGCTTTTTCACTGTGGAGTTTTATCAAGCTCTTTTGGTGAAGTGCAGCTAGCTTCAGTTTCCTGGGAGAGGGTTTTGGAAGGATTAAGCACAATAGAAAGTGGTTTGAGTGTCGGTCTCAGGATAATTTCTAGCGTGCTTTCCCTTCAACCTGTATATTAAATGTTTCATGTCCTAACTTTTGGTGCCAGACTTAATGATTGCTGGTGGTGCCGTCAGATTGACTTTGTGTTTGCATGGCTTTTAGTGTCTTCTGACTGCTTGTATATGATCTTGACAGTAAGGCCTTTGTTGGAGATGTGGTGGTCTTGAAGGATCCTGAAACGTTAGATAATTTTCTGGTTAGAAGATTGGCTGCGATTGAAGGGTATGAAATGGTCTCTAGTGATGAAAAAGACGAGCCTTTTGTTCTTGAAGAGAACCAGTGCTGGGTTTTGGCGGACAATGAAAATCTAAAGCCCCAGGTATGTTCTCTTTTCTCCTCTGAACACTACAGATCCCTCTGTGCGCATGCTTTAAGCATATAGAATACTATTTGAGCATTTGCAGAACCCTAGAAGTTTATTCAACGAGTTAAACTTGTGCTAGTCTCTTTAATAAGTATTAGCAATCTGTGGGTTTCAAATCATGAAAGCATCTTATAGCCATGATTAATTTGTCCTACTAAACCCTTTCCTCTTGCACTGCTGCTCCTTTCATAAGAGTCCTGGTATACCAAGTTCGAGGCTTTTTTAGCTTCACGGAAGTCTTGTGGCCTAATAGTAAAGCCGTATAGGACCTGTTAATGGTGAACATATGTTCTGTATTTTACTATTTTCTGACAAGTAATTTTTATACAATAACCTTGGACTTTGTATGCCTAAAGCGAATGCCACCTCATCGACCTTAATTATAGGTCTCAAGAAAATGTATCATCTAGCCCTAGTTTTATGGCACTTGGAGTAATACCAAAGCTTTCATTGCGCAATTCTTCTGCTCATTTACCTACATTATTACGACATTTTTACTTTTTGTGTTTGGGGCCAAGGAAGGGAGATGACATGTCCCTCGTAGAGTCGAAGACGTTCTATAAACACCAATGTCATTCTGCGGTACAATATTTGTATCACTGATCTTGGTGGTAGTAGTCTGTAACAAGTATTCATCTTACTGGTAGAACATGTCGGCACGGTTCTAGCAATCTATCAGCAACAGGCAACAATTTATTTGACTCAAACACCTATAGGCACGGTTCTGGCAATCTATCATCAACAGGCACCAATTTATTTGACTCAAACACCTTCCTAATTCTCTTTTACTTGCATATAATTGAGATTACGGCACAGAGAAAGCCTATTGGGTACATGACACCCGTAACATCAGCCAAGAGTTGATGATAGAAAACAATCCGGTGGAGATTAAAAGTACGAAGTCCTGTTTTGAAGTGCCTATTGACAACATTAACATTCTACGATGTTTAGCCCCAAGGTATCATGTAGTATTCGGCACATGTAGACTTTTGGAAGAAATGGTGGTCTTCTCCCTACCCCCCATCCCACCCCTTTTCAAGCCCAAATAAAAGCTCTTGTTTCCTAATGCAGGAAGCCAGGGACAGCCGAATACTTGGCCCTGTTTCCATGATGAACATAGTTGGAAGAGTCGTGTATTGCCTGAGAACAGCAGTGGATCATGGTCCTGTGCAGAATAGGTGAGCTGTTTTAAGTAAAGAAACTCATTCCCTTTTGCATTTAACTTCAAGAGAAAAAGTGTTGTGATGTTTAAATGTTATGCTTCTCTACCAGTCACCACAGTTCGCGAATGGATTCACCTGTATTGGAAGTTGAACTGGACATTGATGAAATGGCAAAAGATCACAAAGCGTAGGACGGTGATGTACATCTATTGCCATGTTCCTTGTGTAACCTCCATTGCCGTCTTCAAGTTCAAGAGAGAGATATTTAATAAGATAGTCGGACTTTCCTTAGCCTTCATCTGCTACGGGGCTGTGGCGTAGTTATTGTTATCTTTGGCCAGGTGCGGTGATCCAGTTGTTAGCTCTCTCCCCTCCTTCTCTCTTCGTTGTTGGAACATGCGAGGCACCCCGTAATGAAATTTGGATCTAGCTGCCTTTGTGTCAATGAGAAATTTGTGTTTAAAACCAGCAATAGTATCCCTTTGCTTAATCATGGTTTTGCCTTCTTGAGACTTAGCACAAAGGCAACATGATGGTTGTTTCTTGGCTGAACTGGTGGTGGGAAGCTATTCAATATGGACTCTTACTTTTTGGTGCCCTGAATGCAATCTGTGCCTGGGCTAAACAATGGGTTGATTGTAGCGAAATCAATCCGTGGTCCTTTCGTACAAGCTGAACTAGCCGACACCCACAACTCAAAATAAAGATAGTAATCCTGCATGGATGCCCAATTTGTACTTGGCTGAAGTTTAGACGAGATTTATCATAAAATGCGAACATGATCACCAGCTCTTTTCCTATTTTAACGTTGTAAGGAAACGTATGACTTCCACTGCTTGTGGCTTAGATTCAAAGTTAATGGCCGCCTTCTTGTTATTGACAACCACTTGATGTTCGTCCTTCGTCCTTAATGCACCCAACCTAGGTATCGATACATTACTTCCACTATACACAATAAGGAGAGATTGTACTAGGTTATGAGATGATTCTTCAACATGAACTAATAAGAAAGAGAGTTTTTATCACTTTACTATGTTTTTCGGACCGTCGTATGTTGCTAAAATGTAGCCAACATTGGAAGATTGAATGATTAATTCTTTTTGTGGACATGTATAATATCAATAATGCGGAAATGGTCTTTAAGAAAACGGTAAAAAGATCTTCAATTAGGCAAATATTTTTGTTGGGCTGAACCATCCAAAATACTGTATATCAAATTTCGTCATGGTGATTAGGGGCGGCCCTCGAGAAAAACTTTGAGACGACACTCTTGTAACAATATTGACTCTCTAATGTTCTTGAAAATCTATTTTTCCAACTTAAAGAGTTGTGAAACTGAGGTAGTACGGCAACATATAAGAGTAGTAAGCTTGTGTTGTAAGCAATATATTGCTTACAATAAGTTATATACTGTACTTAATTTGCAGACCGTATTCTACTAACCAATCAACCCCTTTGCTCTATCTATGTGCGGTCAAAAATTGAAGCGAAGATGTGTTTTATTAACAATTTTTAGAACTGTTTAGCTAATACGAAAATATTTGCTCAAACTATTTGGACTACCCCGTTAAACAAGATTTTCTAGTTCACCTTATTTAATTATAGACCATAAATTGGACAAATGATGCTTAGATATCAAATCTTATAAGATAAAACGACTTTTGATCCTAAGGTTTACGGCATATTGATTGATCATTTGAACCCTCTAGTAATTGTTACTTCAACAATATTGCGTTCAAATAGTCAAAATTTATTCAAGATTTTATTCATTTATATCTTAAATAATGAAATGAACTGGATTATATCCACTCACGAGGAGGGTTCTTGTTTTTTCAAAACGATATTTTTAACCAAATTCATCTCAGCGTAACATTGCACAACAAATAAAAAGGTCTGTTCCATTAAACTATAACCTTAATCTCCATTGATTGCACCCAGTTGGTCTCATAACTAAAAGCACAATGTTCAATAAACATCAAAAAGTAATTTAGAGCCTATTTAGGATTGATTTTTAAAAATAAATTTGAATTGAATCCTAGTCATTTTTTCTAAATCAGCTTTATGCCGTTTTTAACAAAATTTGCTTGAGGTTATGAATGATGTTTGCATAAAGTGTATTAAAATCAGTTTTCAAGACTACAAACGACCAAGAAGGTTACTTGTTCAATACAAGATGCTAAAAGTTTTTATAATCGATAGAGAAACTTGGTCAAACCTGATTATTAATTCATAATCATCATTTTCTGTGATTATGATTTATCAATTTTTTAACTTTTAAAAAAAGATTCCGTTAACATTTATCTTTGCCAAATGTTTAGCAATTTGATTTGATCTAGATTTAATTATGTTTAGCCATCCTATAATTTAACAGACTCTTAGAATTCAAATAAAAAGTACGGACAAATTTCAGGGTTTAAAATTTAAAGTAAATAAATTCCTGCATAAAAGGGGGAAAAGGGAAATCATATTTCAGTGAGTAACCCTAATGAAATCAGTTATTACGGAAATGTTCATTTCTCGGCGGCTATAAAATGAGTAACGGAGAGAGCAATTTCTGATTAATCGGCGAAAATGCAAAACGGCAGCTGAGAGACTTGTAAACAGTTTTCCAGTCATGTCACAAGTAATTCACACAGTCGCTACAAACGTTCCAGGTAAAAGAAGAACTAGGGTTTCATTTTTTATTTGCTCTTCGGCTCGATTTCGAACGCATTTGCTTCTATTTCTTGTAGTATTGTTTAGTTATCCTTTTTTTGCTTTCATTCTTGCGAAGTACTCCTCTATTTTGCCCTTTCGAAGTGGGTTTCCTTTCTAATTCGTTTTAGGTTCTAGGTCTGTGGGCAAGAGTGTGCCCGTGCGTGTGGCTATCTCTGATCAAACGTTGCTGTAATTGTATTTTTGTGTTTCAGCTTTTGTTTTTGTTAACCGTGAAATCTGGGATTGCTGTATGGCCTTATCTTTTTGTCAGGTAAAAGGAATATGTTTGCTATGCCTTGCGAACTCTTTGGGGTGAAACACCTTGTTCAATCGTCAAAAAAGCCAGTGAAAACTCTGCATCTCCAAAAGACCCAGAAGTTAAAGATAGCGTACCGATTGTCATAATTTTTGTTATTTCGACCAAAATAACCTTTGGTTTGTGTTTAGATAAGGTAAAACTTGACTGAACCATCTATAGGCTCTGTTTTTAGCAATATAGCATTCACCAAGATACATCATTCTGTAATTTTTTTTTTCTTTTATGTATCTGCCTTTCTATAATTGAAATCATCCCGCACATGTTCTAAAGGATGGCTATAGTAAGTTCATAAATAATTTTTGTTGCATACCAAATTCATTGGAAGAATGTAAGCACGGTTATGCTCATATTAGGCCTTTGGCATTCCTTTTCTTTCCTTAGTAGTGGCCGCTGCACTGGGTAACTGATGAGTGCTCCTCGTGAAGACAAGATATTGCATTCATATTGCAGCTTGACTTTTAGAACTTGTTAGCTATTAAGATTCAGTCACTGCTCTTTCAATGAGAGGGTCATTCTAGTCAAGTTAAACAATTTTTTTAAGGTTTTAACATTTGGTTATATGATGTGGAGTTTTTGTAGACTTTCGGTTGGTTCCGTGGATAGTTGAAAATTTTTGAGGATGTTTTGGATTGATTTTTTATTTTTTTTGCGAGAGACTTTTTGGTATTTTTCACAAAGCTTTTCGAGGCGTGGCTCCAAAGCGAAGTAGTTTGGAAGTATTTTGGGTGTGAAATGGCAAGATTACCATTGATGACATGAAATGACGAAATGCCAAGAAGGAAGACCTTTAATGACAATTACACTATGTATGTCATCTCATCAAATCAGTAATGATTTATCTGTCATTTCAGACAACTAATCGAACTATGTTATCTGGAGCCATGCCTTAGAATTCTTTTTTAAGGCCTAGCAATATAACGTTTAGCTCCTTTCTGTTAATTGAACTCAGTTTTTTTCCTTATGCAATAGGGATGGAACTCTGAGATACGCCTGCATTTTTAGACCCATCTGAACATATTTTTATTACTTGTAACGTCAGGAAGTTAAATATACGAGACTTTACTTTTGCTAAATCTGCCGGCTATTTGTAGCTTGAAGCGTTGGCTGATACCACTGTGGCTTCAAGGAGGCTGTTGTTTGATGAGACAAAAGTGCTGGATAGAAAGTGATGCCACGGGGAGCATTCCCACCATAACTTGCTGGAATATGTATAAAGAGGCCATCTAATGGTGGTTACTCTTGCGCTCTGACCCTGTGGGCTTTAACATGTAACTGAGCAGGTTTTTATATGTTGGGTGGTTGGGAAAGAGATTGCTGCCGGGTATGTGTAATACTCTTTTGGACTCATGCCACCATATTAGTCACCGTCGTCTCTATACGCTACTGGTAACCATGCGAACTTGTATGGACCCATACAAGCACCCATTAGTAGACGAAGGCACGAAGCCTGCTACTCTTCTAGTCTCCATCTTCTTCTTTTTCTTCTCCAAGATCAACCACTCTTCTCATGTACCTCAGCAGCATCTTGTGTACAAAGATACTAGTGTAGTTATCATTTTGACCTTTTTTATTTTTCTTTCGGTTTGGATTTGATACGTATTCCCATTTTATACGAGAAACCGGTGAAAAAATTTGTTTCGACTTCTAAGCATTTCTATGTTTTGTCAGTTAACGTGTTTAATTGGGTCTGGGTTTGTGCTTCTTGCAATCGTTTCAACGCTGTTAGAATTGGTGTGTTGTTTGCTATTATATAAAATGGCTAGAGAAGGTGTCCGGTATGTTGGTTAACCAGAAGTTTCCAGTTCCAATTATTTGTTTCTGCCATACTATTCTGAGGATTTCTGGTGTGACCTTTGCATGTCTTGCCTCTTCAAATTGTTGCATCACTGCTAACTCTATAGACCAGTCATGGTGATTATAAAACTGTACAACGACGACACATTTTAGAGATGAGGAATCGAATTCTGCTGAATGCATCAAGAAAAATAAGACAATACCTAGGTAACATGAATTTTATCATTATTATATAAGAGTAATGACAGTTCTCTTGAAGCGAAAATGAGTATATGGACTGTACCGTCAAATTTATTTTGTGGAGACCATTTTCAATCTTCATATGGTTCGGACATATATTCTCTTTGGCAGAACTGTTTAGTTGCAGTCGATTCTCTTACTGGTGGGCGTCATTGCCTTCATGCTTTTGGCTCTATCTCGGGCTTAGGGTATAGGCTGCGTGGAATGGTTTTGCAGCATATGATGACACGCTTAGGAAGATGGTAGTTCAAGTCTAGAGATATTGATAGACCATACAAGATGAGTGGGGTTGGTGGCCTAGGGTGGTAGGGTGGGACTTACGGAGACACTGCTCATTTATTGATATTCTTTTTGGTGCTGCCCTAATACCAAAGCAACCATGGCTTTTGCTTAAGCTATTCTTGTTTAAGTAGTTGTACCGACTGCTTCAGCCTGTTATACCTTTCTTGACAAAAGCTAATTATTTTTTGGTAATAAACACAACCTTCTTTGGGTTTGGGATGCATTATAGTAACATTAGCTTTGCTGTAGGTGAAGGAGCTATGGTGTGTCGATGTGAACTTTAGTGCGGAGAAATTTGGTGCGGAGAGGAGCTTATCAAGGTCCTAGGCCATGATGAAACCTTCCAGGTGGATGTGGTTATAAGGTACTAACAAAGCTGTTGTAATAGATACTAAGAAATACTTTTGAAATGGCAGCGGCGTGAATTTTTTAGGACTTTACTCAGCTCATTAGGAAAGTAGGTGGTTACGAGTGGGGTGGGGATGGGGAAATGGCAGTGGATGATTTAATGGCAAACGACCTTCTTGAGGATGCTTCGTTCAAAAGAAAGGAAATAAAAACAGGCAGCACACTTGAAGGTTTAAAGCCCAAGTGATCGGAGACTACGCTTCTTTGGAAGCTTTTGGCTGATAGAGAGGGAAAAAAAGGAGCCCCCAAAAAAAATAAAAATGGAGAAAGGGAAACAGCTTAGAAAGAAGCTACTCTGTTGCTGCTTGTTTTGCATCACTGTGAAACATGGTACGCTTGACATGAAATTCTAGGAGCATATTCTTGACAATGGTATATTCAATGCTCGAGATCACATTTGGAGGTTTTTTAACAATGGTCTTGTTGCATCTTCTTCAATCATTTTTGGTTGAGATCTCTCCATCGCTTGTTGCATCCACCTAGGTCAGGTGATGCTTGTTTTCTCCAACCTGTGGTATATAGAGCTTTGGTTAGGCTCTAGATATGATAAAAGTGGATTTTAACGGGTGAGAAGGGGATCTACCAAAAAGTGGCTGTTAAAGTTGCAACGATATCACTGTTGCGCAGACCTCCAAACTTGATATGAACCGTTAACTATACAAAGCCATCTTTGTCAAGAATATGCTCCTAAAATTTCATGTAGATTAGACCACGTTTCACCGTCTGATGACGCATATTACAGCAGCAGCGCCCTAGCTTCTTTAACAGCTTTGCCCCTTTTTCCACTCGGCGTTTTCTTCCATCTCTCACTCTCATCACCCATATCCTAATTGCTGATTATTTCAGCCCCTTAAGCTTCCCAAATCACTTGGGCTTTAAACCTTTTAAGTGCGCTGCCTTATGTTATTACTTCTCATTGTGGGCTTCGGCACCTCATATTAGGCTGGACCAAGCACAGCAAGGGTGGTTCATTCTCCCCCTCTTAATATCATCTGGAGGATTTCTGCTCGTCTTGAAGTGGTCTTTATCACTTGGGAGGCGGTTATATATTTTGACGACTAAAGAGGATTTACTTTAATTGGGGTTTCATCTGCAGATCAGACGGCAAGAGCATGGACCACCTTTTGCTTCATTGCTCGGTGACTAGGTTTTCCATGACTACTTGTTCAGCCTGTTGCCAAAACATGCATCTCAAAGAAATTTTGACGTTATGACATGTCCAAAGATTAAAGCTTTAAGGTGAATTGTCCACATGTTTACAATGTTAAGGCTTTACCTTTTCAGAACAGCTATGGTTTTTTGGATAGTTTTGCAGTATGCATCAATAGGCTGTGTACATGGGCTCTGCCCCTGTTCGTCGCTGTTTAGTGTTATTTTATCTGTTCAAGAAAGCGAGCTGAGATGAAGAAAATGCATTAGTATAACTTTGTAGAGGGGATGACCGAGCTTCAAGGTACAGTACCTTTAGTCAAGTGTGATTTGCGAGGACAAACCAGCTATTTAGTGGTCTTGGCTATAGATAATATGCTTCAAATGCAATGCCAACAATCAGCGATCAGATGTTTTCACACTTACAGCCTCTAGAAATTGGCAATCCTCCCTTATCTTTTTTCCAAAATATTCTCGTCATTGGTTAATACCACAGGGCAATGTCGAAGGTCTAAAAACATCTGATCTCGTCATCTCTCTCTCTCTCTCTCTCTCACACACACACACACACACACACACACACCCACTCTTCTCTCTCTCTCTCTCTCTCACACACACACACACACACACACACACACTCTCACCCCCTCATGCACGCGTGCGCGCATGTGATTATCATGTATTGGACAGGTCTTGTAACTTATCGAGGCCTTGATCTTCTCTTCCTACTTCACATGTAGACAGATCCTCATAACAATCTTGACTTATTATTGTATTTTAAATTCTCATGTAGTTAAATAATTGTTCTATGCGTGCTTTCTGGTTTCTTGCAGGATATGGACCATCAGATGGCAGATGCCTCCCCTGCTCAGGAGTTTCTGGAAGGGCAGTCAATGCGTCGCCTTGCTCTTCTCGTAGTGACTTCAAAAACTTTAAGCAGGTCAAGGTTGCATCTCTAAGATGTGCTTCGAGATGTACTTTGATTTGCAATGCAAATTCTGGCAGTTACAGAAGAAACCCGGATTTCTCGAGGCAGAACAAGCATGGGTTCTCCCGAAGCCAGAATAGGCAAAATGAAGAGAGGGATGGCTCTGACAACCTTGAGGGGTCGGAAATCTTCTCTTCTAAGAATGGCCCATTACTTTCTGTTTCCAGCACCCCAAAGTTCCAAGCAACGGCAACTCCAGGTCCTAGGGAAAAGGAGATTGTTGAACTTTTTAGAAAGGTCCAGGCTCAACTTCGGGAAAGAGCAGCAATGAAAGAAGAGAAGAAGGTTGAGGATGTCCAGGGACAAAGTAAACAAAGTGAAACCGTGGATTCTCTTCTCAAGCTTTTAAGAAAGCATTCAGTACAACAAGGTAAGAGAAGTAGCAGCAGCAGTAGTAGCAAAGACTTCATTTTAGACCAGCCTGAACAGAGTGGCATCTTCTCTGAAGAGAAGGGCACAACCTTCTTTAGCTCGGATAATAGAGTGAAGGATAAGGTAGCTGAAGCTCCATCTGCTAGCAGACCAGTATCGAATTTTCGACGCCGATCTCCAGTCCCTCAAGTCAAATACCAGCCCATTTATACTGATGAGGACACTCTCAATTCTGTCTCGCATACACATCGAGATGTGAGAAGAAAAGAAAAAAGTCCTCAGCCTGAACCCGTGCATGAACCTACGCTCAAGGATGAGACTGCTCTCGAGCCTGAACCCGACTCCATCTTCTCCGAGACAGACGTGTTTGATGGCATGTCCGATGGGGAAACTTCCGATATTGATGAAAGTGATGATGATGATGCACAAGATGAAAGTTTGGCTCCGCACAGAGATTTAAGTGGAATGAAGCTACCCGAGTTGAGAGCACTCGCAAAGTCTCTTGGCATGAAAGGGTTTTCAAAGCTGAAGAAACTTGAGCTCGTGGAGTTGTTAGCTGGAGGATCAATGTGAACCATGGTGCGTGAATGGAGCAAAATGACCAGACCACCGTACCCCGTGGACCTTTTGCGGTGTTAGTAATAGTGAATTGTTTTTGCCACTGTTCCTATGAAGAATTTTGTGGTGTTGAAATTTTGTAGAAACCGTAGTTGAATTACATTCTCTTGGTCTGTTCTAATCAGCGATAAATTTTTACCTTTGTTAATTTGTGTAATCCTGGTAAAGGTTCCTTGCAGCATTGGCCTTGAGAACGCAGTGTGTAGCCATAACACCCATGTCTGATGGCATCTTTGGCTATAGAATTATAGTGCTTTCTGTATTGTTAGCAGTCGCCTTGCTTTGGACAGTGTCCGGTACAGCGGAGAAGTATTTGCAATTCCATTTTCCTCATGCACATATTTGACCGTACAAATGATTTCCAGCCTAACTTCAGCCCACTTGACCACTTCCCTCGTTCTTACAATCGCCAGACTGCTGCTGTAACAGACACACATACCTGCAGTAGGTCCGTTTACGCAGTTAAAGCCTTAATGTAAGTGTTGATTATTGCTTAAATAAATTTAATGTCTATAATAGCTACCAATCGAGAAATATATTTGAGTATACTGTTTACTAGAGTATTAATTTATTGTTTATAATAGCGTTGTTTAAATGGTTGAGTTTGACAATATTTTTCAAAGATAAACTATTTGCTTTTTCTTTGGATGGCTGCGCGAATTTCATGTTTCAGCCGTTCTCGAAACATCGTGCTTCTAAGCTCACCTCGCCTTTGTCGTCTTTGTCAACTCCAGGTTCTGAATCTTGGTTCTTATACATTTACACTTACAGTAGATAAAATTATGTGTTTTAAATAAAATAGATGAAACGCGTTTAGAGTGAGCCTAGTGCTACGTGTACAATGTGGGCGCCTTTTCGAAGGGACTGCACGTAGGACTAAGCGAGGCGCTAACCTCGCATTTTCATATCCAGGATTTATTTGTCCTTTAATTTGGATGGACAAGTCCCCAAGAAGGATCAAAGTTCACATAATTATCTTGTGATTTTGCATCAAAGGGTAAGCGTAGGGGAGACCAACTTGAGGGGCCGGGTGCGGTGGGTTAAATGCACCATGTGATAGTTTGGACCAACCCATGCTTTGTCCAGTGCCTTCTTCTCAAGGGAATGCATTTAGCTACGATAATTACAAACAAAATAGTATACTACTCCGTATTAATTCACTAATGAGAAGCTTACTTTAGCAAACATATGGACAAGTTTGTTTATTGCATTTTATATTGTTCTAGGCATTTAATTTTTTTTTTATAATTTGTATTAAGAATCGTTCCACCTCCTTTTATGATTTTCTCTCTGTTGAAACGATTACAACAATCATTGTGCTACCACGTAACACGTAATGGGTTCGAAAACATACCGTACGAAGTCTCCGAATTTTCCGACGTAGGATCCTTGTTGTTACGAGCCTCCAACACGCTTGATCTTTTTCGCAGGTACGAAAACGGCTACTAGAGTCGAGTTCTTCGTCCACGAACCAAATCCTAGAGCTTGGTGATTGCTCTAGAGAGAGTGCTATAGAGAGAGGGATTATTGCTATTGACTTCTTATTTATTGGGATATCTCTAGCCTTTATATAGAGATACAATTAGAGACTGACTTTACCTCAACTCTTAGGAGATAAAGATGTATTTACCTCAAACACTTAGGAGATAAATATCCTCTAATTAACTGTAATTATCCAGACTAACAAATACACATTATCTGTTAGTGGGCGGATAATGGGTCCATTGACCCAATTTATTAACAGCTCCCACTCGCCCACACACAGGGCAAATAAATCGTAGTCCCTCTTTATCTCTCGTCCACTCATCTCCTCATACAGGAAATGGAACGTGCGACCTACGAGAAAGGATGTCCAGTTGAGGAGTATTGTATTAAGTTATCACCAAACTAACACAATACATCACTCCAATAAATCTCGTATGTACCCCAGATAGTTCAACTACACCAGATTAAACACTCTCAAATCCCTCATAATGAGCAGTGTTAAACCTCTCATATGTTATGTATTCATGACTCATATCGAAACGAAAATCGACAAAGTCGCCCGGGCTATGAATCACACAACATGATGTAATATTGAACTTTCTTCCCAAAGCCCTCATGTCATTCCAATTAGACCCAACCGCTTTCCTAGACATGCCCCGCGAGACCGCATCATCCATGATCCAAGGGTACATGCTAAAGTAGCGACATTGAGTATCCTCTTCATGACATAGTCTAAGGTGAAAAGGGTACCATATAGGATCAAAAATTTCGATCCAAGTGGCTCACACAGTGACGAAGCAGGGATTCATTCGTCACTCCCACTGTCGGTCTGCATTTAGCACATGCAGTATGATTTGCATGCTATGGCGTAACCCGCAAGGGCGTGTCACATAAATGTATAATAAATACGCCATACGAATCTAAGTCTAGTCGCTGTACAAGCGCCTAACCTGAGTTTTTCAGCCCAGTCACTCTCATAGTGCCTACCTGAAATCTCACATTCGGCTGTAAACAGGCTACATAGAGTTGTGGAGATACTCTATGATCGACCTACATTTATTAGGTCTCATCTTAGCTCCAACTAAGGCGACATGTTTGCTTTATAAGCTGTATCATCTTATTCGCCCACTTGGCGCTTAAGACAATTATGTCTCATCTTGCTCGCTATCTTAGCGCCAAGGTGAATTACCCGTGTGAGTGGGTCAATTCGAGCCTGGTGACACTCTCAATAAGGATGTATATGTAATCACAAAGATTATTCATTCATTCCATAATAAACTCAAATCAAGGAACGAAAATTTAATGTAATAAATAATGTCAAGTACATAAGATGCCATAAACATATCAAAACCTACGTAGTCCCATACTCCTAATGTGAGAAAGGAAAACATCTCTAGCAATAGGCTTGGTCAAAGGATCAGCCACCATTCTGCCAGTAGGTATATGTTTCATGGTCACCTCTCCTTGCGCAACTAAAGTTCTAATGAAGTGATAACGAAGGCCTATGTGTTTGGCCTTCCCATGATATTTGGGGTCCTTTACAAAATCTAGGGTAGCTGTATTGACACAGTGAACAGTGACAGACTCATCTGCATGAGCTGTAACCCCTAGAGACTGTAAGAATGACCTCAACCAAACAGTTTCCTGGACTGCTGCTGAACAAGCAACATACTCCGACTCTATCGTGGATAGGGCGATGCAAGACTTTTTCTTGCTGTACCAAGAGATAGCTCCACCTGAAGTGGATATGCGCTCATCTCTATCAGCGCCCCAATCAGCATCGCTGTATCCTCTCAATCTCAAGTCTCCACCATGATAGCACAGGACGAGATCAGCGGTTCCACGTAAGTATCGAAGAATCCTCTTCACCGCATTCCAATGAGCGGGTCCAGGATTACTCTGATAACGACTCACCATTCCAACGGCAAAGCAGATGTCTGGACGCGTACACAACATAGCGTACATCAGACTCCCAACTGCAGCCGCGTAAGGCACTTTGGACATCCGATTCTTTTCCTCATCATTCTTTGGGCATTGGTCTGTTGTTAAAGTACACGCCTTGTCCATTGGAGTGTCTATGGGTTTTGAGTTATGCATACGGAATCGTTCAATGACCTTCTTGATATATGTCTCTTGAGACAAACCGAGAAGTCTCTTTGGACGATCACGTATGATTTTAACCCCGAGCACATAATTAGCTTCTCCCATGTCCTTCATCTCAAAAGTTGAGGACAACCACTGCTTAGTGGCGACAATGGAACTCATGTCATTCCCAGCTAAAAGAATGTCATCCACATACAAAGAAAGGATTAGAATATTTTTCTTGGATCGTTTTACGTAAACGCAATGGTCTTGTTCAATCATTTCAAAACCTATAGAGGTAATGGCATGATGAAACCTAAAGTACCACTGCCTAGACGATTGTTTGAGACCATATATAGAACGTTTGAGACGGCAAACTTTGCGCTCATGTCCTTTGACTTCAAAACCCTCGGGTTGAGCCATATAAATCTCTTCGTCTAGTTCTCCATTGAGAAACGCAGTCTTAACATCCATATGAAAAAGTTCTAAATCCTGCTGGGCGACAATAGCTAGGATCAGGCGAATTGAAGCAAATCTCACCACTGGGGAGAAAGTATCTTCATAGTCCACACCCCGCAGTTGGGTATAGCCTTTCGCCACAAGACGTGCCTTATACTTGTCGATTAACCCATCTACCTTGCGCTTGACTTTAAAAACCCACTTGTTTCCAATAGTCTTGCGCCCTGGCGGAAGGTCAATCAACTCCCAGACTCGATTCTTTTCCATTGAGCTTAACTCATCCTTCATTGCAGCCATCCACTCATTTCTAGCAGATGAAGATAAGGCTTCTTCCACAGAAGTAGGCTCGTCTTCATCATTTGGAGTGCACATAAGAATTTCTCCGTCAATCTCAAAACGACGACGTGGAACTCTTCCTCGTGCACCTCTACGCAGTTGAGAATCTTGTTGACCTAATGGTCCTTGTGGTGTGCTCCCACTGTCTGGGATACTCCCACTAGGTTGAAGGTCACTTACACTATCTTCAGCGACAACCGGATGAGGAACTAATTCCCCACCTTCGCTTGAAGATGGTAAAGTGGGTTCAACCTCCTCTAACTCATAGAGGTCAAGATTCTTACTCGCATCTCCAATGCTAGGAAAATCACTCTCTATGAAATCGACATCACGAGACTCTATTTCAGTCCTTCCACCATTTGGATGTTCACCATACATTACATAGCCTTTAGAGTTTTCAGAATACCTTAGAAAGATACTCTTCTTTGCTCTAGGCCCTAGTTTCCCATACTTATGAGAAGTACTGTGAACATAACCTGCTGAGCCCCATGGGCGCAAGTTATCCAAATTTGGCTTTTGGTCATTCCAAAGCTCATAAGGGGTGGATTTGACTGACTGTGAAGGCACACGATTAAGTATATAGGCTGCAGTCAAAAGGGCATCCCCCCAAAAAGATATAGGAAGGTTTGCTTGCGCCATCATAGACCTAACCATGTCTAACAATGTTTTATTCCTTCTTTCCGCAACACCATTTTGTTGTGGAGTATTAGGAATAGTAAGTTGCCTGCGTATCCCCTTTTCCTCACAAAACTTCTTGAAGTGATCTGACAAATATTCGCGTCCTCGGTCAGTGCGAAGAGTTTTTAAATTCTTCTCTTTCTGATTCTCAACCTCAGCTACAAAGCGTTTGAAACAGTCCAAAGCTTCGTAGCGGTGAGATATCAGATACACATAACCATATCGCGTATAATCGTCTATCAGTGTAAGGAAATAAGAGGCGCCATGGCGTGCCTTTACACTCATAGGTCCGCATATATCAGAGTGAACTAGCTCAAGTGGTTGAGTTGCTCTCACAGCCTTTCCAAAAGGCTTCCTGCATGCTTTACCGGCCAAACAAGCCTCACAAGTTTGTAGATTGACTTTTGCGAGTGGGCCTAAAAGGCCTTCTCTAGCCAAACGAGTCATTCTATCTTGGCCTATGTGGCCCAGTCTTGCATGCCAGGTGGTAGAATCATTCACAATATTATCATTCACCACATAAGAATAAGAAGACTGAGAATCAATTAAATCCAATTGAAAAAGACTATCCATGCAAAAACCATGTCCGAACAAAACATCATCCAAAAAAATGTCCAACTTATTACCCCTAAAAATAAAGGAAAAACCACTGTCTAATAAAGCAGTAACTGAAAGTAGATTAAGCCGAACTGTGGGTGCATATCGCACATCCTCTAGAATCAATGTGCGCCCAGTGCGCAACTTGAGCTGGTAAGAACCAACCCCTAGCACCTCTTCGGAGCTATTGTTTCCCATGAAGATATGTTTGCTTCCCATTGGAATCCGGTGATAATCTACGAACCCCTCTCGATCACGTGCTACATGTTTTGTTGCACCTGTATCCACAAACCACACAGGTTGGGAATGAGCAACCATCACATGTGAGGAAACATATAACTGAGAGAGAGATTCAGAAAGTACCTTCTTCGGCTCAGTGCAATCACGAGCGAAGTGTCCTTTCTGTTGACAGTTGAAGCATTTAACTTTAGACAGATCCTTTTTCCCACCACGTTTTCCTCTCTTGCGTTTCTTCATTTTTCCTTCCTTTGGCGCAGAAGTGCTAGCCTCGCCTTTCTTACCTTTCTTACTTTGTCTTCCGCGCTTGCCATTTGCATTGCGCGATCCCCCTTGGGCGACATAAGCAAGGGTCTTGTCAGTATCTCGAGTCTCGTCCTCAAGGATGACATGCTGTGAAACATCAGAAAAGTTCTTGATGTTTTCACTGTGGGTCAATATCTGTTTCATATTGGCCCACGAGGCAGGAAGGGACCTTATGACAGCTCTGACTTGCTGCTCATCTGTGAGCGCATGGCCAGCATCCCTTAGCTTACCAATCATATTGGACATCATCCTTAGATGTTCACTCATGGTATGCTTAGGGTCTTTTGTGTACTCCTCAAACTTAATCACAAGGCTACGAAGCCGCGTAGTTGAGGTTCCACCAAAAGAAAACTTGAGCTGCTCCCATAAAGCTTTGCAAGTTGGAAGTTCATCATACTGCCCAATTAGATCATTTTGCAAGCTGCTCAACAAGGTGTAGCGCGCACTACGATCTTTCTGATTCCATTTCTGGTAGGCAGTGTGGTCTCTTAGGGGTTGCGCCTCAGTTGGCGCGACCATCTCCTTGGTCAAGTGCTCCTCGAGCTCTTGTTCGTTCAGCATGAATTTCATCTTTTTGTGCCAAACGTCATAATTGTCTCCGTTAAGTTTCTCACCCTTAACGAGATCAGCTATGACATTCTTGGTGGCCATTATATTCACTACATTAGATTGCGCAAGGAAAAGACATTAATTATACATCCTTCTATTTATTTCAAAAAATTCAAATGAAAAACATAATCCTTCCTCACATCATGAAATCGAAAATCTGCTAAGCTCGTAATCATCTCCCATGTATGTGAGTTGGGAAAAATATTTTTCAAGTAATTTTTCGCAATAAATTTCATCATCATATAAGCCACAATATAATAAATCATCCACATGATAATTTAGAATAATATAAAATTGCACCATGCAATAAAGTGTGCAAGGACTCCATTGAGCCTCATTGGCATTCTAATAACTTATGCTAAGAAAATTCTGTCTTGAATAATGTGCGTGCGAAATTACATCCCCGTACAAGGCTTTCTGGAAATATACAGGGAAATAGTAGAATACAACATCTTTGAGAATCCTACTACAAACTACTCCAATAAAACAAATGGAGATGCCGCACAGCACATTATTCTCAAAAGAATTTTCTTAAAACAAGAGTAAACACATAAACATAAGTTTCTTTAGAATGCCAATCTAGTATCCATCCATTTAACCTAAAACTAGCATGCTCAAATAACAAGTTAAAGGGTAATAAAATGGATGAATAGGCCACATTCTCCTTCCAAGGAAAACGGGTGTGAAGGCCTTGAAATTAGGTTTAAAAAGAAATGTGGGCTTACCAAAAGCCTAACAAATATACCTCAGAAGTATATTTAAACCATAACACAAATCAAGGCAAGCATGTAACAAATTAGACATAATTTATCTATGTCATATAACTCTCCAAAAATATTTATTGCTACTCACGAAGTGCAAAAAATAATATTTACGCATTATTCGTATTTTTGGGAACCACAAAAGTACCACAAAAATACTCACAAATGACCAAAAACAGAGAGATAAATCCTAAAAAATTGGCAAACAGTAAATTTATCTTTAATATGCCCTCTGGAATTAAAGAAAAATTCTGAGTGCATCAAAACAAAATTTTAAAGCTAATTTTTATAGAAAAAATCATTTAAAAATTAAACAGAACACACACAGAGGGTATTAAGGTAAATTTAATACCATAGAAAAATTTCAAAAGCCACAAAGGAGCTCCACGCGCCGGTGGTGGGTCAAAAACACCGCCAGAAACTACCTCACGCGCCTCCACGCGCCACCTTGCGCGTGGGTCTGCGTTTGGAGTTTTTTTGAACAGGCGCGTGAGTTACACGCGCGCGCGTGGAATCAACTTGGCCTGGGCGCGTGCGGCGCTTGTCGCGCGTGGCATCAGCCACGGCTGGCGCGTGGGAGCGCGTGGCGGCGCGGCTTGGCGCGCGCGTGTCATGCGTTGCTGCCATCGCGCGTGGCGCGCGTCTTTGGCGCGTGGCGCGCGTCCTTGGCGCGTGGGCGCGGCTTTGGCTCGGCTTTAGCGCGTGAAGCGCGTGGATTACTGTTCATCTTCTTCATTAAACCCTAATTTTTTTCAGCGCCGCCATGTCGCGATGCCAACTTTTTAAGGCCATATCTTTCTCGTTTTTAAGCCAAATAATGCGTACGATATATCGTTGGAAAGCTTATACGACATAGATTAATTATGTACCAACCGATCATGATAAAAACAGAATATCATGCTCCGAATTTGAGTCCCAAAACTCAAAAAAATCACAGTTTTCTTGAAAAATAAAATCGTGATTTCTCATAAACCATGCATCCAAAAATCACGAAATTTTATGGAGTTCATCCTCAACCATAGGAGAACAAAACTATATAATTATTTTTCAGAAAACATGCTCAATAAATTTTGAATTTTTGTAATGGGTCTCGTTCATGTATCCGGAAAAAATCGCAACATGCACATAATTTAATCTAGCATGTTAAAGGCGAATCAACAAGTAATCATGCTCTGATACCAATGTTGAAACGATTACAACAATCATTGTGCTACCACGTAACACGTAATGGGTTCGAAAACATACCGTACGAAGTCTCCGAATTTTCCGACGTAGGATCCTTGTTGTTACGAGCCTCCAACACGCTTGATCTTTTTCGCAGGTACGAAAACGGCTACTAGAGTCGAGTTCTTCGTCCACGAACCAAATCCTAGAGCTTGGTGATTGCTCTAGAGAGAGTGCTATAGAGAGAGGGATTATTGCTATTGACTTCTTATTTATTGGGATATCTCTAGCCTTTATATAGAGATACAATTAGAGACTGACTTTACCTCAACTCTTAGGAGATAAAGATGTATTTACCTCAAACACTTAGGAGATAAATATCCTCTAATTAACTGTAATTATCCAGACTAACAAATACACATTATCTGTTAGTGGGCGGATAATGGATCCATTGACCCAATTTATTAACACTCTCTTTCTTTTGTTTTTGTACTTTGGTGATATATAAGATAGTGAAACTGCATATGAGAGATTAAACACATGATACATAACGCTTTATGTCTAAACCTGAGACCTATTCCTCTCTAGAGTAGTTAGACCCTTAGGGCAACTTTAGTGCCTATAATAGAAAGAATAAGAACAATCTTCGAGTAGAAGTTTCATGGATGTTTTCTTGTTCGAATCTAGGAGATGATTCCCTTAGATGAGCCACTGTAAAATAATTCGAAACTCCCATGTCCTTCCCGAACCCAACTTGTTTGCGTAGTGGAGACCTCAGCTTTTTGACCGTAATCCCGTGCTTGCCCAGTCCATTCAATGAACTCCACAATGAACTGGGAAGGGGCGCTATAAAATCATTTCTGCAATTTCTAATCATTAAAATTCGCTTACTCTGAGAAATTATTTAAAAATTATTTGTTTTTGTTGCAAAATTTTGAAGGAGCATTTGCTTTTTGTCCTCTTCAGGTCAGCAACAACTAATTCATAACAAAAAAAGCGTCAGCTCATCATTTCCTCTCATTATCGTATGGACATGGAGATTATCATATGGTACAGAGAGATAATGGACCTTATAAATCCAAATCTAGATGACATGTTAGAGATAATGGACACCAAACAATCATTACATTCGTTTCTCTTGGGACTAAGTAGGATGATTGATGCCTTTGAGTACTACTGTTATCAATATTTTTTCTTTTAACTTCTTGCATCAACTTGGATGACACGGCACGATCATTTATTTTTAAGTAAAAAACATGCGAATTTACGTCTTTAAAAAAGTTTGCAAGTGATTTTTGGGATTAGATGAATAAAAGACATAAATTTTGATTTGACGTCTCATCACTTCATATTATTTCTACTTTGCACGGTTAAATTTTTTCATGTAGTGCGATGAATCCGAACGACCCGAATGTCTTTGTCCCATTAAAACTAATTTAATTCTTACTTTACTTGCATCTAGTAAAACTATCAATGAACTACCACGAGTGACATTTGCCACTTCAATTATCTGCAATTGAAATCGAATATGAATTCATTTATGCTAATAAACACTGAAAAGTATGAATTTACAGCTCATCCTATTTCTAGCCAACCACTGTGCAAATGCATTTTGCTCCTCGAGTGTGTCAGTCCTTTGAACACCGTTAAATCTAGAAACCAATCATGGTACTTCTTTGCAATCTTGGTAGATGGAGCTACTCTTTATAATAAAATTTCTCCACTTTTTGTCCCCTTTTTTAATCATGATTTAGGGCATCATCCATTAGATTATCATCTTAAATAGTTCTAAATCCATGATAATATACCAACAAATTTGCAAATATGGCCCCCACCATATTATATCTACCCTGCTCCTTTTGCCCTTTTAACTTTCTCTCCTGTATTCCTAATAACTCTCTTGTCTCTCTTCAATGAAGCACTGTCAAGAGGTTGACAAAGAATTGTTCAGGACAATGAGTACACCAAATTCACCGAGATTTATCACGTCCATGGAGTTTTCAAGTTAAAGCTTCCTGCTTTTTGGGGTTTAAGCAAGATCTAATTATGCTTGTGGCACCCCGCTAGAGCTAATGCAAAAGAGGTTCCTTTCGTTTCATCTTGTAGTTTTTAAAATTTGTAGTTTATGGACTATATGTGTTTATTTTAGTCATTTCTGCTTTGTAATTTGATGAACATGGCCTAAATTCGTACCTTTGTAATCTTTTTTGGAGAGTTTGAGGCTTTTCTGGGTTTTGAAGAACTGCAGATGTTATTGTGAAAGCGGGTTTGAATGCTTAATTGTCGTGGAACACATTAAGAACATCACTTTCTCAATTGGGTTTTTGTCCTTATATTTGAGAAAAATACCAGGAAAAAAGTTTACTTCTTTCTCTTGCTCTGTTGGGGGTTCTCCTGGGGTGGTTTGTCCTTTCGTTTTCTCAGGGGTGGAACCGCGGGGGGGAGAGTGTGTGTGTGTGTGGGGGGGGGGGGGGGTTGTTTGTTTTGTGTTATCTTTGTCGTGAATCATCTAATTTTTGTATTTGGGTGGCTTAATTTCTTAAAGAGGCTATAAGATGGAAATTGTTAGTGTTGCTTACTTATGAAAGTAATGGGCCTCATGGACGCTAAAGCATCAATATAAACTTTTCAACATGGGATCCTTTTTGTGTTTGATTTCACTGCGCATGTTCCAATCAAAAGACATGCCTCTGGATGTTCTTGTTAGTTTTCGATAGTTGCCTTTTGCTTCGCTATAGATTTTTCTTTTGATGTGCTCTCTTAGGTGCGATCTTCTTCCATTTGTTTGACAATGTATCCATTCGTGATACTTCTAGTTGTAGGATAAGGTAGGTTGGTTTGCCAGGTTGCATGGCTGAGGAATACGAAGGACTGGTCTTTTCATTTCAAGTCATCCCAATGTAGTCTGTTGCAAACTATTCAGGATACGTTTTTTTTCAAAGTGTTATTTAATGTCAAGGCCTTGATAATTACCGCACAAGGTCTCATTACAGTGTTCCCTATCCTTCTTCTAACAACGAGATGACAAGGCACATAAGCTACAAACAAGTGAACCCATGTCTCAGCCTCAGGTCCAAACCCGTAGACCAAACCAGTTTAGATAAGTAACCGCGGGGAATGTGCTCCTCTGTGACCATCACCTGCCACCGGTGGGACCAGGCCTAGTGTCTCTCCAGGCCTTGTATTGGCATCCCTCACTGGGCCTATTGTGCCCATGACGCTCCATGAGCCAGGGGTATCTACTTAGCTTACATGTATGTATTGTCCCTAGCCGAATTAGGGTCACCACTCACCTGGGATGGGCCTTCTTCAGGACTGGGCTGTCCTTCAAGCTGCGAGAGTTGGCCAATGGCCCTCTAATGTCATACACCGTTTGGTCGCATGTTGTGTCAAAATGCCTTACCAACAGTGGTACAGTAGATGGACTACTGGTCCTACGCAAGCTGAAAGACAATCTATTCCCCCCCCAACCCCCAAAACACACGCACAAAGATAAAAACAGTAACAACAAAAAGTTAAACGGATTAGTCTCTAGTTTAACACAGTAGTCACCATGTTAATATCCAATTTATGATTAACAGGTCAGATGGACACAAAAGCTGTCAGGTGCCTTATTAACAGCATTTCACGATTCATTCATCTGGTCTCATGCGGTGCGTTAAAGACTGTGCCTACTCGGAATGACTACAGAAATATAGCCAGTTTGTTGAAGCTATTGAAACCAGTACTTGATGATATTGCTGATTGCAAAGTTCCATCAGATGAGGACCTGCATAAAGAGTGTGAAGAACTGGATGTACCTGTTAACGAGGCTAGGGAGATCATTGAGAACTGGTGTTCAAAGATGAGCAAGATTTTCTGTGTGAGTACCTTCTTTGTAAAGTTTAACTAGGGGCTCTCTGCTGCCAAGACGGAGAGTATTTAAGAAAAAAAAGAAAAAAATTCAGCTTAGTGTCGGGTTTATCTATTCACGATTTACTCCGTAAAGTATTTACAAAGTTGTTATAACTAGTCCTTTTTTTCTTTAAACACCAATTTGGCCAGTTCTCAGGGATTAACCACAGAAATTTATTGTTCTGATTGGGAGATCCCGGTTTTTGTTTCTTTACCCATGTCATGCACTAGACATGAGATTATTGCAAGGAAGAATAAATTGAGAAGGTTGTTAGGAGACTAGAAGCCCTCAGCTGTGTTTGCTGTTCTTCTGAACTCTTTTTTTTTCCTTTAACTTGTTCTTGGGTGTCTCCAGATTCTGCGGAATAAGCCATTGGTACTGAAGATCCAAGGTTCTTCGCTAAAGATTTGCGGCATTTTACTTAAATTATTAAAGGCAACACCATCTACTCCGAGTTCACCAGAGGTTCAGGTATGAAGATGCTGAAGTCTTAGTGCTTCCCCTACCCCTCCACCGCGGGGTGCCACCGTTATATATGTTTATTTGTTAAAGAGCCTTAAAATATTATCTACCCTTTTCTGATGGCTTTTGTAGTAGTATTTTTTTACTTTTCTTCTAAGTTACATTTGCTGCTGTGATGTAGCGCAACTTTCTCAAATTTGGCGAATGCTAAGTCTCGACTAATTTTGGTGTTCCACTTCAGCACTGCATGCAGGAGTTTCAATTTTTGAAACTGGATATAGTATCAGAACACATAGAAGGGGCTCTGAAGAGTCGAAAAGAAGGATTGATTCCTAGCTCTGAAGATTTGATCAAAATCCTCGAGTCACTCAATTTGACATCAAGCCAGGAACTGCTGAAAGAGCGAATTGCCTTGGAGAAGGAGAAATTGAAGGCTGAAAGCCATAGTATGAAAGACAATGCTGATCAAATCAACCTTATACTTGATCTTTTTTCCCACTTTCGGGATTGCATGGTTAAAGTTGAGAGCTTTAAGGCCATAAATGGTGTCCCTATCCCTCCATACTTCCGTTGCCCCTTGTCATTAGAACTCATGTTGGATCCAGTGATTGTGGCTACTGGCCACACCTATGAGAGGGTTGCAATCCAAAAGTGGATGGATCATGGATTAACTATTTGCCCAGAAACTCGTCAAGTGCTCTCACATACAAATTTTGTTCCCAATTATACAGTCAAAGCTCTGATAGCTAATTGGTGTGAGGAGAAGAAAGTAAAACTCTCCGACATCTCTGATTGCACTGATACTGTCTCTGGCTCAATTCAGTCGGAAGATAAATCTCCTCGAGATCGCAATCAGATACAGAGTTTCCAATGTTTATCAATCAGAAGCAATTCCACATCAAGATCATCCCTTGAAGTCAGAGATAGCTTTGAGAAGCAGAAAATTGACGCGTCTATTGGGTATAGTGAAGAAGAATCCAATATTTGTCCGAGTAGGGGTAGTGAAAAGTTTGATCTCTCATCCCCCGAGCAGTCGTATGTCCACAGCAGGAGTGAATCAGCATCTAGTGCCGTTTCTAGCATTGATTATCTGCCTATAGCATCGACTGACGTCACAAGGATATCCAATAGGCACGGAAAAGTGGGTGAGATATCGGGAGAAAGCGTAACTCAGCATCTGTCTTCTTCTCCGTCGGATAAGATTTTAGAATATTCCCCATGGTTGTCTGGAAGACAACTTCACAGCTCCAGCATGGTGGTCGAGACTGCCAATGGATGCTGTAGCTACCCCAGAACTGTGTCTCTCCCTGCTGACACTGGATCTATTGATTTGACAACAACCTCCCATGCTGAAAAGCTAGTGAATGATCTGAAAAGCCCATCAAACAAGGTGCAGACCGCAGCTGCTGCAGAATTGAGGTTTCTTGCGAAGCACAATGTGGAGAATCGCACAATAATAGGACAATGTGGGGCTATTGTTACTCTAATTTCGCTGTTATACTCAGGTGTGAAGCAAACCCAAGAGCATGCTGTCACTGCCCTTCTGAATCTATCAATAAGTGGAAATATTAAAGCTATGATTGCAGAAGCAGGAGCAGTAGAACCACTCATCCACGTCTTGAAAACAGGGAATGCGGGAGCCAAAGAGAATGCTGCTGCAGCACTATTCAGTCTTTCTGTTCTGGAAGACTACAGGGCAAAGATTGGCCGATCAGGTGCAGTTCAACCCTTGGTTGATCTACTAGGATCAGGTACTCTTAGAGGGAAAAAAGATGCTGCTACTGCATTGTTCAATTTGTCAATCTACCACGAAAATAAGGCACGTATAGTTCAGGCAGGAGCTGTAAAGTACCTTGTTGAGTTGATGGACCCTGGTACAGAAATGATTGACAAGGCTGTTGCTCTTCTTTCAAGTCTGTGTACAATTAGCGAGGGTACTGTGGCAATTGCACGAGAAGGGGGCATACCATCACTAGTTGAGATTGTTGAGACAGGATCCCAGCGGGGAAAGGAAAATGCTGCCTCCATACTGTTACAACTGTGCATTAGTAGTCCCAAATATTGTCGCCTGGTTCTACAAGAAGGAGCTGTCCCACCTCTAGTTGCATTATCTCAGTTTGGCACTCCAAGAGCAAAGGAAAAGGTATGCAGCTTTGTCTTTCTCTTCTTCTTTCCTTGTATGAGCATATGCATTGTGCAATTCATGGGTTTGCATGCATGTGTGCGCCTAATTAGTACTCTTCATTCTCCAGTTAATTTGCTTAGGAATAAGTGTTGACAATCCGTCATGGAGGCTAATGCCACTTCCTTAATTGGAAAGGGGATGCTCTAGCAACAAATCTATGAACATACCCTAGAGCCCTAATTGTTTGTGTAAACGAAAATGTTTGGGCTACAGCATTTTCTGATGGGGAGCTTCTAATTCCTCATTCTATTGTGCTTTTTCTCACCTTCATCTGTTGCTAAAAAGTGCGTTAGAGACGAACTACTAAGCTTTTCAGCGACAAATGAGGTTTGGACAAGCATACGAGGGTGTGGAAATGGACATTCCCTTTCTGCTGTGGGATGTGTAGTAGCTGCTGTCACAGCAGGGGTCCTAAGGCAGGGTGAGCCCTCTACATGCAGGATGGAAGTTCTCAGGCATGAGAGGCGCTCTTTGCACCTGTGCTCTGGACGTCTGGTGTATTAAACTACAGGGAACGGAGAACCTTAAGTGAGCATAATTAAGAGGAATGAGTGTATGTTGGTAACATATTATTTCAATTTTGGATCAGGCACAACAGCTTCTCAGTCACTTCCGGAACCAGCGTGAAGGTGCTATGGGAAGTAGAAAGTCGCGATGAGAATTATGACGGTGATCCACACCTTATATTTCATGTAAGTTGCTGCTCTTAGAGATACCCCATTAGTAGCTCTTCACAATTTTTGCCACTTCTTGAAACACCCAGTGACTTGCAAATGGAGCTCAATTTTCCGCTTCGGCAATGTTACTGGTGTTGCTAAATTTTAGCTCTTACCGTCATTTCCTATGGTCTCGAATCTGGCATCGCTAGTATTTTTGTCTGTGCTTGAAACTATTTTCCTTTGTTCTGTAAATATCCATGTAACCAGGATGCACATAAATTTGGAAGTTGACAAGATTTATTTCATTCCTCAAGCATCCATACTAATATTTTGACAAACCGACTTATACTGGTTTCTTTAGATGTCAGCACTCTCCCCAAAGTTAAGCTATGCAACGGCTTTATTAAACACATTTTTTAGCCTTGGGGACGTGATTTCGGTCAAGCACTCTTGTAATCTCAAGATTTGTTTCTTTGTACTGGTATGATCTTCATTAAACAGTACCAATTCACACTTCCTCACCTTGACGATACTAATAAAGGAAAGCCATGCAAGTACTAATCTTTTTCTTATCTAAACTTCAGTTTAATGGTTTCCGGCATCTTCATCTTCTTCTCCTGAAGAATTGCACGAAATGAAGATATATGTTGACGTGTTATGGAACTGATCAGAGGCCTTCTCAGCTTTCTGGAAATGAAGAAGGTTCCTTCTTTCTGAGTAGATTTAGAGGTTGAGGAGGCTTGGTGAATTTATAAGAATGACAGGGAATTGGAGGACTGGGGAAACTGAATAAAGCAACTTACATTTCAAGTTAGGTGGATTGATTTCCTGAGCAGACAAGTATGATGTATGTTGCTTCATGGGATCATTGTACATACAACTTTGGCTTGTCTTTGGATGTTATTTCCCACATTCGATGGGCCAGGTTAAGGAGGATGCACCTATGTCTTCTCCAAAACACAGTGGCCAACCGGAGAAACGTTTACCACGTTTTGTTTGGAGAAATGTAGGGTAAGGGTCAAATACAGACAGCTTTGTTAAATTTATACCTTTTTAGCCCTCACTGATGCATCAGGGATTCACCCACACATGTGGTATGGGTATTTGTAGATCTTCCACTTATCGGATTCAGAGATGAGATTTGCATAAACATGTTGTACATGTGTTTTGTGAATGATAAGAATTTATTAGGAGTCCTTGGAACAGATTTGTTTGGGCTTAGGATGGACTTTCAATCGATATAGTACGAATTAGTTTCTGTAACAAAACGAGGTTGTACTGTAAAGGATTTTATCCAAGTTGCATAGTCTTGGAGGCGTACCTCAAACAACTTATCCACGACATAGCCAGCATTAGGTGTTCCTTAGAGTGGCGACGTTGCAACCAAAAGAAGACATCATTAATTTCCCTTTATATGTGGGTCAAACGTGAACCCGTCGTTATGACTTGTGACCTATGAGCAAAGGACTGTAAGTACACGATGGTGTTTTGAGGGCGTTACAGCAGGCATGCCACGAGTGAGGAACGTATGCCTTACTGTAACCTTTCCGTAAAGAAAAAGAAAATGAGGGACAATGAAAACTCGTTGTTGTATTTGATGGTCGAACGCAAGGGGGTTGATTTATGGTATACATCGTTATGAACACATTAAATATTGAATCAAGCCCCCTATCGCTGTATTTCTTTTTCCCTTTTCTGCGCTAACGTCTTGTATAAGGCGCATGTTCAGCCCCATTGAAGAACGGAATTTTGTTATCTTCTTTACTTTGCCTTATTTCGATAGTTTGACAAAAAATTGTTATCCTCTTTTGTATTCTTGGTCTGATTCTGCTTTCTAATCCTACTGCCTGTAGTTTGTATCGGTAGATTTCGTTGGGTCTCTTGTGACTTTCAGCAAGGGTACTCATGACTTGTTCTTTGTACTTCATGTTGAATGATAGCGACTCTCGTGTCCTGCCCTATGGGTTAGCGTCTAAGCTGAATCACGTTACATCTCTTGTTCTTTACATTTCTAGCTATATAAGAGCTTGTCTTGGGTATCCGAACATAACAAAGTTTTTTTTTTTTTTTGTGAAAATAAAAAAATATCACCATAAGTTAGCACCGCCAATTTTTCAATCTCTCATACTGCTGTCACCTGGTCTATGTTGAAAATTATAGTCAGAAAAAGTATCAAATAAAAAAAATGTGTACCACGAGGCTGATATGGCACTCTACACTGATGAATATATACAAGTTATTTATCTTGTGATTTGTGATTGGTATCAACTTGTGTGACATTCAGCTTTGCTTTATGTGCTGGAATCCGCAGTTCTTGAGTTCTTGTTGACCTGAAAACAAAGTTATAAAAATGGAAATAGCATGTGCAAATGGCTTATCTTATTAATCTCTTCATGGTGCTGTCTGTTGAGTCTTTACAAAGTTTGTTTCCACAAACGGGGGGAGGCAGAAACAAATGTTTGCCATTTAGGGTCTCTCTCTCTCTCTCTCTCTCGCGCGCAGAGAGTGAGAGAGAGACACACCTAGACAAGCGTACCACACTCGATCTAATTTACTTCCAGTAAAACTTTGAGATAATAACAGTAAACATTTTGATATTATGGAGTGATCATACGCATGTCCATTGAAACTGAAAAATATCAAAAATATGCCGTTTGACTAAATAGATTACAAACGACTATTCAATGTTTTGAGTAGAAAAAGATTTTATTGCTTTGTTTGTCTTGTATTTTTCAGTCCCCGTCTTCATTTTCTTAGAGTGACACTCCACCCCTTTGATCTTTCCGCGTTCCCCCACTCCTGGTCTTCACCCACCGCCAACCACCAACCTGGCAACCTCACATTTAGTGGCACAACCAGTAACGCTCACAGCCGCACAACCACCAACCAGAAAATGCATCCCACCCCTGCGCCGCAGCCGGGCAAAGCCCTCTCCTACCTCCTTCCTTTCCGTCATCCTTGCTCGGCGCCCTACAACACAGCCACAGCCACAACCACACACCGTCGTTAGCATCTATGCACTTTCAGTCTCACTCTCTCTCCCCCAACCTCTATTGTCATCACCGTGTTCAGAGTAATGCCCCCATAGCAAATCGTCTCTAACCTCTTTCGTCATCACCATGACCAGAGTGGCGCTGCCGTCGCAGATATGTCCATGCTCCCCCTATTCCTCTTTAACTACTTCAGTTTGTTTAATACCTCAAGTCCCTAAGGTATTTCGCTAGTTCGAATGGTGCCCGTCAATGAGTGTAGTGGCGGGCGAAGTTGAGATTTCGGCGGCGAGAAAAATGTGGTTAGTGCTTGATTTTGAAATGGGTAGGTCCTGATGAGCTTATGGTGGTGAATTTCAGGTGACAGTGGCCCATAATGCATGGTTCTGCGCCAATGCCAGCGGCAAAAGGCAGACGGTGGTGGAAGATGGTTACAATGGGCTGTATGTATTGATATATATATATATATATATATATATATATATATATATATAGAGGGAGTTGATCCATTGATAGCGCTAGTAAAATAGGAGAAGTTGCTAGCGCGATCTGGCCGTCCACGCGCGATCTGTGAACCGCTCAGATCTTTTTTTACGCTTTTTTTTAGTCCGTCCGCTACATTATGTAGCGGACGATTTTTTGACGAAAATACTCTCAAGTTTAAAAACAGCCCGTCCGCTACATTATGTAGCGGACAGACTTTTCTGTTATTTTTTTCTCTTTCTCTCATTAATGCTCTGACTTTTTCTTGCTCTCTCTCTCTCCCCTTTTTCTCATCCGCTACATTATGTTGCGGACAAATTTTCTGACATTCTCTCTCTCTCTCTCTCTCGGCATCAACTCATTCAGGTAGTTCTGGAAACTCATTCCAGAACTCGTAGGAAAGAAAGATTTCATTGTATCTTCAATACTTTTTTCATCAAAACTACCACTTGGGTTTTCACCCATTTGCTTAGGTAGCTGAAATTCATACCCAAAAGCAGAGGGCCTGAATTGCAGAGGTCAAGCATCTCCAAAAAGCAGAGAGCCTGAATTGCGGCAATCTGTTTCAAAGCTTTTCTTTTGATGGTTATCATATGAAAGGAGAAAGAGGGGAGAGGAGGACGAAAGAGAAGAAAAAAGTGGTGAGAGAAAGAGATAAGTTAGATTGAAGAGAAAGGACATAGAGAGAGGGGAAAAACAAGTCAGAGCATTAATGAGTGAGGGAAAGAGAGAGAGAGAGAGAGAGAGAGAGAGAGAGAAAAGTTAGAAAACTAGTCCGCTACATTATGTAGCGGATGATGGAAAGAGAAGAGAGAGAGAGAGAGAAAAAGTTAGAGCATTAATGAGAGAAAGGGGATAGAGAGAGAGAGAAAAAATGACAGAAAAGTCCGTCCGCTACATAATGTAGTGGACGAGTTGTTTTTAAACTTGAGGGTATTTTTGTCAAAAAATCGTCCGCTACATAATGTAGCGGACGGACTAAAAAAAAGCGTAAAAAAAAGATCTGGGCCGTCCACAGATCGCACGTGGACGGCCAGATCGTGCTAGCAACTTCTCCTATTTTGCTAGCGCTATCAATGGATCAGCTCCCATATATATATATATATATATATATATATATATATATATATATATATATATATATATATATATATAACTGAACAAAGGAAAGGTATCTATGCTAGGAATTTTTAAAATTCTCCCTTGACATGAAACGTTTTAAAAGTCGATAGAGTTGACCATAATTATCCCTAATCTCAAGGTATAGGCTTTTTTTTTTTCCTCCTTTAAACTTTCTTCGGATAACTACAGTTTATCATAATCCATATAACTTGTAAAGTAATTTTTATTGCTTTTTTATTACCTTCTCAATGTAATACTCGAGATGAGGAAAAACCATTTGGCGGGCTTGTTTCTAAAACAACAAATTAACTTATTCATATACTTGAACTAAATCCTATTAAAGATAATAATATTAGGGTGCAAAATAGTTGGATTTGAATCGAGTTCTCGATTTCTCTACTTTGTTCTTGACATGTTTATCTACATAGACCAGGAAAGTAATATTTAAATCACACTTTTAGTGTTTGTACGACAAAATGGTTGATAAAGTTAAATCTAATCGCTTCATTTGAACTTTATTTTTGTCGATAAAATGACCAAATTTGATTTTGCTGAGTCAGTACTCGATACTTATCTGAAGCCGAATCTAAAAGCAGTCTTAAAAGCTCGAATTGGGCTTATGGCTTAGTTAGCAACAGAAACATAATTAACTTAACTTTACAGCGACGAATTTGCACTTTTTATTTTTTTGGGGGGAGAAACAGAGATAGGATGGTAGTGTGCCTCGAGTCTCAAAAGGTCTGGAACATCAAAATGAAGAAACGCTGTTTGGATTGAAAACTCCAAATGCTTAGTGTGATGGTCAGTACAGGCGACCTACTTTCATAGGGCATATCATTTGCATCCCTCTAGCTTTGTGTCTGGGAGTTACAAACTTAGTACGGGCAAGGGAACCCAATACTAAATAAAATAAATAGGAGTTCAGGTCTAGTTCCAAGTTCCAACACTGCAGAGAATTCCACACGGGGATGTCTTCTGGTTCCTATAATTATGCTGTGTTTGGATACTGGCTTTAAATGCTTAGTTTTCTTAATTGTCAAAACTAAGGTTTTGACTTGGTATGCACACGTGGGTCAAATTAGTCACCAAGGATTGCAAAGTTAATAAGTATATACACAGGAACCGATCCATTGCTCGCGCTAATAAAAGGAGTTAAGTTGCAAGGGCAATCTGACCGTCCATCCTGAAAGATGGACGGCCTAGATCGCGCCTTTTTTGAAAAATGTTAGTCGTCCGCGACATAGTGTCGCGGACGGACTTTTTTACCTTTTTGCCCCTCCACCCGTCCGCTACACTGTATCGCGGACGGTCTAAATCTTTTTTTTTTTACGTTTTTTAAGTTCGTCCACTACATAATGTAGCGGACATTTTTTTGACAAAAATACCCTCATGAATTATAATTTTTTTGGTGAGTCATGAATTATAATTTTTATGTTTGCCGTGTTCTGCTTTGTCACGGTAGTGCACAGATGGGATAAAAGTTCTGGGAAACATTTGTTCTGTCCTTTCTCTCATGTTCTGCTTTGTCTTTGTGAATTTGGCCTTTTGGAAACATTTTTTCTTCAGATAATGTTTTTTGTTTGTATGGTTACCTAAATGATAAAAGTTTGCAGAAACAAAGTAAGAAAGAGAGGGTTAAACGGGCTCTAATGAGATACAGTGATGGGTTCGTGGGTAAGCAGCCATGGCTGCCGTGAGGATTAGTGCACCTGTGTGTGAAAAAAGAAGGAGAGGGGAGTAGCATCAAGTTGTTGCCTTGCGTGAGAGTGCATGTGTGCGTGTGTGAGGGAGAAATGAAAAAAGGGACACTGCCGTGAGGCAGTAGCACTGTTACTTGAATGCCTTTTCTTCGAGCCTGAATGCTCCGGCGCTGCTCTTCGACGTCTCTTCTTCGCGGCTGAACAAGATCCGTGCTATGAAAATTTGTGCTACATCCAGAACCCATAAAAGAAATCATGGAGAGAGAAAAGAGAGAGAAATGAGAGAGAAAGTGTCATAAATTGATGAGAGATAAAGAGAGAGAGAGGAAAGAGAGTGTGTTAGAAATTGACGAGAGACATGAGAGAGAGAACCATGTCAGAATTTTAATGAGAGAAAGGACAGAAAAAAAAATAGTGCCTGCCTACTCGTCCGCTACATAATGTAGCGGATGGAACATGAGGGTATTTTTGTCAAAAAAACGTCCGCTACATTATGTAGCGGACGAACTCAAAAAAAACGTAAAAAAAAAGATTCGGACCGTCCGTGATACAGTGTAACGGACGGGTGGAGGGGCAAAAAGGTAAAAAAGTCCGTCCGTGACACTATGTCGCGGACAACTGACAGTTTTCGAAAAAGGCGCGATCTGGGCCATCCATCTTTCAGGATGGACGGTCAGATCGCGCTTGCAACTTAACTCCATTTGCCAGCGCGAGCAATGGATCAGCTCCCATATATATATATATATATATATATATATATATATATATATATTATTGGAAGTATAAAAGGGTAGGATTGGACCAAGGGTTCTTATGAGATGGCCAATGAGCACAGGTCGTTTTAGTCTCAGAGAGGTATAAGGGTTCACCTCTAAGAATCACAATGACTATTGAATTTTGCCAAAGGATACAATTCCTCTTAGAAAAGTTCACGAATTTAAGTGCTAAAACTTCTAGTTGAATAAAGAAGGTGAAATGAATAAAGATTACCAAAAAAAAAGGGGGAATAAATGGATATAACATCCCGACCCACCAAGGTTTGTTCGTACGCTCTGGCAAACTCCGTTGAGGTGAGTTTATTGGTGTTATACACTTGTGATTTACTTGGCGGATGTTATCTATATAGTTTGCAAAACGTTTTAAAAAATATTTTAACCAGTAACTACTTTATCATTACTGAACTTAATTATCTTGCATTTTTTCACTCTCATTGATCTATAAATGTGCATTGTAAATAGTTTGTGCAATAAATTCTTTTACACAAAAATATCTTACTGTAAAGATCGATAGTATTCCTTAATTAGACATATACATAAGTACACAGAATATATATACTTATTCCAAGAAGAAGTTTTTTGTGTGTGACAAGCGCTTTCTTTTTCTAGCCAACGTATGCTAGACTTTGTGTCTCAAAAGACTGTCTTTTTTGTATTTTCATTGGGGCTAGATAGGCTAGATAGCCAATTGTTTGAAGTCGGGAGGAAGGCTAGAATTTCATTATCTTCATGGGCCGGACCTAAAATTTCAAACTTTTCTTTTAGAAGTTTTAGTGGCCGCCCTATCTCTTTGATTACGAAGACTTTCATAACAAACACGAATGCGCGAGAAGCTTCACTATTATGTAAATTGACACAATCTTCCTGCGAAATAGAGTTGTCAAAAGGGCCCGGCGCTCGCGGGCTGGCTTGACCTACTCATTATTTGGCCCTGGCTGGCCAACAGTAGTGGCCCGAAAATTAAAGGCTTTGGGCCAGGCCTAAGTATTTCCCAAAATTATCTAGGCCCAGCCTGAATTTGTCCCGAAAATTGGCCCTGTTTCTAGCCCGAATTTTGGCCCCATTTTTGGCCTGGTTTTCTAGCCTTAGTCAGGCCCTAAAATGGGCTAGATTTCCAAACATTCCCCCCATTTTTCCCCAGCGGCCAGATTCTCCATTATTTCCCTAAAATTCACTTTTTCCCCTAATAGCAGTATAACGGCTAGTTGGGGGAGTATTTTGGTCAAACTAATTTTTTCCAACTTCTTAAAGATTTTTTACACTTTTACCCTTCCCAACAACTATAAACAGCTAGTTTTAAGGGGTATTTTGGTCTTTTGTGGACTTTCAAAAATCTATAAATTCACACCCTTTCTTTCAAGTTTTCACACCAATCTTCTTACTCTCTCTTATCTAAATATTCTACATTTCTACAAGCATTGCTGCTATTTCCCTCTCTAATTACTGCTCTTCCTAAATTCTAATTATTAACTACTCCTCTTATTCATTTGTTACTATCTAATTCTTTTGTTTACTAATTAGTAATTAGTAAATTCTTATTTATTAATTATTATTTTCAAATTCTTTTTAATTACCAACTCTTTTCAATTTTGAATTACTAATTACTCTTATTTATTTGTTACTCGTTAATTCTTTTTAATTTTTATTTCTAATTACCAATTACTGTTGTTGTTCCTGTGCATTTAGTTACTCTTACTAGTTTTATTTTTCAATCTAACAAAAAAGTTTAGCATCAAATATGATTGGATTACAGAAGAAACTGAAGCATGGATCATCATCACAAAAACACCACCGCTAGCACAAGCACCACCACCACGGCCATCATAAACACCAATCTAAGCACCACCATAACCATTCGTTCCTGAACGAATGAGTACAGGGTGTATGATAGATACCCAAGCCAATTAGGAGTTCAATCAAAACATTCCAAATCTTGAATACATACATTCACAAGACCACCTGCATTATAGTCAATGACGCAGCTCGGTTGGCGATACTACTACTCCGTGGCCTAATCTTAACCCGATGAGCCGTCATGGTGAAGAAGGGCAGAGCAATGCCTCCAGTAGTGAGCCAGAAGTCCAAAAGGCGAAAAAAAGAAAGTCGAGTGTTAGAATCATTTGGATGAAGTTATGGTGGACATCGTCTGAATAGCTTGATGTAAGTGTTGTGCTAAATTATTTTCTTCTAGCAGTGGTAATGGACATTTTAACAGGCATTACCCTTTGTGTGTACCTCGACAAGACCACGTAAAACCTAGCCAAACACAGTTTTCTTTTGACGATAAATTATTTGTTTATAATCAGTGAGAACAGATAGACAGTCTCGCTGGATTTATTATTCACGATGAACAAGCCTTTAGTTTTTTTCGATAATCCTAAGCACTCTAGATATATGAACACCTACATGCAACCTTTGTACATAAAAGTTCATAAAAACACCACTAGATTCGATGCACTCCGGCAGGATAATGCTGCTAAAGTACGCTTGATTAATTATTTCTATCATTTTGATGGTAGAGTTAGTCTTACTTCTGATATTTGGCAATCTCTGTTTACTTTTGCTAGTTATGCTTGTGTAACGGCCCATTGAATTGATGTTGATTGGGTTATGAATAAAAGAATCATCGCATTCGAACTCTTTCTTTTTTTCGCATGATGCAAATAACTTTGCTACTATTATAATTAATGCATGTAACTTGTTTAAATTAAAGAATAAGATTATGAGTGTTAGTTTTGATAATGCTACTAACAATAAAGCTGATGTTGTAGCTTTAAAGCAGAGCCTTCGACCTGAACTTGATGGTAAATTATTTCATATTCCCTGTGTTTGTCACATTATTTATTTAATTATTCAAGATGATTTAGCTGCTGCAGGAGATATTCTTCTCAAAATGAGGGGTATGAGAGAGTTTGTTAATAGTTCGGTCTGAGAACACAACAATTTAAAACGTTGTGTATTCAATACAATATACCTCACAAAAGAGCAGTTACAGATGTGGTCTACAGGTAGAACTCTATATATCATATGCTTTTATATATTCTGGTATACAAATAAGTCTATACGTATTTCTACTAACCACGTTCCCAGACGGCTTGCCAACTTTCACGGAATGACAGATAGTTACGTACCTATCAAAATTTTTGGATGTATTTTACATTTCTACCAATTTATTATCTGGTACGTACTATCTCACCTCTCCTGTTGCTGTAATAGAAATTCTCAAGATGGATTGGAGATATGTAGGACCCTTTCAAGAAATAGTAAAATAGATGGATAAAAAAATTTAATAAATATTGGAAGAAAATGCATGTTATTTTTGCTGTGGCTACTTGTTTGATCCTAGGTTAAAGTTGCATGGCGTGAATGTGTCGATACAAGAGATTGCAAGACTAATGACCTATACAGAAGCGGACACAACCAGACTCACAACGAAAGTGAGCAAGACATTTGATGATCTATTCAACCTCTATCATAATTTCGCTGACGTGCATGGGCGAGTTTCATCATCGACTGGTGAGATCTACTATGCGCCATACCTTAAGGGCTTTGAACATCTAGTAGTAAGACAATTATCGGGTGAAGGTACTTCTAATACGACAGGTTCTTCTACTTTTTCCTCTTTTAATGAGATTGATTTATATTCTAATTCTGATCATTATTCTAATTTATCAATGCAAGAGCAGGTTAATTTTAATTTGATAAATTTTTTAATACAAAATCAAAAAATATATAAAACTTTATCCCAAATTGTATGGGATGTACTGTTGGTGCAAGCCTCCATGGTTGCTTTAGAGTCGGCATTTTTAGCAGGTGAGAGGATTTTGGATGACAGGAGGAGTCGTTTTAACCCCGAGTCGCTTGAGCTATATTTATGTTGGAAGGATAATCTTGATGCAAAATACCGCGAGTAAGATAAATCGATTGATGATAGAAGGAGTGACTCGGACATTAAAATACTTTCGAATGATTAGGTAATTTCTTTTTAATTTTCTTTTCTCAAGTTTTTAGAATATTTTTTTCATAAAATATAGATATTATGCACACACACACACACACACACATATATATATATATATATATATATATATATATATATATATATATATATAAGTTTTAACAAGCAAGATATATATTTTTTCATATATATATATATATATATATAAAATAGGTAACTTCGCCTGTTTGTTTACAAGCGGCCGGTTCCAAGCCCTGATAAAGGAAGAGGGCCTATGAACAAATTTATATTCAATTTAACTCCATCAGTTTGAATATTTGAATGCTAGAAATATTATTGTATACACACATATGTGTGCGTGTCTAGACATTTTTAGTTGCTTTACTTGCTTGCATACACATATATGTGGTGATATGTATACACACATATTACTATATGTGACAATATGTATACACACATTATTACATTATAATTTGCTTACATAGTAACAAGAAATTATCGCAATTAAAGTCTTTACTTTGAATAATAATAAATTTTAAAAAAAGGGTTGGTCCCGGGCCCCGTCCTAAATATTGGGCCTAGGGCCAGGGCTTGGACTAGGCCTAAATACCCCTCTTCTCTGGCTCGGCTCGTTTCCCCACCACATGGCTTGGCCCCCGGCTCGTTTTCACTTCTAGCCCGCTGGGTAAGCCCAAGCCCGGCCCATTAACACTTCTACCGTGAAAGCATGATGCCTGGCTTGCACAAAAGTAAAGAAATATAGAATTTGAAAATGCTAGAGCTAGGTACAAAGGCTTACGACTTGGAGATTCTTAGCTATAAATTCCCCCACTTTCGAAAAGGCATTTCAAGGGAAGCAGGTATTCTCTACTATTGAAGGCCATTACTAGCACATACATTTATCTAAATTTTGCTTCTTAAATACAAATTCTATTACAAAAATAAATATGGAAAAACTTATGCTTGATAATGGTGTTTCGATCTCTTGAGATTATGAGAACAATTAATATATTTTTGTTGGGAAAAAAAGGGTATTAGGTAAAACTTTAACTTCTCTTAAGTGGTGCAACTTAGAGAAGTTAAAGCAAAATGTTGATCTGTATCATGAAGGCGGCGCGCTGGAACCTATTTCGCCGGTACCTTTTGTTAGAGCACGAACCATCTTAAAGAGAGCAACCTAGTTCGCACCTCAAACCAATGCTTATAACATACTTGTTTCTAAGCTTTTCAAGATATGTCCTTGGACTTTCAATGGTGTCTCACATGCTAAGAACAATGCGGTGTTGTAAGAGCATTGTGGTAAATGTATTTTTGAACTCATTACTAATGGAGATAATTGCTCTTGTGATTTTATTTGGTCATTCTTTTGTGGGTTTATAACTAGCATATTATATTGAGGGATTTTATCAGTAAATTCCTTAAATTTAGGGATAAATTATAGTCAAGAATTGTATTCCGTCATAATATCACTTACGTCCTTTGCCAAACGGGATGGAGATGGCGTTAATAATTCTTGTATAAGAAAATGTTTGTCTCCCCCTTCTCTTCCTTTCATAGACAGAAACTATTTCTTTTTCAGCCATTTGTACCCTCCCCCACCCTCTGCACCATATCACACCCCAACAGTCCTCGATCATCTCTCTCTTAACAATCCACCATCACACTTCCAACGTCTTAGACCACCAACGTATTCAAGATTTGGGCTTTAGCAATTATGCTTCTTGATTTGGCTTTTGGATTTGCATCTAATTGGTTTTTTATAAAAGTTTTAAGTAGGTGGTGATCTGCAGCTATCACTACAAGAAAACACATCTTTAGCGATGGATTTTTAGTGACGGACACAAAGCCGTCGCTAAAAGTCACGTTAGCGACGGATTGTCCCGTCGCTAAAAAGTTTTACCAGACGGATTTTTCCGTTGGTAAAAATAGCGACGGATTTTTAGCGACGAGGAAATATCGACGGATTTTCCATCGCTAAAAGTATTTTTTTTGTATTTTCTTCATTTTTTTGAATATTTCTTATTCTGGAAATGATGACTATAAATATATCGAACCCTAAATTTTCTTTCAGTACCCCACCGCTCCTTTCTCCTCTCCTCCCCTCGTCCCCCCTCTCTCACACAGCAGATTATCGGCCGGTACCCCCTCTGCTGTCGCTCCTGTTCCCTAGCCGCCTCTCATGCCACCCATCTCCACTACTGCTGCTGCCTAACAGACACAATCACCACACCGCTGCCGCTCTGACAGAATTTTCGACATCTCTCTGTGAGTACTAAAAATCAGGTACGCCTTCCACAAAACAATTTTTCAGATTAGGGTTTTGAATAGCATGAGCCTCTAGTTTTAGGACTAACTTAGGGTTTTGGTTTTCATCTTGACCAAACATTTTCTTAATTCATTCGATTGCTATATATTTTTTATCTGACTGTTTGGATACGTTGCCTGACTCGAAGATCTAACAAATTTGGTGAGCAATTTGATGTTTATATTTGTAATTGTTTTTGATTTATGTTGAATTAGTAGAGAAATGTTTGAATTTTTTTGGATCTGTTTGTATTGTGCCTTTTGTGTAGATCTGTGATGGTATAGTGTAGAAATGTTATGGATCTTGACTTTAAGTTTAGACTTATATGGTTGTTATGGTGTTCTAGCAGATCAATTGTTATTTGTGGTTAATTTTTTTTATTTTTGATGTAACTTGAAGCAAAACTTCATGGAGGAGGAGTTTTTTGAGATTTTTGTTTGAGTTTCTGGGACAATTTTATAATTTACTTAACTCAATTAACCTGATGACATGTTTTGATGGAATTAAGTAGAGTAGATACTTATTTAAGATTGTAAATAATGAGATGAATTAGGATTTGTATGTACGGGAGAAATTGGACAGACTTATGTTCTGTAGAAAAAGAAATTTCGTCAAAATTTTGCTATTTTGGTATAGTTGTTTTCCGGTGTATTCGGGATGTGATGTTGAGACAATCGTTAATGGGTATTTTACTGGTTACAATATATTGAATTGTTTTATCCTGGAGTTCTCTTCAAGTGCTGTGTTAGCGTAATACTTTTTGTTTCTTATGACGTGGGATATGATTTTGGTCATTAATGCTGTTATTTTGGTTATGTGTGTTCTAGTTTCTGAGATAGCTATTTGATGCATTGCTTTTCTTAAAATTGAATTTTAGTTTTGTATTTTGAGCAAGGCATTGAAATATGTGCTGGCAAAGATGTGAGAATCTTTTGTTGATACTATTTTTATTCAGCATATATTTCTCAAATTGTTGCGATAATTATATGAACTTTTTTCCTTACTTTGTTCACTTCATAATCTGCACTTAGCAAATCAAATTTCTTGGAGTTTAGGCCATGGTGCCCTATGGTCAAAGCAGAGCTAGGAGGAAATATCTTGTTCCAAAGGGAAATATCCTTGTGCCCATTGCCCATGGGAGTCAGTTAGGGTGTAGCTTCTTATTTTTTAAGTTTGATATTTATATTCGTACATTGATCCGAAATACTACTAAAAACGTGTATCTTATAATAACTTTGTCACTTATATTTCTCTTTACTTTCTCATTCTTTTTTCTTCCCTGAAGTATTAAGCATTGCTGAGTAGTTGTTTTTTAGTCTAATGCAGATGGTGCTCGACTACACTTAAAACGTTGAGCCACTGTTGGTGTCACGAAGGAGAAGAGGATCAAGTACGTGAAGCTATCGGATTTGAGTGTCTCTGTCTTGGGAGATGGATATCTATTTTTTTGGTTTTGGTAAAATAAGTAATATTATTTCGGAATTTGTAGGATGTGATTTATTTTGTTCGAATTTTTGGAGCTGACTATTAGGGGTTAAATATTGGTGTATGACTTATATTTTATTTGTATTGCTTGAAATCTGGTAAAGAAGAGTGCTATATTGTTGATTAGAATTTATTCTCAATGAAAATAGGCTTGAATTTTTTAAAAATTAATAACAATTTAAGAAATAGCTTTGTTTAACTTTTACCTATAGACTTTTAGTGACGAAATTTCGTTGCTAAAAGTCTGATTCAGTTGTTACCTGATGGATTTGTAGCGAGAGAAGTTGCCTCACTAAAAAGGCTTAACGAAGTGAAGGACTTTTAGCGACGTAGTATCTGTCACTAAAAGTCTTTTAAAAATAAAATTTGAGAAAATAAAAATTTTTAAATAAAATACAGAAAATGTATTTAGCTACGGAATTTCCGTCACTAGTTGAATTTATTATTCCGTAGTTAAAAGTCAATTTTTAGGCGATGAATTTTTAAATTCCGTCGCCAAACTTTTAGCGACAAGGTTATAGGTGACGGATTTTTAGTGACGGGTTGTCCGTCGCTAAAAGTCTTTAGCGACGGATTTAGGACTTTTAGTGTTCGTCGCTAAAAGCCCTGTTCTTGTGGTGTATGATGATGATGGTGCAGTGGAGTCGGGGCTCTAATAGCTGTGGAGGGAGAGAGAGAGAGAGAGAAGTAGTTTAAGTCTACATTTAAGGGTAATATCGCATCTTGAAAATACGGAATGGCCAGGTAACGAAAATTGTTAGTTAGGGTTACGAAACCGTAACGTCGGGCAAATATGATTTTTTTACATTTTGTATATGGGTATTCACTTTTGTAAAAACTTTGTCTTTTCATTTATCCTTCAATTCAGGGAGCTTAGTGATATTATCCCTTATATTTATTTTTTGAAATTATTTCCAACATTTCATATAGGGGTGTTCACTTAGTAAAAATAATGTTTTCGCCCGTAATTTATCTCTAAATTCATAGAGCTTAGTGATATTATCCTTATTAATTCTGAACTTCCTGGATGTTTAGGTCTTAATTACTTGTTTGATAATCAAACTATTGTTTAACACTTCTCCACACTGCTGCTCTATTCGCTGATATCCTATACCTGTTGTTTTTCAAGAGTTATTAGCCTCCAAACACTCATATATCCCTTCAAAATTTTCTGTAGCTGTGCGATCCCATCTGCAAAGTTGGTTTGCTTTCGTTTACCTTTGTCTCAGCCCTATCTCGTACTAAATGTTGACTCTCCAATTACGAAGTCAGAAAATTAAAATGATTGCTTTTTACGGAACATCTTTCTCTGTTTGAAGTAAAAAAACATTGATAACGAACAAAGCTAGCCAGCCAGTTACAGGAACAAAAAGTTTTCATGGGTAGAGCATATACTTTGAGCTAAGGCGGGAAGTTGCCCACCAAGAATTAGAAAAGATCGAACCCTTTTTTGGTGTATAACTGATATATACAAGTGCATTCAATTCTTACTTCTGTGCTATTTAATCGATTAAGAATAGTACTCGTCTCCAGATTTAAAAGATGATCCACCCATTCAGTTTGGTATCAAGAAATGTTACAAAATCAAGTCATTGATGAACGAGACTATGAAAAATTGATAAACGCAACACACATTTAGGAATGTGAACTCTTTATTTGTGCAAGTTGCATTAGCTTTCAAATGACCATCTTTCTTCGGGGCCAATTTCATGCCCATTTTTTGCGTAATGAATGTATCAATGTGTCGCACAAGGTCATATTAGCAGAACGATTTTAGATACAAAAAGTCTTACAAGAACCCTAGTTTCGCAAAAAAGTTAGTAGAAAGACTATGAATCTTTGTCCTTGGCGAATCCCATCTCATCGAAATGCTCTGGGATGAATCCTTTTTCATTCATAGCCAATTTGAGCGTAACGGTATTGTTTTTCTTGACGCCTCTACCACTGCTTTTCTAGACTTTCACATAACTTTGGCTTTACATCGTCACAAACAATCTAAACTAAACAAAGTACAAGTAAAGCACAGCAATTGACACCAAGGACACCCCTCGGTGGGTGTGAATACAACTTTATTTTTCCTTTTTCACCTTTTTTTGTTTTCACTATATACTATTTTCCCTTTTCTTCCTACTTGTCTTCCTTTTAGAAGAACAGTGATTATACAGAGAATGCTAACTTTCAAATGTCTGCCTAATAAACTAAGATTAGATGAAATTTCAGGCACCTATAAAATTCTCTCCAGGCCTATTGAACTGCTACAAGATCACAGCACCTGCTTCATTATGAAAAAAATGCAAGAAGACAAAAGAAGTCTTCACGAACAGACCAACAAATTGCTAAGGAGACAACAAGCTTAGCATCAAGTGCTTGGAAGTAGGCTTTGGGTGGCTTCTCGAGAAAAAGAAACTGTGTATTTTTCTTCCTAGCAAAAACAATTAAGCAAGTACTCTTACACATTACAAACATGCCAGTTTGTGTTTTTGCAATATAATAAAAGAAGCATCTGCATTGGGTTACTACATATTTCCCCAGCGGAGCAAGAAAAATTGCCCCTATATATACAATTCTAGTGTGTTTGGTACCATAATTTGTCCCTTTGAACTGACTTGCAGCATTAGTGGTATCCAATTTCTTTTCCTACATTGCAGAAATTGATATGATACCATACTTGTAGTACTTTTTCGTTTCTTGATTTTGGATTGGACGTATAACCATCACAACAGAGAGAAGCTAATTTGTTGTGTACCAAACTAAATAAGGCATCAGGAAATAATCCTCCTTACAGCGAGAAAATTTTTGGTGTAAGGACCGTAAAAATGATGTGATATACTGTCTGGATAGTTTATTCTGAGTTCTTTTGAACACATGAGAATTGTTTGACAAGAATCTCTGATTGTGATTGTTTTTTGGTATTCAACTTGCCTTTCAGATTAAAACGTTGAAGAGTTGTAACCTGTACCCGCTTGTAATATTCGTGCTAAAACGTGATTTCTCATCTTAAAGCAAAGTTGTATTGCTTGCCTTTAAGATAACACTTTTGTTAACGTTTCCCAAGGTTATGATTTGGATACATCCAATTCATCATCATATTCATTTTTAGTCTTATTTTGCTCAAGAAAAGACAGAAGAAATCAAATAGCTCAAAGAACTTCGTTTGGATAGCAAGTTGGGAATTTGGATTAAAGCGTCATTATGTTTGATTACCAACGTCCAAAAGGGGAAGCCTTAAATCTAGGCCTACTTTTTTCGCTTCAAAGATCTTTCGTTAATAACTTTTTAGCAACAAATGAAAGAGTAAAAAAATATATACCAGTGTGTAAGCAGTACTTCTCCAAAATGCCACTTGTTACCAGCAAGAAGGGCCATATATTTGGATGCCTACTTGGTTTCATTCCCTAAACTTTAGTTTTGTAGAGACATGCACTACGTTTCGTTAGTTGGATTTGAAGGTAATATAAATGCCTGCTTGGTGAGATACATTAATCAATACCAAATGGGAAAAGCAAATATACCTTCATTGCTCATGGCATCGTGGCATATAATGTCGCTATATAGCATTGTTTATGTCAACGTTTATAAAAAATTTAGTGGCTAGCTTGTATAGTCACTATAAACTCATTAGCAATACTGCTTCATGCAGCACACATTAATGTAATGGCTTTTATCTTCTTTTTGTTATACACGTTACAACTCAGACTAGGATCATTTACTGCAAAGAATGCCGCACTTCTGTTGCAATGAAAAGATATCGTCAAATGCATCTTAACAACGATATAAAATTTTAGTGATAATCTTTTATCACGAAAACTGTTATAGCAGGGCAACCAGCAACCAACAACCATCAGATGATCCTTATCCCTGCATCTCATTAATGTAAGGAAAACATCTAGCCGTTACTCGGGTTGAAGGAATCTTCCTCCTACCCCTCATAGCGACAATTAGTGGTTGATATATGTTATTAGCGGCTTTTAAAATAATACTGTTAAGAATTGTTGTTGAAAGTGTTAGCAGAAAAGTCACTAGATATCAATATTAACCATCAATCATCACTATACATGAAATTGAAGGAAGATTTTTACGACTCAGACAGTCAAAGTTTGTTCTTAATCTAATGATTTAAATTCATTTTCTTTTGGGCTACACAACCCCAGTTAGGGCTGTATATGAACTGAGTTCGAGCTGAACATATGTGTGTTCGAGCTCGGTTCGTTTAAATTTCGATGTGTTCGAGCTCGCTCGAGTTCGTTAAGAACTAAAATATTGACGTTCGAGCTTGGCTCAAGTTCGTGACTGTAAAGTTCGGGCTCGACTTGTTCAACTCATTTAACAATCGAGCCGAACTCGAGTTCGGAAACTCGGCTCGTGTCCATGTTAAACTTCCAACCAAATCCCTAAAATTTGCAAAAAAAAAAAAAAATCTTCAAATCTTTCAATTCTACCTATAATGAATCAAAACAAACAATATTATAAAAGATACAAGAAGGGATGCAATTTTGATTGGTTGACAACGAAGATATAGAAACAAGATGATGCATGCACCGACGATGGGGAGAGGATGGCGTCGAGGACAGGTGATTACTGCATCGTAGGTAGACGAAGCAGCGTCACTAATTGCAGATCTGGGCACCGATGGTTGCACATATAAGAAAACGGCTCGATTGGAGTAGCTCGATGATCTCTTGCACAACGGTTGCCTCTTCGGGATGGATCGAAAATGAGAATGATCGGTGTCATGATGTGCATCTATGAAGAAAGAAAGAGAAGTTATGTGCGATCTGTGTGTTTGTGTGTGAGAGAGAGAGAGCAGATGGAAGGACGGGAGAGTAGAGTGCTGAGTGCGGCTGTGAGAGAGAGAGGCTGTGAGAAGAATGAAGATAAAAGGTGTGGCTGCCGATTGGGACTTGGGAGAATAAGGGTGTTTTAGGGTTTGGGGGTTACCTTTTGAACTTGGGCTTGACTTATAATATTTGGGTTTATAAGTGGGCTTGGTCTTTTAGTTAATTGGGCTTGATCTTTTAATTAATTGGTTTTAGGTTATCAGTTTTTTAAATTATTTTACTTAGAATATGTACAATTAACTATTTCAATTATAAAAATATTAATTTATTATTCGAACACTGTATTCACGAACATTTTTTAATGTTCATGCTCGGCTCGTTTATTAAGCGAGCGCTAAAAAATTATTCATGTTCGGTACGTATATTATACAAACGAACATAAATGGGCTTTTTAAAGAGCGAATCATGAACTGTTCGTGAACAACTCTATTCATTTACGACCCTAACCCTGTAGTTTTTGTTGGGAGAGGATGGAAAGAGTACAAAGAACTTGGTAAATTCAGTACATGAAGCAGGGGTTTTCTAGTCAACGAAGGAATACGTAGAACTGTCATTCAACACAGCAGTGAAGGGGGGAAGAAAGAAAGAAAATCCAATTAGTCATTCCCCCTTTCAGAACTTTTTCTTGTCTCCGTCTCTCAATCTACTGTCGAGTGTGTCTCTCTGCACCTCCTCTTTCCATTTCCACAAAAGCCCTGAGCACAGTCCCCCCCAACCCCAACCCCTTTCTCTGTCTACAATCTATCCATCCAATACCAGACAGAAGCAGCAGCAGTGGTAGTAAAACATAATATAGAGGTGATCAGTTGCTCCCCCTATTTTGGGAAAGAAACCAATCAACTTAACATCTGCAGAAAACAAAGCAAACTTAAATCCCATCACCAAGACTAGCCCCCACGCCCCAAGGTTTTCTTGTATTGCCCAAACAACAGGAAACATCACTCCAACACTAGCTCTCGGTACTTACTCTCCCATCAATCTCATCAACCCTTCACCCATCTTCAACATCTCGCGATCTGTGTTTATCATCACAAAAATGGCAATCTTGTAAGGAAGGAAGAACGGGGTTTCTTTTCTCATCAACTCCATCGTTTGCCTCTCGAGATCTACTCATATGTTCATGACACCCTCCTCGTTCTGAAAACCCTACCCGAGCCCAGAACAAAACTGACAAGTGTTCATTACCACCATGGATTCGTTCATCCCAGAAGTGGAGAGCTCCAACTCGGAGACAAACAGCATCAACTACGCCGGCAACTCCTCGTCCTCGCTTGCCGGGAACTCCTCTCCCATACCGAGCCGCTACGAAAAGCAGAAGCACCGGGACTGGAACACCTTCGGCCAGTACCTCAAGAACCACCGCCCTCCGCTCTCCCTGTCCCGCTGCAGCGGCGCCCACGTGCTCGAATTCCTCCGGTACCTCGACCAATTCGGCAAGACCAAGGTGCACACCCCGATATGCCCCTTTTACGGTCACCCTAACCCGCCAGCTCCGTGCCCTTGCCCGCTCCGCCAGGCTTGGGGCAGCCTGGACGCGCTCATCGGCCGGCTCAGAGCCGCTTTCGAGGAGAACGGGGGGAAGCCTGAGGCCAATCCGTTCGGGGCTCGAGCCGTGCGGCTCTATCTACGCGAGGTTCGCGATTTGCAGTCGAAAGCAAGGGGGGTTAGCTACGAGAAGAAGAAGCGCAAGCGCCCGCACCAACAGCTGCCTGCACCTCCACCACCAGGTGATCCATGTTAATTAATCAACCAGAAAGATGATGGTTTACTTCAATCAAGCTTAGGGTTTAATTTATTGCCCTTTTCTTCTTCTTAATCTCCTAGAAAACTCTGTAGTAATGGTGTTTGTCGTGTGTATTCTGTTTACTAGCTACCAGTGCTTAGATCTGGAAGTACTTCCTGTTTTTGATGCAAACAGTAGCAGTTTTAGAAGCACTCTTGGTGGTAGTAGTACTACTACTATTAGTTGTTGCTAGTAAGTTGAGTAAATGTACTTGCAGTATCACTTTTTTAAGCAACATATATCGCTGCCATGTGCTTTCAAAATCAGTTCTTTTCCTTCATGACTTGGGTCACCAGTCACCTCCATCAGTGCTTTTTAAGTTTTTCACTTGAAGTATGGCAGAGTTCCTCTCATCTTTCTATCTGACTTTCCTTTTTTATTTTTGCCTTCTGTTTCCTGACTTTTACAGCTTTACTGTCTGAGAATCAATATATGGCTGACCAAACATGCAATGTAAATGCCACTAGCTAGCAAATTGGGTTAAAAATCAGGTAATTACGCCTGAGATAATGTGAATCAAATCTTTTAAATGCTTGTTAATATTGTGGTCGAAGGAACAATTTGGGATTAGTGTTGTCACTTCAGTTGATGGGAGAGGACTGAGGATAATGGCAGACAATTGAAATGTCATCCTTGTAGTGTTTGAAACTAGCCTGTAGCCTGTTCTATTTGGAAATGAATCTCCCCTCCAATTTCTTTCCAAGAACTAGTTGCCATCATCTCCATATCAGATGTTCCCCGAAGGGGAAAATCATTGAAATTACTCTTCACATGAACTCGTGGAGTTTTCCTGGCTATTCAGTAAAGCTAAATCTAGTTAAGATCCAATCCTCACCAGTGGAAAAAAGACAAAACCTAGATCCTTTTGATTTCGTGATTGTTAACTTGTTCAAAGGAGAAAGCATGCATGCACAGTATCCTCTATACATGGTTGTGTTGAAATGTGCTTATTTTATGCGCATTTGGCCTCAAGAAATTGATTATGGAGAGGATATATGCTAAAGTTTCTTTCCCCTTGAGCGATTCTAGTGGGGAACCACAAGCTGAGGATCTATTCGCATTGCTAATCATTTAGGTTTACTGTCATTAAAGACTAATTTGAAAAGCTTTAAAGTTCTCGAAAGGGACCTCCTGTAAAGAAAATATTTCCAGAAAGTATCAGAAAAATATGATTTTCCTGTGATGTCACGAAACATATGATGAGAATTCCACAATGGGCCAAACTTGCCTCCTAATATTATAGTTTGCTAATTATTGCTCAATCCGATGTTACCAATATGCCTGCTGTTGATCTAACTCCCATCCAACCCCTGCAAAGGAGGAGGAAAAGGAAAAGAAAATTAGAAGGAGTTTAATATCAGAAGGAAACAAAGACAAGATCTTCTTCCTTCATCACCACCTGCCCTAGATTATATAGTAGGTAGCTTCAAGATGACTTCTATTTTGTATTCCCTCATTGCTGCGGGTAGCTTTACTAAATAGGCAGCGACTTCGTGAAGGTTTTTCTGTCACACAAGCTAGCTAGAAGTGTGGCATACCTATCGTTTCACAACGAACTGTATGATCCGTACGCGTAGAGTTCAACGAAAACCTTGAAATGCTGGTTTTCCTGAAAGTTTAAGGAATACTCTAAACATGAAAGGTGAACCTGAACTATGTTGCTGTTGTTAGTTGTTAATTGTTATTTTGGAAATGATGGATGCATTTAGGCAGAAGACTTGCCTGACTCTTTTGGTCTTGAACAGGATAAGATCATCACGGTAGCCATTTTTAGACTTGGTTCACAACTTTGTCCGATGCCACGCTTGAGATTATACACTTGAACAGTCTTGTTTAGGTATTTCCCCAAACTTTGGCTTTAAATAGTGTTTAATTTGGATTATCAGATGGGCCAAATAACTCTCACTGTTCCTTCAGTCTTCTTGTAAGGGAATCCAATTTTATTATATTGTCTGAGAAGTCAATTACTTTCACGTCTTTTCGTTGCCAATTTACACTGTTAATTTGTACTATGTTCTTTATATTTCTTTGAAGCAGGTGACATCATTTTAGTTCTACCTTTTGCCGCTGGCTATGATTTTATGTTACGTATGTAGCATGTTAAGCACATTTATTATGGTTTCAGCTACAAACTCGTTAGATATATGTAGCCTTGATCGTGAGCATGAAGACCGTTACATTCTCCCATTAAATCAAATTTGCTTAGATATATAGTTTTTTTTTTTCCTTTCCCTGTGCCTAACACAGTCTTTGGTTTGAATTCCTAAAATACTTCGTTCGTACTTATGACACAAGATTAGTTATTATTGTTGCTAACTAGCCTATTTTGATTACGCACCTTTGACCGCTTTTGAATCTCGCGCGCCTGAACAAATCAATAAGTATTTTATGGTTAAAGTTCAACGCTACCAACTCGGTCAACCCAGAGCGCACGCCCCAAATCAATGTTGTTCTTCCATCAACAAAATATTCCTAGTGTTGGCATGGTACCCCGAGGCCTTAACCTTTGGGGTCGGCCCAAGGTCCCCTTTGGGGCTCCCTAGCATTGCTCCTTGGGAGCTCCATGACCTCCATCACCGAGACTGAGCGCAGTCTTTGCGCTTTGGTGCAAGGACTCATCTCGCTGATAGGAAGCTCCTCTAGCACACTATCTCTGCCAGAGAGTTCTAAGTGCTCTGGCTTAAGAACTCCCTCCCTCCAAATACGCGATTCATCCGGAACACTACCTCGGCTCGTCGGATAGGCTAATTCTCCGGGATACTACCTTGGCACCCACCGAGTGCTTTGGCACATGCACTAGTTGAGAGGATAGCGACTCGTCCGTGCCACTACCTTGGTGCACTTCAAGTGCTACAACACAAGGGCCACCATGGGATGGTCGAATCCCCCGAGATACAAATTCCATCAGGATTTTCCGAGTATTCTAACATAGAATTTCCTTCCCACTAGGTACCACAAATCTTCCAGAACACTACTTTGGCTCATCGAGTAGGTGAATCTTCCTGAAACTACCTTGGCGTGCTCCGTGTGCTCTAGCACAAGAACTTACCTCCTGGATTCGCAACTCTTCTGGGACAGTATCTTCGCTAAGTTGTCTGTGTGATTAGTCTATATGCTCCATCATTGAGGCTTTTCATCAGCATTTACTAGGGACCATGACCCCAGGGTCACTTCGAGATGGGAGCAGGTCTTCGAAGGGCATCGCGCCTTCTCCACCTAGTACTTAGGCATCAGACCTTTACCATCGCTATCAGGTCCTCTGTGTCTTTTGACACCCCTGTGGGACTTAGTAAGTGCTTTAGAGTGGTCGTTAGATCAAAGGGTTCTTTAACTATACTGGCATTGTATAAGCCAGTTTTCCTGGACAGACATAGCAAAGTTGTACGGGACAGGTAGAGTGAATATGCAATTGGATTGTCTGTGGAGCACCTATGTTTACGGCCATCTCTGTGAGCAAAGCTTCTATAAATAATGGACTTGAGATTAAGGATAACATAATCCATTTTATATTTTATTTTCTCACTCTAGAATTCCAAAACTAGAACATTCTAGAGAGAGAAACACCCATAGAAGCTCGACTCTAGACCCGGACATTCATTCTGGTCCTGAGCATTATACATTTAGACTAGTGATTGTTGTTTACTCATCCTATTGCCTTTTCCTTTGCAACAGTGCCACTCTCCGGGCTCTGTCTTGAAAGCCTTTGGTCTATATATGACATTTACTTCGTCATTACTCTGTCTCACATCAATATACTTGACTTCTGATCAGAGCATTCTTTGTTGTAACTTCAGGTATACTGTAAAACCATTTTCTTGACATTATATGTTTTCTGTAAAATATTTCCTCATGCATCCACTTCATGCACAAAGTTATGCTCAATACGTTATGGTGATTCTTCATACGTGCGCGCGCCCGCACCTCCGTGGGTATTATGAATAGTGATACTAAAGTTTTTGACGTCGTTTTAATGCCAGATAGGGCATCACAGGGGCACGGGTAAGCAATTTGTTGTTTATGATGATGCTTTAGTTATTGTGGTTTGGGAGGTCATCCTTCAAGAGAATTCTTGATGGAGTGCTGGTCAGTTCATGTGGCAGGTTGTCGGCAGCCTAACAATTAGATCCTTTTAATAGACTTTAACTTGATTTTCCAGTCAATGGCTAAAATGTATCAGAAAGTCTGTGGTTGAATCATATGGCCCCAATTAGTGAAGCTAAGTGCGCCTTCTCCGGTTTGTATGTTAGGATTTGTCTGGTAGATGTCTCCCCTGACTGAAACCAGGTATAGTAAGTGCAGAGATTCAAAAAGGAAAAAAAAATGTCAAACAACTCCCATCCTAATTTGTGAAACACATGATAGTCCTGGTTATCAACATATTCAATTTAGGGATCAAAAGCCTGCAAATTAAAGGTGAAGAGTTTGTCACGAATGCAAACTGTTTGAGGTCTACAGTCCATCACAGCACAAAGCTTTTGCTTGTACGCCAACCAATCCATGTTCCTGATACTCCTTTAGCTTTATTAGTATTGTGGACAAAATTCTAATTTTTTTTTCCGCCTCACCCTTGTTTCCACCAAACCAAACAACTCAATTTTGTGATTTTTCAAATATCAAATTTGGTTTTTTTTTTTACGTTGCTTATTTGAATCTACCAGTTTCTTGATCATTTGTAAAAATTCTCTAAATAACTATTTCATCTGTTTTTATATTTTATCTAGAATATTATATTGATTTTTATAACTACAACGAACGAATAGCGAAATGGTCATATATTTTTTGCCCTTGATTTCTTTGAAATGAAGTTGTTCTTAGCGGAGAGAATGGTCTTCCAATAGTATGATAGCGCAAACATCTCGAAAAAGGGAAGGAGGGCTTTCCTCACTAGGCGTGTGTGCAAGAAAATTTACTTGTATGCTTTCCTTTTTGACGCTAACGGGCGCTTTACGTTTACCTCTTTCTATCTACAAGTTGTGGAACAGAACCGTATCCAACTTTACCTAATAAAAAAAAGATAGAAGTTCATATCACCTCCCTAAATTGGAATATTGGTTGGGGTCGAAGTTGCGGTTAATTAAACTGGAAGATTTTTTTGCTCTCGAACCGCGGTGCTGGTCGCAGCATGTCTTGGGACTTCACCGCTTTTAATGATGTCATGCTTGTCTTTGGTGTTCCAGAGAACGAAATATTGATCGATCCCTACTCTTGAGGAGAGGGGGAGTCTGAGTTGGCGCTGATTTTCGTGATGTTCTGCAATCTAAAGACATATTTACTAGATTCCGACCTTCCAGCTGCTCTATATATAACTTTGTTTTTTTGTTTAGGTTTTTTTTTAACCACTCGAGAAAGTCTTTATCCACATGACTGGCATATGGAGTTTTACAATTTATGGGAGGGGAGAAATTTTCACCTCCTAATGTTTTCCGGCTGGCTAGCATGGTTATTTAAATTTAGTGTCAATCCCCTTTCTGGCACTTGTGTTCCCCTTACCATGACCGTTATGTTGTACATCTTGGGATGCCAGTCCTAACCTACTGATCTTCATGTTGTAATTTGGTGTTAGTGGTTTGAAATATTTTGTTCCACTATATGTGCATCTGTCACATTAGCTTTCTTTTGCCAGATTTGACTCTGTTTAGGCTTCTTGTAGCATCTAGCTACCATATGTTCGAACATTCTACACATACCGCACCACTGGTTTCCATTCATATTCAATCTCTATTTCTTGTGTATTATACTGCCCGTCCCAATAGAGGAATTGACTAAGAACAATGACTCCCCACATCCATTTCAACACAGATTCCAGCATATATAAGCCAGTCTTTCTTTTGAAGCTGCCATGTTGCCTGTACATATTGGTCCACCAATTAAGCTAGCAATTTTAATCGGCATCCTCGTAGACCAAAGTTGAAGTGAAAGGTTTACAAGTTGAATCTAAACAGGTACCTTCCGAAGCCCATCCTTTTCCAAGGAGACATTCGTTCACCAAAGTTTGATCACACAGGTTTGAGCATAGGCAGATTCCAATTGACGATAAAGACTCCAGATTTGAGCATAGTCAAGGTAAATCTACCAAGAGTGCCTGATTTCCATCCAAAAAAAAAACCTTTCATTGCGTGGAAGGGTGGTCGTGCACCAGTTACATAAGAGATTTACCAAGCATAAGACTCCATTGCTTCCCAACAAAATCCTTCACAAATGGATCCTTAGGAGGACCAAGGATGCGACAGGATCTCAGTTGCATTGCCGTCGTTTGCATTGATCCATCCAAGAAAAACTCACGAGACTAGGGTTCTATGGAGAAGGCCGGCTTTCTCTCTCTTCTGTTTTATGAATGAGAGAAAAAAATGACACTGCTGATGTGCATTGCCAAAAGGACCGACTAAATTAGGGAAGTCCTTGGTGAAAACACTTCGCGAATAGGCATAAAACCAAGCAATCTCTTATGCTTGATATGTCGTAATAAAGTTGTAATAGCTAAAGGAAAATAACAAACGCGAGAAGATACCTAAAATGGGGAGGAAGACTAACCAGTTGTAAAATGAAAAAAAAAAAGGCATTCGAGTTGGGGATCAAATATTGACATAATGCTACTACTATTTGCATATATCAACCTCTTGGGCGTAGATTGATTCACCCACTGGAAAGTGCAAAAAGCTCTTGTTCGTCGATTATCATTCGACAACAAATTGCTTCGCATACAGATTGATAGGGGCATAGGGTTAACTCAGAGAAATATATATTTTTCATAACATGGTAGCTAGAGAACTAACAAAAAGCCAGAGAAAACTTGTTTACACACTGATCATGTGGTATGTTGTTAAGGGGACACAATGCCTTCGCCCTTTTTCTCTATGTTCCTCTCTAGTGAGGAGTGAGACGCAATTGACCATCAGTTCACACTCTATCAACTAGAAAATGCTTACTATATATGTAGAACTGTTAAATCGCAACACAATTAAATTATGTCCTTCATATTATTCATTCAAATGATAAAAAAAATTGCAGTTTTTTTTAATTAAGGAGCTAAATTCATCATACAGTCCTCTAGAAATCTGATGTGCTCCGCATATTCTTGAACTGACAAATAAGTAGCAATGCTTAAACATGCAAGCGATGGAAATTTGGGTACAAACTAAAGGAGATTAGGGTCGTATTCTATGGTTACGATTCTACCATATATGTCTTTTTTACATACATGTATACACTCCCACAATCCTACACACATTATTGCTTGAGAGGGGGAAAAAAGTCAAAAGGGAGACAATAGTAGGAGAAGCCGATCCCATAGTAGAGGATACTTGCACACAAGTCCTTTATGGTAGCAGCGACAGCTTAAATTATGGTCATGGGTTTTGTGTGTTTGCGCGCATGCGTGTAGAGACCATGTTGCGTGCAAAGCTATGGCATGGTGGAAGATCAGCAAACCGATGGGTCAATCTGCATGGGTTGGCCGCTGGACTTTCCTTGTAGCCGTAGGTGAAGGGCAAGTAATTTACGTGGGAAGACGCGCCCTATTGCTGAAGGTAATCACTGTCGGTAGGTCATTTTCTAACGGTGAAAACACATTAAGAGATAGCAATAAAAATAAAAATAAAAAATAGTAGGAGTTGCAATTATAGTTTGAGTCTCTCCACCAAATCGCTTGAATTTGAGTGCAAACCCAAGGCAAATTCGAGCATAGAGTTTACTTGCGTTGGGTGCACATAGCGCAAGGTCCTTTTGTGTGCACTTGGATCAGGTGACATATGCTCTTAATAATTATTACTTGTTATAACTGGCGCAACATTGGTGGAGAAGACTCTTCAAGATAAGATCCTCTACTAGAACGGACAAAAACTACGATGACGAAATGGAAAAATATCGCTAGGGTAAGAGAACATATGGAAAAATGTTCTTCTCTACCCGTTTATACCGTTGGCAAGTGCTTGAAGATCGATTTTGAAAAACCCATTATGCCGAACTCTAAAAAGTATTATTCAATCAGTCTACGGTCTAACCCATGTCTCATTAAACATGAACATACCCCCGTGTCACATGAAATGAGCTCTCGCTAGTCCTCAGCTACGTTAGTCGATGATTCTTACAGGGAGTGCCACTGAATCTATGCATGGAAGAGGTTCGCTGTGTGCGTGACTTGGCTTGGAAGATAGTGTGTTGGGAGGAGTGGGGTTGAAGATGATGGTTCAATTAAGTGAACTACGGAACAGTCTCAGAACGATTAGATGAACATATGTGTTTCTTAAAATCTCAATGAAGTTCTAAGCATGGTTCCTTTTACATTGGATTGAGTCGTCCAAGTTAAGCTTCACAACTGTGAAAGGTATCGTTTTTCCATGACTATTCTCGCGAGTAACAGTGGCGCGAGACCACGAATCATACATATGGTGACCAACACCCAACTCCTAGTGGGAAAAAATTTAAAATCTAAGGTGGGCGAAGCTTGGTGCAATTTCCGCTTTTCTTCTAAAAACAAAAACTACTACTTGTGAACAAGGAAATTCAAAGCACAAGGTGAGCAAGTGTTGTCCATCTTACTCAAAATGGGCTTTGTCGTCGCTGGCTATCTATAATTTGCCTAAATAAAAAAATTTTCTTCTTAACTTATAACATCTCAACGAGACAACGTATTCTTTTATCTAGTAGATGTCTCAAGTATTGTACATGAGCACAACAGTGAAATTTTGATTAATATAGTTTATGTAAATATTAATTCTTAAACATATTATAATTAATTTATTAATTAGACGAACCGTTCGAGAATACGTTTGTGAACATTTTGAATTGTTCATGTTATGTTCGTATATTATACGAATGAATATGAACGAATTTTATGAAGAACGAACGGCTCGATTTATTTACAGTGCTACGTCATGCGTAGGGAAGGAACGTGGGCAACAAGCAAAATGGGCGAGTGAAGCAGCACACGGAATTCAAAAGGATGGCTAGTACGAGAATCTCGCATTCGGCGGTCAATCCGACGGGACGTTAGATGAGACACCCCAAAGTGGGTCCCCACGTCTCATCGACCCGTCCAACCCATGCACGTGCATGCCTATCACCCATTGTCGGGTACAGTTGATTCCCACTCTCGACCAACCAAGCCAGCCCCACGTGGCGCCATCTCATGGGAGCCTCGGACCGTACGACGACGTTGGTCGCGTCCACGTGAAAAGGGTCATTTTTTTCTTAACCCTTTCACTTTCCAAGTTTTACGGGGCCTGACAGTCAAATCAAAGTAACAGTGATCTTTCTTTTAATTGGGCCCCACCTTCCCCCTTCCACTTTGAGCGGTAAAATCATTTACCGCCTCATTATAGCTCTCGTAGGGACGGTCTTGGCTTTCCACCAGAAAAGACTCGACCCTTTTTCATGTCTTCCTCTGCTGTATTACTGGATTCGTTCGATGCAGTAATAATAGAAATTAATAATACCAATGAAAATAGTACTTTTACTGTTAAAATTAAATTTTTTGCTACTTTTATCGTTAACCATAAATTTTAACAATCATTATTAAATTCTGGACAACAAAAACTTTGAGATGTTGTGAGGCCAGGGAAACAGGACACTGAGATGGTCCTTGGGAACAATCCCTTTCTCTCAGGCTGAGAATAATTTTCCCTGCTTAGAATTAAACTTGGGCAGGTGAGGTTGACCCTAAGGTGCGCCCATTATTGCCTTACGTGCTTAGCTTTAAAGGAAGGATAAACAGATGGCAGCAGCATGCCCCCATTAATTCGATATCACCTCTCCCCATCCATGTAAATGGGTGAACATGCATGATGTGTTCTAATTTAATTTGAGCTCTTACTAAGGCTTACTGTAACAGTCATTATTTGTTCTCAAGTTGTTAGAGAATAGGTAATATGATGTATATCATGCTTAACGTTGTCTCCCACAAGCAAACATTTAGGTACATGTAAAGTGACAAATTAATTGATGTGGATCACAACCATATGTACAAACATCAAAGTATACATAGAAAGGTCAAATGCAAGCAAAAAAAATTAAATTCAAGACTTTGTACATCGATACCATGTTAAGTTATCATTTAACTTTAAAAGCTTGAGCTGTCGAAAAAATGAGTCCAACGACCTACATAAGGCTTTAAGAATATCTTCAGAGCAAGTAATTAAGACTTGGCTAATGGTTAATTTAACATAAATAAGAATGTACATGTTGAAAGACTTAATTAGCCCCCACTCCTTGTTGAAACCTCTAACGAAAGAAGAGAAGTTGCTTCTCCAAGTCAAGGAGCGTTCTTAGTTTTAACATGCTATTAGTGTCACTTTTATGAAGAAAAGATAAAGGGTACGTCGAGGAGCATAACAATAAACATAGATATCCACACAAAGTCTCATGCCCGACATTATCGTAATAGTTTTATCAATCTCTCCCCAGATTGTCACTGATTATCGACTTCCTTGGCCAAACCTCCTAGGAGTAGCGACACAAATGTAACTGTGGATCTAGACGATTACCCAGAAAAATAATGTACTTATCCAGCCATAAATATAGCCATACCAAACGCACTCTTATTGTATGTCTAATAACCAGATAGACTCATATGCCAACTGACAAATCATAACGTGACCGACTCAGAAGAAGAGTTGAATCATTTCAGTCAAGCGATTCAGGCCACAAGCTAGCCATTACATTTAAGATGGGGGAATAACTCTCCTTCCTTAGTACAAACATCAATAATACATCACTGAAGCACTTCAACGTTTGAAGACAAGAGCATATAAATGCACCTAAGCTACGCTTGATCTCAGCGTAGCATATACTGATAGACATGTGAGCTGTGAGGGCCATAACCAAAGCGCTGAAGTAGTAACGGCTGGCAGTACAGGACCATATATATATGATGACTACGAGCTCCACGTAATTGTGTTGTAGTATTATTACTTGCACTTGGTACCATCTCCTTCCTTCTACCCACTGCTTGGATCCGCATATATGATGACTACGAACTCCACATAATTGTGTTGTGGTATTATTACTTGCAGTTGATACCACCTCCTTCCTTCTACACACTGCTCGGAGTGTCAATTTTATCTGCACTCATGCTCCCGGTTTTTTTTCTTTCTATTTAGGGGTGAGATACGTTTGTTGAGTATTAACTTTGTCCTCGCACTTATTTTTTTACTTTTTGAGTTGCCAACTTACCCTCACATGTCTTACTTATCGTGTAGTCAGATCATTACATACATGGAGCGCTGAAGTTGCGTTATGATCTGAACCAAAAAGAACACTAGCTGTCTAGTATGACCGACTGGCTTAAAGGCAAATGCTCGTACTCTTGTTGGTACAAAAAATCAGTGGAGAGCTACTAAATACAAACTGCAATAGAATGCCTCACGCATGCATGGGAACTTATTCATCACTCCTATGGTTTCTTACGAAGTGCACAGTGTACGTCCTCCACGGCTATAAGTAATTAATGGCTTCCTGTCTACCATTTTTTCTTAATAACAACCTCCCAAGCAAACACAAGCACACGTACCGACCCTATTGACCTCCTCAGCCTGTTCAACAATGATAAAAAAGGAAAAAAATTGTCACCTACTTTCTGTTGGAAGAATAAAAAAAGTGCTGCTAATAATTGTCGCTGAAAGTGTTAGAAGAAAAGTTACTAAAAATGTTTAGTGACTATTAATTGTCAGAATATATGGGATTGAAGGAAAATTCTTACAACACAGGTAGGAGCCAAAGTTTGTTCGATTAAAAATACAAAAATGTTTCTCTAAAATTCTCGGTCAAATGTCTATACCTGTAAAGTGCAGTTGGTGGAGAAAAAAATTGGTTGTAATTTCAAAAATAAAACCCATTGATCTCCTCGGCATATACAAAGCTTACCAACGATACATCTTCAAAATTCTCACTCTAATGTCTCAAACCGTGAAGTTCACTCAGTCAAGAAAAATATTGGTTGCAAATTACAATGGATAGTGTCATGAACACACACTAGAGAAGTCAATCTTCATGAAATTAATTTAAAGAATAAACTTTGGCTCCTATCCGAGTTGTAAGAATCTTTTTCATACCCCATATATAGTGACAATTAATAGTCGCTATATGTTTCTAGTGACTTTTCTTCTAACACCTTCAGCGATAATTATTGGCAAAAAAAATTTAGCGTCACTAAATAAAAGCCACTAGAAACATTTAGAGACAATTGATTGTTACTATAGAAGAGGTAGGAGAAAGATTCCTCCAACCAAGATAGCAGCCAATTTGTTTTCTAATTCAAAAAATTTCGTGGCTTGGCTTCGTGGCCCAAAAGTTTTCTAATATTAGACAAGAATTTTGTCTATTCCAAGTTTTAATTAGTGGGGCTACAATCCCAAAACATCCAATACGTTTTGATTTTCAGAAAACCCTTCAATAAAAGAAAGAAAAATCTTTAGAAAACCCCGTGTGGGGCTCAACTAGAGTTTTGAAAACCATGTATTGGACTGGGAATGGGCCTGGCTCATAAGTTTGAGCTCAGCCCAACTAGACTAGGAGTTTCGGGTTGGAACCCGCTATGCTATGGCCCAAGTAATAGGAGGGTAAAAGCGGATTTTAGAACCTAACCGTAAAAAGGTGAAGTGAAATGCTATTTCCACTCATATATGCTTTTTCAATTTTTCTGTCACTAAAAATATACTTTAAATACGAGTGCTTACATTTAAGCAAAACTGCATACGAACCGAGTTCGTGCCGAATATGGGTGTGTTCGTGTTCGTGTTCGTTAAGCTCAAGCCATTTTTGAACTCAGCTCAAGTCATTTTTTAACTCGGCTCGAGTTCGTATAAGTCTCTGAAATGTTCGTTCGAACTCGACTCATGAAACCACTCACAAAGTTCGGGCTCGACTCGGTTTGTTCGTTTAACATATATATATATATATATATATATATATATATATAGAGAGAGAGAGAGAGAGAGAGAGAGAGAGAGAGAGAGACGGTGCGGCTGCCGGCTTGAACTAAAACATTAAAACAAGAGTTTGTGAGAATAAGGATAGTAAGGTTTGGGGGTTATTTTTGGACTTGAAGTTGGGCTTAGGCTTGGCTTATATTTGGGTTTATAAGTGGACTTGGCCTTTGCTTATATTTAGGTTTATACGTGGACTTAGTCTTATAGATGATTGGTTTTAGGTTATTAAGTTTATTTTACATGAATATATTTGTAATTAGCTATGCTTTAATTATAAAAAATATTAATTTATTATACGAACACAATCATGAACATTTTTCAATGTTCATGCTCGGCTCGTTTATTAAACGAGCTCTAACAAATTGTTTATGTTCGGTTCGTATATTATGCAAACGAACCACAAGCTGTTCGTAAACAACTTTGTTCATTTACAGCTCTACATTTAAGCGACAAACAAGAGAACAGATTAACCATTATGAAATGGAAGCCTCTCCTAAAAAAGTGAAGTGTAATTGGCGAGCAACAACAACAATAGAACTTGTAAGTCCCTTGAATAGCCCTTATGGCTTTTACAGAAGATTGCTCAAACAAGGTGCTCCACAACTTCCATTTAAGTTTTTTGCAAGATTTTTTTCAGTAGAAGTACCAGATGGTAGCACAGATGAGGTCTCATATCTGGTAAATGTAGCTTCGTTCTCATCTTTCAGCTTAAACAGAGCATTGTTTTTCAGTCTTAACGCATGCTGGTAGACAATGCTGCATCATGGAAATTAGGTTCCCCTTTGCTTTACCTCTGTAGAGGTGGATTGTTCACCATCTTTAGAAATGCAGGAGTGCATAGATAATCCAAGATGTTCTTTAGCCCATCTAATAACTGCGCTCAGCTTCCCTTCCAAAGCATCAACAAGGGCATTTAACTCGCTGATTTTATATCGGGCGAGAAAGAATTTGTCGCTCCAAGCGCAGGAACATAGCTGCTTTCCGTGATTCATACAAGAAAATCTGTCGGGAGAACATGGACAGCCTACGGCAGATAGATGTAGATCATAGAGACAGATAGTGCACACCCTTTTAGTGGTCAAATCAAAATCCTTCTCCATCTTGCGTGAATGTAAGGAATCGCAGAAATATTCCCTCTTCGTAGCTTCACACCTGATACGCGACTAGGAAAGCAAGAAACAAACATGTCAAGATCTTACTGCACGCTTATACAAGGCATGTAACTATTATTGTTATACCACCAAATTTAAGATGCGCCTTTTACAAAAGCTATTATACTTCTCCTAATACTTCAATCTATGAACTGAATCTCAATCTGCTGCGCGATAGTATTTCAGTAATTTCCTGACGAGCAGAACAGTAAATTTATGAGCATATTTTATGGTCACATTCTCAGAATTCCGCACAACAGTGCTTCTAGCCCCACTATTTTGAAAAATATTCTTTCCATAATTACCTATATTTCCCAAAATATTCTCAGCTGTAAATTCTACCAATGCTGCTCTTTACCGGGTTTGTCACTGTTGACGATTATGTAGTTTGATCAAGTTCAAAACAAGCAGATATGTCCATCGATAATTAATGCAAAAGATGCGTGTTAATTTGTTAAAAAACTGTAATGCAATTAAGTAGGAAAGGGTCATACACGAATTGGAGCTAAGAAATCCATTTCAGTAGACATAAACTAAAGTAAGAGTTTTAATAATGAAACTCGGAATCACTGAGTTGTTTGCACTCACTCCTCATTTAGGGGCAAGTAGCATGGAAATAGACACCTGTCCGACATTGACACCAATGTGTACACCAAACACCGTAGTTTTAAAAACCCAACGAATCAACCACATGGCCCAAGAAAACTAAGCATGAAAGTATACATCCTCCTTAATTAAATTAAAAATAAAAGCTGACCGTGGTACTACTTCCTTTGCTACCCCTTTAAAATGTACAGCTGATGCCGGAACACCAGCCTATTTTGCGCAGGCCACGGCTGGTGATGTCCAGTAAATTGCTGAAACCCACTTCATTCGCCAAGCGAATGATCTACACTTCGCGGTAACAACAAAAACCACCATCTCACTCTTTCCTTTCTTCGGAGCTAGCCTTCTCTTTCCAAGGGATGGGGCAGGCGTGTTTAAGAACCAGGGAGAGTAGGGTCAAATCAATCAAAAGAAGCTTGTTTTTAGCCTTTCTTCATCTTCATTAGAAATATGAGCCTTTCTCCCTTTAGAACGAAAGGAAATGAAAGATGATCCTTCCCATCTGCATAACTGGCAATGAACCTCTCCTGGAAAGAAGCCGTACCGGACTTCAATGATGTCACAATCAATAACAACTAAGAGATTGGCAATGGTTGAACTCCTTAAAGAGCTCATCGTGTTCTCCAGACACCGCTAAACTTTTGTATATTTCTTTTATTCGAGTCTTCCTTGAGTTTCAAGCACATCCAGCTCATAACATAGTATATCACCAATTAATAAACAACACGCCAACTTTAACAGAAGTCATAGCGGAAGACAAAGTGCTAGAACATAGTTAAGAAGGTGATCCAACATGCCGTAAAAGAGGCAGCCTTTATTGCTTAAGCAAAATGGCTTTTGCCAAAGCAAACTCTAAGCCACAATTTCCCTTTAGTAAAATTTTCAGCGTCTTAGTCTCTCCCTTTCTCTGTGCTATCTGATTCCGGCCAAATCAGTATCATACTACACCCTCCTGCCCCTCCACTCAGAATAACCAGATTACCATTAAATTTGGTTGGTAGAGATTAGTGGACAGGGTATACATACCAATTGGAATGATGGATTTACAAAAAAAATGGTATCACGGTATCACCACTTACACAAGTGGATTAGATCTCACAGGTTTAAATTTGTCAATTCAGCCCATCTTTTCAATCAGAATGTTTGATGGTTGTGGTGGTCCTCGGTCAGTGGGTAGAAGGTAGCAGCGGTTGTAGTTGTTCATGGTGTGGGTTAGGTGGTGCACGATTGTTCCTGGAGGTGGAAATAATAGGCCATCAAAACCCTAGATTAGGTACTTAGATCTGGTGTTTGACTTCAAATCTGACCACAACGGGAATGGAGGACACAGTAGTTCACTTTCAGCTACCAGAAGCCATCAAGTCCTTAATCTTCAATGTTGTCGTCCTTTATGAAGAGAAAGCTCATCCCATGCTCATGATGCTCCTGGGCGAAATCATTTATGGCATTGGGAATGGATTTTGTTTCCAAACCATGACACTGGGTCAGACTCGGAGCGATTCGGTATACTGGAGAGGTTATTGTGACCATCCACCTCTCCAGTTTCTGCCCACGGATGACTTGATTGGTGAGCCGAATTAATGTGGCTTAAGGTCTTAATTACTGCAGAGACATAAGATTCATGATGCTGGTGGGAGCAACCATGTGGTGTCATGATGCTTCACCCATGGCCATTGAATCTCTGTGTGTATGGGGGTGTTGTGTGTGTGTGTGTGAGAGAGAGAGAGAGAGTGAGCGAGCGAGTGAGCGAGTGTGAGAGAGGTTTGGTAATGGTAATGGAAATGGTAATTATTTGATGATATTAAAGTTGGAGCCAAACTGACTTTTATATCATATGCAAATGCTTTTTGAGAAGGAAAATAAGGGCATTTATTTTTTCCTAAAATACGTTGAACTAAGGGTTACCTTAACAGCTCCTGTATGTATATCAGCAGAATTCAGTTCACACTAACTAAACTAGTGTCCGATGCTATGGTCAAATGTTCCCATAAAAGCTCGCATTACTATACAGAGCTTCATGTAGTTTAAAAATCATGATCAAAGGGGCTTACCTTGAGTGCTTTTGCCAATATGCCATCCTTTCCACAAACATTCTTCCAGTGCAGGTTACTTAGAGTTTTCTTTCTCATAAGTGAAAATTCCCACTGTGCTCTCACAGCTTCCATGGCAGCCCCCAGCAATAGCTTATCATGGGAGATTGATGTCTTTCTACACTGCTCGCTTAATAGTTCAACAACATACTGTCCATGAGGTAACCAATCAAAGGGAGCAAAATTTGCCGACTCAGAACAATTAAAGCCACAATCAAGTCCTGAATAGTATGCTCCTGGGAAAACGAGGACAAACTCCCCTGGATCCTGACGGCAACGATATGCAGGTACACCGTCTGACTTCAAAGTAGAGGGGGAGAGTTGAGTAACCTGTATGAAAACATGAAAAATTCATTTTGATCTCAAGTCTCACGGCATACCATTCAATCATCACTATAAAACGTAGTGAATAGCGTTAGAGCAGTTGGCAAATAGAAAAGAACACTATTTTCCCAAATGAAATACCGCCACTATAAACCAGTATAAAGCCTTACGACTTCAAGCCAACTACACAAGGCTCTCATTAGAGTCACCTATAAGAACCTGGTGAGCCTACCGCAACTAATCTCAGGAAAAGGTCTTGCCAAGTGCACTCAGCCACCACTAGGCTCTGTCTTTTGCTCCTCATTCTGGATAAGATAATTTTCAGGATACTACATAGCAAACTTAGGCAGTCTATTGTAACTTTTGAAGCAATTGAATTTATACATGATGTAGAAGTGTAACTTGTTACCATAATAAGAAACGAACTAGACTGGTTCAAGTGGCTTACAAACCAATCCTCATTTAAGACAGCTTCTTATGAACTGAGAAAATAAAAGCAATTATGTATGGCTGGTTATACATGAAGATATCCCCAAGGAGTGCTAAAAAAGGATGTCATCTAAGAATTGCAACAAGCTATCATCGCTCACCAGCTCATGTAGGTACTCTGGATGTTCTACTAAATCTGGAAACTTCTTCTTCAAAGCTGCTTCAAACTTCAAGTAAAATCTCCCTGGGATGCCATACCAGATTTTAGGAGCACCCAAATGCATATAACTGAGTGAGTACAGATGGTGCTCTTCAACTTTCTGATTGCCGAAAAAAATCAAATGAATGAACAGTCATATCCTAAGCAAGTGTACAATCAATGCACTAGTGAAGACCTTGAGAGGCAAAGAAAATAACTGGAAGGATACATGCAAAATCAAGCAAAAGATCCCTTAATAATAAGAGACCCGAAATCCTACCCAACAAAGTGACGAAAAGCACATCCCTATGCTGAGTCGAGGGAGTAAAATGGGGGAAGTGTCACAACTTTCAAAAGCAAGCAGGGAACCAGGCAGTTTTGGAATATTGATTAAGTTCCAACATGATTCCGCCTGCTCAGGACACTCACTTGACTCCCTTGGGTTGGATATTGATGGAAACCCACTTCCAAATACTATAGTTTCCACATCAGTACCACAAAGCACCTGGAATACACAGTTACATACGGCCAGAAAAACTGAAGATGCCTTGTAAAAAGAAAAGTTATAGTGGCTTTTTGTGCTTTATAAATACCTCAATCTCTTCAGTTGGGTTTTCAACAATCCGCCAATATTCACCCTCAATGTTCTCAGGCGATGGTTCCCAATGCCGTGGGAAGACAGTCAAAGTATCATCTGAATCTGTAACCTTGTCCTTTTTTGCGAAGTACTGCCTTCTAAAATCATCTGCATACTTTTTGAAGCTATTCAGTGTGAACTTTGGACCAAGTCCAATTTCAAAGCCCCCTGTACAGCGTCCAGCATTATCAGGATCAGTGGTACCGCTATCACCAAAACCATATTCTAAACCCATTCTTGATGTTTTTCTCCTCTTCTCTTTCATCCTTTCCTTAATCCTCATTAATGTTTGTTTCAAATGAACAACTTGAAGTTCATCAATACGTTGAATATGAGTATTAAATTTAGAAGTTTCCAAGATGTCCTTTTCTTTAACAAGACATGGTGGTTCCCAGGAAGGAGGAGGAATGATACGGCAAATTCCAAATTGCTCTGCCTGTGGACGTATGCTTGCAACATACTTGAGAGTGTCTTTAAATTCCTGTCAAATAATTCAAGGTTATGAAGATGGTGAAAGCATACGAGCCAGAGCACCCAACTTAATGACCTATGAGGCAGGAAATAGAGGTAAAAGAGAAGCAGATAGGAGATACCTCTTCACTCGGGCGAAATACAGGAGCATCCTCAAGTATGGGCATGCATGCCTCTTCTGGATGCCAACTTGCAACAACCTGTTCCAATATTTCATAAGACAGTTATGTGCATGAGAAATGAGAAAGGCTACCACTTCAGAATGTTGACCTTACTGTCACAATCAACCTTCTGGCAATTACTGCAACTTAGACATCGGCGGATCACTCCTTTAGGAAGGCAAGCTTTTTCAGGGAGATTCTGCAATGGGAAATGATTATCAGCTAGACCTTAGTGCCATTGTACATCATAAATTGGATATAGTAAGCTCCAGAATATCCATACAAGGTGAGGCTAAATGCAAACACCTGTCTTACTAAACCCACACCATTCTACAAATTATTACAAAATGCTGTGGACTACACACGAGCTAGAATGAACCGCAGCTAGACGCAAGCAACATGAAGTTGTACTATGAAAAATGCAGAAGTATACAACAACGGCACATACATCAAGCTTAACTTTGCTAAATCATTTCCATATAGTAGCACGTAATGACTAAAAGTGAATTTAAACGAGCTGAAAAAATAAAGGTGCTGTCTCTGACTTCTTAGCATCACATTATAAAAAAATGTTGACAATTCTGCAAAATTTCACCTTTCTGCAGCCAACATAATACACACCAGTTCTGACAAGGACATAAAGAAACAATGACAAAGAGGCTAGCTCACCATATCAAGCTCCTCCGTCTCCGATTCCTCAGATTTATGATTGAGTTGATTATAATTAATCCACGCCCTCTTCTTAGAAGCATATTTTAGCTTTTCAGCGTCAATGTATGCTGATTCTGACCCAAACTTGCTCCCACCAAAGGCCATTGAATTACAAGCTTCTTCATTATTTTTTTCCCTCTTCAGCGTGAAGGATGTAAGCGATACAAAACCAGGTGGAACCGCGAGTTTGTCCACATTGTCAGATTCAACAAACATTTCTCTGCTTGTGGTCCCCATCAATACTGCAACAGACAAGATATATGATGAACCAAAACAATGACCTTAATGCCATACTTCAGGATTACAAGAGACTGCCAGTTACTATAGCACAATGAGGAGATTTTGAAGTTCCACTACCTTTCAGCCTCACTGTAGTATTGTTCACGCAGTTGCTTCGTGATGTATCAATATGGCGATAACATAGTATACATAACAGTTCAACACCGTATGTGCCTGACGGAGCTCTTATTGGTATGACAAGCTCAAAAGACGCACATGTCTGCCAATCATTCGGGATGACATACCAAACCACCTGAATTCTTGATATGCTTTTCTTCTACAGTTCTCTCAGCTGGGATGCATAAAGGAGGCTCAACGTGAAGGTATCTCTTTGCATCTTTCTTGACACTGACCGCGCAACTGAAGTATTAGATGATGAGGCAAAATGCATGAGCGTGTATGGAAGTGCAATGTATGATTACAGTTTTGAAGATCCACCGTTTCAACACCCAATAAAGTCGCATAATTACAAAATGTTCCAATGCTATTTCCAACAGACATTTCCCACACTGCAAGCAGATGCTTTAAATGGTCCCATATCGAATTTTTTAATGACATTCAAGTAAATATACATAAACCTGTTGTCACAAACAAGAATTTCAGGTTGAAGCTACCATACTGATTTTTCCCTGAAAATTTTTCTGTGCCTTCTTGCCGCTCTTGAACTAGAATGTTTGTTACTAGGCTCATTAAGCTCATATAAAGAATGAGGATAAAATGAAACAACTTATGCCAGCAATAGAAAGGAGTAATGATACCACTGCCCAAAAAAACAAGATGGACTGAAACAAGTCCATTAGATCCCATTCTATTCTTAACCGTTTTTTTGGTACCTTTTATTCTTTTTCTGGACCATTTGATATCCATGCGGGAAGCAAACAAATTCGCAATGAACCCTCACGATTGCGTAGCTAGTCGTTACTATTTCATCCACGTGAGAGTCCACGAGTACTAGTGGCATCTTGTTCGTCCATGTTACAGTTACATGGTTGACCTGTCTTTAAGAAAGCGTCAGCAGTTCGTTTTAATCTGAAGTGCATAATAGGCTCAAACCAGATTGACTTGAAACAAACCATACAACTTCAATACTGGGTAATTGGGGAACTTTTTTCTCCTAGCTTCATTATTTCAATCATATCAATATGCCCCCCACGCCAAAACGTACACAGTATTTGTCAGTACGCAGTAGGCACTAGAAATGGACTAAAAACAGAAATCCTTCAGTAAGATGTGTGTTGGTGTGTTAGTGACGGTAAGGGCAAGAACTGGGTAAAGACCATATCATGTGAATCACAATTGTACGTACCCGAAGAGAGAGTGCGAGAAATAATGGTGGCGTCAGTTGTTCTTGACGGTTGTACAAATTAAACAGAAACCCTAATTCCCTGGCGTGGTACTGTTTGGACCCAAGTCAGCTGGAGACTTCAACTGACTCCGTATGCAGCTGTTCTACAGCAAAACAGGAATGTTCAACTTTTAATTGGCTGGGGTTCCAATCTTGGGCTGTTTGAGTAATGTCAAATTTAAGCATTGAAAACTTGGCATTAAAAGTGTTGAACGGAAAGCGTTTGAAATTACTTGTAATTTAAATTTTTTATTTTTAAAAGAATAAAAATAAAAATTAATTTATTTTTTATTTTTTACAAAAATAAATAAGTAGTTGATTACCCAGTTTTTATTTTAACTTTTTTTCTTTGGTGGTAATTTGCGGTGACGGTGGTAGGGCATGGCGGTGGCTGTGGCGATGGGAAGGTGGTGGTAGTGGTGGTCTCAAAATAAAAATCCAAACTCTTAAATGAGAATTTTTAAAAACAGTCATGTTTTAAAAATTGATTTTCAAAACTGAAGGAAAAAAGAAACAAAAATTATGTGATAAACGCGTTTTTTTCTCCAGTTTTGGAGAAAAAGCTAAAAACATAATCAAACAGAGCCTTAAGCAAGCACTTTCAAAATTAGTTAACTTGTGTCTAAAAAAAAGGGAAATGTTTGGCAAGTGATCTATTTTAGAAATATATATTCATCTACGGTAAGTGTACATCTATACTTAAACTTTATTGATAAATTCCTAATTGTTTTGGTGGCAGCAGTCTCGAAAAGTGGCTTGTAATGGTGGTTAATGGTGGTGGCGATAGTGGTGGCATAATGGTGATGCAACAATAGCAGCATGATGGTTACAGTATGATGAATATCGAGGTCATGTTGGTGGTGGCGGCGACGATAATGTGGTTGAGGTGGCATTGTCATCTTATTGATATTAACGCTAAAACAAGAATGGTGTGATACAGGTGACAATGTATCTTGGTGGTGGCTACGGCGATAATGGCATGGCAACGACTACGTGGTAATTGTAGCAAGAGTAAACTACCCTAATTTCTTATTCCCGCCCAAACTTTAATTTGTATCATTATGGTCATTCGACTCGCAAATTTGTCTAATTTCACTTTTTCCCTACATGGGTATCTATACAGGGACAAAATCGTCTCCCCATTATTCTTCTTAGTTTTTCTTTCTTTTATGGTTGTCCTCCTCCATCAACACCTACTACTACCATCCAACATCTAGTCCACCAACACCATTACTGACCCGCTCCTTCTTTTCTTCTTTTCCCTTTGTTCCTCCTCCCACCACCCTTCCCCTCCCCCAACCCCCCACGCCCTTCACCTTCATACAATCCCTCTCCACCCATCACCACCATGCCATTATCCTTTGATCAAGAGGTTTTGCCACCCATCAGCAACACATCATTATATTACAATACTGTCAACCCCCCCTCCCCCCAGAAATTCTCAACCTATCACCACTGTAACCTTAATTCATCGTGCCTCCTCTCGCTGTCATGTAACTTATTGCCCGCCCTTGACCCCACAACTTATCACCATTATAACCTTCCTCCATCACCCGTCGTCCTGCTGTTGTGTAACCACCCCTCAATTACCACATATATGTCGTGTTCAACAGCCAGTCCACCAACGATCTCCCCACCTACCATCAACAACCACCATTTATCTCTCCACCCACCATCAGTCCACCATCACTACCATTACCCACCATCGTGACCCCACGCACCTACACCAAAAATCCACCACTACACCATCAATCATAATCACTACCCTGACCCACCATCGACGTCCCCACCATCGTGACACCAACTACCATCACTACACCGTCAATCAAAATCACTACTGTGACCCACCACCAATGTTCTCACCATTACTATGTTTGTGAACTGTAACTCCTAACCCACCACCATCAATTTTCGAAGGCGTGAATGAGAGAGAGGTGTTAATCTAAACTCCAAACCCATCGGACCGTGATTTCTTATAGTGGTGACGAGGCTTAATTAGTCATGGTGGTGGAGGACGGTGAGGTTTGGGTGTGGTTGATGGTATTGGGGGGTGCTGGTGGTGGTTGATGGAGGAAGACAGGCTAACCCCGGTTTTGATGCCTCACGTACTTATCACGTGACGGCAAAAACTAACCCCGGTTAACAGCATGACCAAATTGGACTTTAGTGACCGTAATGACATTAATCAAATTTCAGTGGGCATCACATAATTAGGGTCACAATTCAGTGGTCATTGGTCTATTGTACTTTTGTAGTAGCGGTGAAAAAAGATATTGTTGTTATGGTGGCTCTAGGGTGACAGAAATGGTTTTTATCGGATGAATACTGGTGGGCGGTGGTACTTGAAATTAAACGGTGAGTTTTAGTCTATTTTAAAGTACGTATTAATTCTTAACTGTTATAAAGATGAGAGTTATCAATGCATTTAAAGAACATTATTGCAAAGTTTTTAGTTTAAGTGTGTAATTGTTTTTCAAACACACCCTTAATCTTAAACAATGAATCCAGAATAACGAGGTACAAACATTTTGAAATAACTGTTAGTATTAATAGTCAGTAATTTCACAAGCAGTTCACACTGAGCTACATGTCCGACTCACATTTAGGTGTTCCTTTAATATATGTATGTCTATGCCATATATACAGCTAGAATAGATTTTGGTGTTTGTATCTCCTTCTGGTCTAAGTGTTACGAATTCAAGGCAGAATAGGGATCACAATGTTAGCCAAAAAGTTGACTCCCAAAAATTTATACCATCATTGAACATTTTTTTGGTTCATCGACTGCATGAACTACGCAATTGAGGTAGCTCTCCTCATCCTTTACCCCAAGTATCTCACTTTCATGAGACTCGAACCCGTAATCCTGCGTATCAAATGAAAAAAATCATGTCCCATGACTTTTACCTCGGTCTCTCTTTCTAAATAGTATAACTCCATCATTACTTTACACACAACTTACTAAAGACTCGAATTTGGCAGATGCACCGCGTAATAATGTTTTAAAAAGGAAAGAGTTTTAATCTTTTTTTTCTTTGTCCTCTCTCTCTTTTTGCGGTGTGAGCGCAATTGCTAAGTTCAAGTCCCACCAGTATTGAAAGTGGTTTCGATTCACTTAGGGCTTTGGAAAACATATCTAATTATATATATATATATAGGGGACCGATCCACACCCACCGGTGGAGAAATAACAATTTCTCCACCGAACCGCAGGTAAGACCAGCGGTTGGCCACGTGGGCAAAAAAAGGACGAAAAGGGACAAAAAAGGACGAAAATACTATGAGAAATTCATGAAAATATCACGAGAAAATGAAAAACTCGTGAGAAAATGGTGGCAATAATGCCCAACCGCAACTCCTACATGCGGTTGGCATTATTGCCTTCCGTGACCCCACCCCCCACCCGTCACCCCCCTTGCCCCCCACCCCCTTGCCCCCCACCCCGTGGCCCCCACCCTATGTCCTTTTCCCCCACCCGTGAACCCCCCTTCCCCCACCCGTGAACCCCCTCTTCCCCCACGTGTCATTACCACCCTACCCCCCCCCCACCCCCACGTGTCATTCCCCCCTCCCCCTCCCTGCTGTTCACTCACGGTTCTTCTCTTCCTCTCTCACTTTTCTCTCTATAAAATCCCTCCTCCCCGAATCATTTCTTCCACCCTCCTCATTCTCCCTATCTCACCTACATACAAACAAAAAAAATTTACGCTAGAAGATCGGTGGATAACCGCTAGAAGATCGGTGGATTTTTCTTGAAATATATCAAGTTAAAACAAGTAAGTATTTTTCAATTTGTTCTTACCAATTGATTGTTTAAATTGTGTTACGCTTAAGTTGTTCTTACAATAGTCTAAAATTCGTGTTTAGGGCGTCAAAATTACGTTTTGACAAATCGGGGTATTACATTCGAAAAATTCCAAAATAGCGATTTTTTAGGGCGTCAGAAATAGAATTTTTCACGAATTTATAAAAAATAGCTAGAGCTAGATTTTGCCAAAGTACGAAACAGAGACCCTAGTTATTTTCAAAAGATCTGTATCAGGTAAAAATTTCAGATTTTTCCAAAGACTGGAAAGGGGTTAACTGATACACGCAACCTTGTAACTTTGCAGTGTAATTTAAAATATCAAGCCAGCGCGATTTCGCGCAAAACTTTTATGAGAACCCTAGGGTGTTGGGAAGTTCCATTCCCCAGGAATTCGGGCCATTCCGAAGCCGTTAGCTAATTTTTTGGCCGAACGGGCTTTTAAGCGCTCGATCCGGACACCGGTTCGGGATTTTTAGGCGAAAAATCCGTAAAATACTTTTTAGATCAAGAATGAACTCAGGAAGCTTAAAATAGCATTTTAAAGCACTTTTGATATTTTCTGAAGCCAGGGGGTATTTTGGTAATTTGCCACCCCGAGAGGGGTATTTTGGTAATTTTTCCGAAAAAATTTTCCAACGGACTTTTAAGTCCAGAAATGTAAGTAAAACGCCTGAAATGTTGTTTTGCAGCTGATTGCGGGGCGTAATTGTCGCTAAAGGTGAAAACTTAATTAGACAGTTTTTTTACGAATTTATAAAAAATAGCTAGAGCTAGATTTTGCCAAAATACAAAACAGAGACCCTAGTTATTTTCAAAAGATCTGTATCAGGTTAAAATTTCAGATTTTTTCAAAGACTAGAAAGGGGTTAACTGATACGCGCAACCTTGTAACTTTGCAGTGTAATTTAAAATATCAAGACAGCACAATTTCGTGCGAAACTTTTATGAGAACCCTAGGGTGTTGGGAAGTTCCATTCCCCAGGAATTCGGGCCATTCCGAAGTCGTTAGCTAATTTTTTGGCCGAACGGGCTTTTAAGCGCTCGATCCGGACACCGGTTCGGGATTTTTAGGCGAAAAATCCGTAAAATACTTTTTAAATCAAGAATGAACTCAGGAAGCTTAAAATAGCGTTTTAAAGCAATTTTGATATTTTCTGAAGCCAGGGGCATTTTGGTAATTTGCCCCCCCGCGAGGGGTGTTTTGGTAATTTTCCCGAAAAAAAGTTTTTCAGTCCAGAAATGTAAGTAAAACACCTGAAAGGTTGTTTTGAAGCTGGTTTGATGGGCGTTAGGGTGACAATGAACCCCCGGGGGCTATTTTGCTAATTTTACGTTACACAAATTTGTGCTTAAAATAACTTTTAGTTCAGGAAAGGGTGTGAGACACCTGAAAAGTTATTTTAAAGAGTGAATTCAGGAAGCTTAAAATCTCATTTCAAAGCACTTTTCAGATTTTTTTTGTCAGGGGGCATTTTGGTAATTCGCATCCCCGATAGGGGTATTTTCGTAAATTTGCAGCGTTAAGTTTTTCAAAGGATTTCTTAGTCCAGAAATGTAAGCAAAGCACCTGAAAGGTTGTTTTGAAGCTGATTTGGGGCGTTAGGGTGATAATGAACCCCCGGAGGCATTTCGGTAATTTGCCGCTCATCGGGGGCTATTTTGCTAATTTTACATTATACCAAATTTCCCGAAAGACGGTGGTTTAAATAAATTTTATTCTTCTTTTATTTAAATCTATGACTTGTTGAGAATGATATAATTTTTATTTTTTAGATTCCAGTATAAATATGGATGCAACTGGAGGAAATAATTTTTGTGAAGGTTCTGATCCACCTTACGTTGGTCAAGTTTTTCAAGCACTGGACGAAGTTGAAGCATACTATAGAGCATATTCGAAAACGATAGGTTTCGGTATTAGAACTAAGACGACTAGAAAACGGGCGAATACAGATCAAATTTGTGCAAGACTATTTGAGTGTCATAGAGGAGCACCGCATGTAACTCCGGTCGTTCGGATCAGTGACGAAGGGACAACAAGACAAAGAAAACGGGACACATTTCCGGGTACCGGCTGCAAGGCCCATGTGTATGCAGTACACCGAAAAAATGAAAACCATTGGGTTGTCACAGGAGTGGAGTTGAGCCATAATCATCAGTTGATGACCCCCAGTAAGATTGGTCAAATTCATCAACACCGAGAAATAAGCGCGGCACACAGACAACTAATTTTTACAATGGCCGAGGCTAAAATTCCACCTTCTAAGATGATGGGGGTTTTCTCAAGCCAGGCTGGGGGGATTGACAAGTTGAGTTTCAACGAAGTAGACCTTCGAAATGAACTTCGTGCTCAGAGGAGAGAGTCTTTCGGTAAGAGTGATTCTCAAACTACACTTGATCTCTTCAGGTCCCTTCAGAGTGAGAATTCTGGATTTTTTTACAGTCTCCAACTGGATGATGAGAACCGCATTAGTACTATATTTTGGGCGGACCCCCGTTCTAGAGCTGCTTACCAAAATTTTGGGGATGTTGTGACGTTTGACACCACATACCGCACCAATAAGTACTCTATGCCTTTTGCTCCGTTCACCGGGGTGAACCACCACTATCAGTCAATCTCGTTTGGCTTTGCCCTGCTTAGGGATGAGACGGAGGAGTCATTTACGTGGTTATTTGAAACGTGGCTTCAAGCAATGTATCATATTCCTCCAAAGACCATCATCACCGACCAAGATCTGGCAATGAAAAATGCAATCGCTAAGGTCCTTCCAGATACTCACCATGGCCTGTGCACATGGCACATAAGCAACAAATATCCCGAACGGCTTCACCATGTATATGCAAACCATCCGTCATTCAAGACTGACTTTAATACATGTGTGAAGAAATCGTTGACGGTAGACGTGTTCGAGGAGAGGTGGGCCACGTTAATGGATACTTACTATTTGCACAATCACGAATGGTTACAATCGTTGTATGAGATCAAGACACAGTGGGTCGGTGCCTACACCAAGAATTTTTTTGCAGCCGGAATGACTACGACCTCGAGAAGCGAAGCTATGAATTCATTCTTTGATGGGTACGTAGGCCAGTCTTCAAGTATAGCGGAGTTCGTACTAGAGATGCAGAAAGCCGTTGACAGGCAATTGTACCGTGAGAGAGAAGCCGACGCGGCTACAGTTTGCAAAGAAAGAGCTATACTACTTTATTCACCTTTAGAGGCTCATGCGGCTCAAGTCTATACCAAGGAAATGTTTCGACAGTTTCAAGAGGAACTACTAAAGTCGAATCAATATGGCATGACAAAGTTGCACGAGTATTCCACCAGAGATATCAAGGTTTATGCTTTGACAAATGTGACGAACTTCGCCAATCCGTGCTCTTCGTCGGCTCCGAGGACCAGACGACATTTTACCGTAGCAGTTTGTAAGGACACTGGGTTGGTTAATTGCAACTGTCAACTGTTTGAGCATAAAGGTATACTTTGTCGACACGCGTTGAGGGTTTTGAGCGCCAAGAATGCTAGTGAAATCCCTCCACCGTATATCTTGGAACGGTGGACGAAGGAAGCCAACAGAGTCCACGGTCACATTCCTTACGTGCCCAATGTTTCAGTTGATTTCGAGCAATCTGAGTCGCTGCGATATAATCACCTTTGTAACATCATGCACGGTTTATCAATGGATGCAGCGTCGACATTTGATGGGTACAGGTATCAAGTTGAAGCAGCCGCACGGGATAAGGCTATGCATGCACAGTTTAGGATGGCATTACCAGAAACTGTGGACACTCCGACTACTCGAACAACTCCAGGCGGTAGATTCAATCGAGCCAAACAGCCAGTCATTGACGGCACTGACCTACAACGTGAGGAGGACGACATTTTTGATCCAATTATTTCTCAAACAAAAGGGCGAAAACGAGCAATACGCATGAAGAATCCGATTGAAGAAGCAACGGGTCAAAAAAAATTACGAAAGTGTGCGTTGTGTAATAAGATGACTGATCATGACAAGAGAAACCATTATAAAGTGTTAGGTATCGAACCTGGCAGTATGGTCGAGGAGGACGATGATGAGGAAGAGTGTTAGGGTTAATGTTTCAGTTGTATAAATTGAACTTTTATAATGTTTAAATTTGTGATTTGGTTTGTGCAATCTTTAATTTGTGATTTGATTTGTGGATTATTGATATTTTTGGTAACTCCGTTTTCGGGCACACTTTAGGCCCCATTTGATAGCTTCCGAAAAAAGTTGTAATTTTTTTTGTCACTTTTTTTCCGCTCATTGCACTTCAGGCACGCTAGTTAGCCCATTTGTAAGACTTTCGGCGAAAAACGAGACACATTAATTTTTGAGTTTTCCTAGGAAGGGCCTATTCGGGCACACTTTAGGCCCCATTTGATAGCTTCCGAAAAAAGTTGTAATTTTTTTTGTCACTTTTTTTCCGCTCATTGCACTTCAGGCACGCTAGTTAGCCCATTTGTAAGACTTTCGGCGAAAAACGAGACACATTAATTTTTGAGTTTTCCTAGGAAGGGCCTATTCGGGCACACTTTAGGCCGCATTTGATAGCTTCCGAAAAAAGTTGTAATTTTTTTTGTCACTTTTTTTTCGCTCATTGCACCTCATGCACGCTAGTTAGCCCATTTCTATGAATTTCGGCGAAAAGCGAGACGCGTAATTTTTTCGAATGCCGTCATATGAAAGGTATATTCGCGCACATTTTAGCGCCAAATTCATAGCATGCGAAAAATTATGTACATTTCTTTTTGGTACAGTTTTTTGTAACATCACAGCAGCTAGCCACGCACGTCAGGATAATGGTAATGAAGGCGTCTAGCTTCATTCTTTTTCAGCTCCCAGGCTATCCTATACCTAAACGTCAAGGCATCCTTCCTAGTCCACGAGGAGTGTTTGAGCACTTCCGAGCGAGCAACGTAGTCCATGTACTTGAGGACGTAAATCCCGCAATCGTGACCGTTATATTGCTTTGGTCGGTCCTTTATCATCACGACCGTCCAAGGGTCACCCTGTGGCCGTCCGCATGCTAGCGAGAGGACAGTAGTCTGCATCCAACAATAAAAACGAGAATCAAGCCTATGAGACAAGAACAATATACTATGAGCCAAGGTCAAAAAATAAATACTAACCACTAAAGTGATGTACTCGTTGTACATCTGTGCCAGCAGCTGTCCAGGCTCGTCCTCCCTTAGGCTATCGTATATGTGAACCGTTCTGAACGCTGGATGGAGAACTAATAGGAACCAGTGGTTTGCATGATGACAGGGTATCATGATAAGGTTCGCATCAGCAGCGGGACATTGATAGTCTGCGTTCATCATGCCTAACACGTTTCGACCTGGTTTCCACTTACTCCTGCCGCCCCCTCGCCTCCATTCTGTGAATTCTCTCACCGTTAATTCCACAAAATGAGTGGGATACATGTTAAGCTTCAAATATTCAGAACGGTTAAAACGTTGCTCTCTAATCCGGAGCAGTTCTATGTAAGCGTTCATGACAAAATTTGAAAGATCTGTCTCCGGCGCCAACGTTCTGATATCCTCATGACCTAGGAATGTCGCAAGGGGAAAGTCTGCTGAATTGACAGGCTCATGCCCGAAGTAGTGCCGGTCGATCCAAGCCATCTTGTCCGACCTCAATGGCTTCGTCGCTTGTCCTTTGTCCGACCGAAAGCTTGGGCGCGAGGCCTGGATTCCTACTTGGGGAACCTGACTCTGGCACTGAGAGTCGTATGCGTTTGGAGGCAAGCGACTATATGGCTCCCATACCTGACTCTGGGGCTGATAGTCGTACGCGTCAGGAGGAGGGCGACCAGACGGCTCCCACACCTGACTCTGGGGCTGATAGTTGTACGCGTCAGGAAGAGGGCGACCAGACGACTCCCACACCTGACTCTGGGGCTGATAGTCGTACGCTTCAGGACGAGGGCGACTAGACGGCTCCCCTTCGTAACCCCGGTACGCAAGACTAAAGTTTTGAACTTCAGTCTTGTACTTCTCAATGGACCTCTTGAGATTGTCAGGAGCCTGCGCGACAAACCAGTCAAACGACTCCAGCTGCTTGAACACCTCAATGCCCTGGTCAACCTAAAAAACATGCATAGAAAATATGGCTAATCATATTTGACAAATGGTCGATAAGGTGCGCAAATAAATTATCAAACAACACTAGCATGACTTACAATGGCCAATGCCCAGAACTGGTCATAGACCTCACGTGGCGCGTACGATGTCTTCTTCACCTGGGAAGGGCGATTCACCCTCGTGCGCGTCACCCTGAGAAACCACTGTAAGTATTCCTCAGTACTAATGCCGTCGTGCTTCAGCGATACAAGGCTATCATACGTTTCCTGCCAGGTATTCCACTGGTGCACCTCGTCACCCAACAAAATCAAGGCATCAGCCACCTCGAAGTTCGGCCCTCGACCACCCCTGTATGGCCGCATGTCTACAGCGGGTTTTGGTATCCCTTGTGGACAGCCAGCTTGCTTCATAGCTCGATCGGGCATCTGAAACTCACATTCTTCGAAGTGAATGAGCGGCACCCGAACCAAACCTGCCAGCACGTACGACACCGGAAGTTGCCAACACCACTCATCCAACAGATGCATCACCTTGCCATATGGCTGCCACGTCACCTGGGATGCATCTAGTATCTCTAGTTCCCCCCGATAGAACTTTAGATGGTGGTGAGGGTCTACCCGTCTCCTCCTCCGGTTGGTCGTAGGCCCCCAGGCCCACACCCTAGGCCACGTCTCATCGGAATCTACCAACGGTTGTGGACGACCCATGGGTAGCCTCTCGTAAGACCAAACCTGTGAATGCAAACATTATATGGAATTAGTAATTAATCCCGAATATATTGACTAAGGATCCTACCAAGAAAATAAATGCTCATACCTGTAATAGAGTCAGGCAGGCGGCAATGGACTTGGCACCGTTTCTCGTAGCCTTATGCAGTGCTCGATATAGGTGCGCAAGGACAGCTGAACCCCACGAATAGGAGTATACCTCCTCAAGATCCTCCAAGAACACCATATACTTCGGATGCACCGTGTTTTTCGAATGCGTCGGAAGTAATATAGCTCCAATAATATACAGAAGGAATGCCTTCGTATACGTCACGAAATCTTGAGGAGTGTATTCATCCGGTAGCACGCCGTACTGCTCTCTCAGCCATTTAAGCTTGACGCCGTTTGTTGTAAGCGCTGCCCTTGGAATTCCCGGAAAATACTGCATAGCCATATTCGCTATGGATGCAGACGGCACGTTCAAAGTAACGGGTCTGCCGTGACATGGGATTCCAAGTATAAATCCGACGTCCTCTAACGTAACAGTCATTTCACCAAACCGGAAGTGAAATGAGTTCGTCTCGCTCCTCCATCGTTCAACTAGAGCGGATATAAGGCAATCGTCGTGTCGAGACCATTTCCCGGGATCGGTGAACAGGGTTAAATTTTGACGGTGTAATAGCTGTATTTGTTCCTCGTTTAGTACCCACTCTTCAAGGTGCCTTGTGCTTTGAATTGTTTCCAAAACACCCCTATCGACACCGTCAAATACGTGCCTCGCGACGTGGTCATCGTCATCGTATAGGATTGATGTATCATGAGGTCCAGAGCTGAAATTCATACCTTTAAGAACAAAATATAATTATAAACCAACTTAGCGTCCATAATATCCATAATATTTACATTCCAAAACTATAACTGGATCTTTAACCTAGCTTACCAACACATTAGCAATAGTCATTATTTCAATGTATTAAAACAAATCCTCAATTCCCACCACTCCGAACGCTTAATTACGCTAGTTCCCACTGAATTTAGCGCCAACGTGGTTATATAGCAATATATAGCCCGATGGCCCCTACACCTCCAACACCTCAAAACCGCTTTAAAGTCAAGTTTTTAAATGTATTACGTCAATTATATACCAAATATATCAGGAAAAATTTTAAAGGGGGCAAGTTACCAAAACACCCGCTACTTATGCAAAATATCCCCTGGCAGTCATCGCCGGTGCGTCACAAGGTTCAGAACATCTGGAACAAAATAAGTTTTCGGGTGTCTCACACCCTTTCCTGAACTAAAAGTTATTTTAAGGTATGAATTTTAAGCTGGATCCTTCCTAGCAAAATAGCCCCCGATCAGCGGCAAATTACCGAAATGCCCCTGAGCGTTCACTATCACCCCAACGCCCCCGAACCAGCTTCAAAACAACATTTCAGGTGGTTTACTTACATTTCTGGACTAAAAAGTCGTTTGAAAAACTTGGCACGGGAAAATTACCAAAACACCCCTTGGCGCGGGAAAATTACCAAAACACCCCTACGCGCGCCACGTCAGCTTCAAAACAACATTTCAGGTTTTGTAATTATATTTCTGGACTAAAAAGTCCGTCAAAAAACTTAGCACTGTAAAATTACCGAAATACCCCTCTCGGGGCGGCGAATTACCGAAATGCCCCCTGGCATAAAAAAATATCAAAAGTGCTTCGAAATGCTACTTGAGGCTTCCTGAATTCATTCTTGACATAAAAAGTATTTTACGGAGGTTTCGCCCAAAAATCGCGAACCGGTGTCCGGATCAAGCGCTTAAAGGGCCGTTCGGCCAAAAAAATAGGTAACGGCTTCGGAATGGCCCGAATTCCTGGGGAATGGAACTTCCCAACATCCTAGGATTCTCATAAAAGTTTCGCGCGAAATCGCGCTAGCTTGATATTTTAAAATACACTGCAGAGTTACAAGGTTCCCCGTATCAGTTAACCCCTTTCCAGTCTTTGGAAAAATCTGAAATTTTTACCTGAGACAGATCCTTTAAGAATAACTAGGGTCTCTTTTTTGCATTTTGGCAAAATCTAGCTCTAGCTATTTTTTATAAATTCGTGAAAAACTGTCTATATTTGGCACCCTAAAAAATCGCTGTTTTGGAATCTATAAATGTAATACGCTGATTTGTATAAACCTAACATTGAATTATAAGGAAATTCAAAATACTTACTTGTTGTGACTTGATGTATTTAAAGAAAAAACTACCGATCTTCTAGCGGTTATCCACCGATCTTCTAGCGTAAAATTTTTTGATTTGTATTGTTATGGAGATTATGTAGGTGAGATATGAAGTACGAAGGAAGTTGGTAAAAGATGACAGAGTGCAGAAGAAGGGTTCGGGGGAGGGGATTATAAAGAGAGAAGCGAGGAAGAGAGAAGAAAAAAGACAGAAAAAAGTGAGGAAGGGTGGGTGTTTATGCGGTCAAAGGCTGCTGCAAAAAAAAAATTTCGGCAGAAGGACACCACGTTGGGGCATCACGGGGGAGGGAAGGACGACACGTGGCATCGTGGGGAAGGACACCAGGTGGGGCATCACGGGGGGGGGGCGCCACGTGGCAGGGGAGGGGGCAGGGACCAACCGCGGGTTGTAGGAGCGGTTGGGCCCTGCGGATGAGGGGAGGGGACGCCACGTGGCAGAGGGAGGGGACCAACCGCGGGTTGTAGGAGCGGTTGGGCCACGTGGCAGGGGGAGGGGACGCCACGTGGCAGAGGGAGGGGACCAACCGCGGGTGGTACCAGCGGTTGGGCCACGTGGCAGGGGGAGGGGACGCCACGTGGCAGGGGAGGGGACCAACCGCGGGTTGTACCAGCGGTTGGGCCACGTGGCAGGGGCGGGAGACCAACCGCTGGTACCACCAGCGGTTGGGCCACGTGGCAGGGGGAGGGGATGCCACGTGGCAGGGCCATCGCCAATACCGCCGGTTGGCCATGCTGGTGGGCCACGTGGCAGGGGGAGGGGACGCCACGTGGCAGGGGCCATGGGGTTGGGCCACGTGGCAGGGGTGGGGGACGGCACGTGGCAGGCATATTAATGCCAACCGCTGGTTGTGCATGCGGTTGGTGTCCTTTTTCTCTCTCTCGCCATTTTCTCACCATTTCTCGTGCCTTTTTTGCCATTAATGCAGTGGCCGTACACCTTTTTCGCCTTTTTGCCCCACGTGGCCCAACCGCTGGTCTTACCTGCGGTTCGGTGGAGAAATTGTTATTTCTCCACCGGTGGGTGTGGATCGGTCCCCATATATATATATATATATATATATATATATATATATATATATATATATATATATATATATATATATATGAAAGCTGAAGCTGAGAGAAAGTGCTCATGTTACCGCTTATGTGGACGTCCTCTCATTTTGCCACGTGGATTTTAATATTGTATGAAACAATTTTTAATTATCTACATTTATCACTTTCTACTTTTGAATTCGAATCTCTCTCACCAATTAAAATTTATCTTCTCAATTTAAAATTCAAAAGTAATTTGCAATTATAGCGCCTCAATCAAGTTTTCTTAATTATCAATCCTCATTAATCTAATTAAAATATGATTCCACATTATTTGCAAAGTATTTGCACAAAATCTAATCTAATAATACCACTACTTTTGTCACGTATATTAATCATATTTAATTAATTATAGAACACTTCACCGTTTTTTATCACATGCAGGAAGCCTCATCTTTTTACCCTCTCTCTCATGCACAGGCAAACCCAAATCCCTAATTAAATAATTTCAGTATTTCGTCACCCGTTTTTTTCCTCTTTTTAAGTCTGAACTCCTAAAATCTTGCCTTATCCTTTTAATTTTCTCTCTTCCATTCCTAGCT